>CM034304.1:10786811-11276647 GCA_019925795.1 Dendrobium chrysotoxum | reverse complement strand
GCTTTGACTTTTGAAAATCATTGAACAGATTTTAAACACGCAAGAGATATTCTATCTAAGATAGAAAATTGTGAGAAAATTGAGAAGATTTTCATTTCAAAGATCAACTTAAATTTCGATATTGATTTAACTCAACAGTTGAATCAATCCCACAAAAGAGGTGGGAGGGAGGTGTATTCAAACATTTGGAGTCAACTACAACTTTCTCCTGCTTAAGACTTCAATTAGAGGTCAATTCTCATTAAAAAGATGATTCAATTATCTTGAAAGTTTGAAATCAGTACACTTGAGAAATTGAAAGCTTTTCCTTAAAAAGAAATTGCAAATCTAGGTGGCAAGACCCCAGTAGTACGGAATTAAATTCCTACAATCTCCTTGGAGGGAGAGACTACTAATGGGTCTGCACTATCCTTAGAAGTCATTGCATCACTTTAATCAAAAAGATTTATCTCGATAGGACCCCGTTGAAAGTTAAATTTTAACGGTATCACTATCTGACAAAATCTTAGATTATTTCCCCTCTCTTATCACTAGTGGTCTAGTAATTAGGAGAGTGGCACCCGAGTGATTTCTACACCTCTCCTCTCTAGTTGATGTAGTGGGACACGTATAGAAACGTGACCTAACATCATCTAGTAGAGTGGACGGGTCATAACCTTCGACTGGGGGCCTAGGGCCTGGTGCTGGAGTTTGTTTAGTTCTGGCTTGATTGATTCTTGCCATGTAGTAGTCAAGAAGATGTATTGAAGATTGTGCTCTCGTCTCTACAACCTCCCTCCTTTGAGCAACAGGAGAAGGGTGGAAATGATTTCCACAGGAAGGGGTTCGTAGAAGGAGCAACGAACTTTTGATTAGCCTCAGACTTGACATGCTTTAAGGCTTTCGCCTCAGCAGTCTTCCTGGCCTTAACAACCTTCTTTCTGACTCTACGAAGGTAGTTCTTCATTTTGTTCTTGCTGCCTTGCTGACGACAGGGGTACTAGAACTTGACCCGATCTCAGCTGAGATGGTAGCTCTTCTATCGTTATTGAGTTCTGGTTGTTATCCTCCTCAGTAAAAGATACAGTGGGTAAAGGAGTGACAACAGCCTCCATCTCGGAGATGGGGAGTCAACTCCTGACCCTAAAGTAATCTCAACCAAAGGGACATTCCTTCGTATTCCAGCAGACAGATCGATCATTTCTTCTCCATCGACTGATAACTTGAAGTCTTGGAATTGCATTTCAAACTGGATAAAATTACCAGAAGTGATTCCTTCGACTATCAAATTTCTATCTAGAGAGAAAATGAGTTTCCCAGCCATTTGAGTGCTTAATCCTGAAATTAATGAACAATGATTTGAATTAGTTAATCTTGAATTTGAATTTGAATTTTAATTTGATTAATGTTATTCAAAATTTGATAATTCAATCATGTTAAACTTAAATTCAAAACGGTGGTTGTAGAATTGACAAGGACTTAAGGGTTGAAACCGACTCTTTCGCTACACCAATTAACTTGGGGCAAAATGTCAAAGTTTAAACTCGAATTTGAATTCAAAATTGAAATTAAAATTTGAAGTGACAATCAAATTCGAACTTAAAGTTGAGATTGTATTTTGAATTAAAGTTGGATTTGGAATTTGAATTTAAGATTGAAGTCGAATGGACCTTCTTCAAATTCTGTGACTCAACAAATCGAATTTCATTCAATCATGTAGGTACACAAAATTGATATGAAAGATTCAAGGATCGAGCTTGACTCTTTTCATTTCACCAATTGACTTGGGTCGAAATGTCAAAGTCCCGATCAAAATTGAATCGACTTTAAGTTGAAAATAGAATTCAAATTTCAGGTTGAAATTATGTTTGTTCTCAAATTTTGAATTTGAACTTGAAACTCAAGTCAAATGGATCTTTCTTCAAATTTTATGACTCAACAGATTGAGTTTCACTCAATCATGTAGGTGCATAAAATTGATATGAAAGATCTGGGGATCGGGCTTGACTCTTTTCGTTTCTCCAATTGACTTGGGTCGAAATGTCAAAGTCCCAAATTTGACCTTGAAATCAAATCTGAAGTTTGAATTTAAGTTTGGAATCAAATTTGAGTTCAATTTTGAAATTGAATTTGAACTTAAGATTGAATTTGGTTTTGAGGTTGAATTAAAATTTAAATCTTGGATTCAAACTCAAGCTTGAAGTAAAATTTAAATTAAAATTGAATTTGAATTTGAATCTGGATTTAAACTCAAGGTTGAATTGAATGGATCCTCTTCAAAATTTGGAACTCAACATATTGAATTTTGTTCAAATATGTAGGTGTGCCAAATTAGCCTGAAGATCCTAAGGCTTGACTCTTTGCACCCCATCAAGCAATTTAGGGGGTGAAATGTCAAAGCCCAGAATTGACTGAAGAATTTTGAATTTGAATTGCATGTGTTCAACTACAATAGAATATTGTAGAAGGCACATAGCAACGACGATTGAAGTTGATTTAAAAGATTTTCCTTGACTTTTTAAAACTCAAAAATGTTGAGTTTTATTTTCAACATAATGGTTAACAAAATTCAAGGGAAAATCTAGACACCTGGTTTGACTCTTTCACCATACTGACTAGCTGGGGTGAAATGTCAAAATCCAGGTTTAATTAAAGAAATTTTGAATCTGGATTTTAAGACTGAGGGATTTTTTAATTGTGAAACTTAGCATGCAGGGATTTATTCGCATGCGAGTTTGCAACATATGCAAAAAGATTTTGACAAGCTTGGCTTGACTCTTTTGCTCTACCAATAGACTTGGAGGCAAAATGTCAAAGCCCGGCTTGGGGGATGGTTTTTACACTCGTCTCTCTTTTCACATGTCTTAATTGAGTTGGCCACACTCATCCAAGGAAGAAATGGGTAGAGGGACCAACGGAAGAAAAGTAGTCAAAACTACCGATGCAACAAAATTCGTACCGCTATTAAAGATAGAGAGAGAGATTTTCCCCAGCGGAGTCGCCATTTTTTTGTTTGATTGAAAAAATATAGTTTTGAAAAGTGTTTTAATTTTCTTTGGGAAATGTTCAATTTCTGGAATTTTGATTTTATAATCGAACACTTATTATGAATGATGTATCACCTCAAAAAGGTGAACATATCGTTCCCTAATAGGTTTCGATTACAAATCTTGATTTACCCTGATTATCGTAGTCAAACTCAAGGAGAAACAACATATGATTCCTAAGAATCAAAATGATGTTAAATCCAATGTTTAACTATAATAATCTAGTAAAAAGATCATTAATCATAATTAAGATCACGATAATAGTACGATATATCTTTCCAAGGAAAGAGGATATCGTCTATTATCGATCATTTGAAAATGACGATAATGATCGTTGTCTTTTGAATTTCCCAAAGATAATTAATTAAAAGTTTTGAAAAAGCTTGATTTTGAAAATCTGGTCTGGGTTTCTAAATCTCCTACGAGCGCAAGCCCTCGTAGTTAATTACATCGTAGGAAACCAGAAAATTTCCTACGAATACTCTCGATTAAAATAGCGATACGAATTTTATTTAAGAATTCAAAGATTGATATCAAAGAAGGTAGGGACTGGAATTTCAACAGGGACTGGATCAAATTTGAACAGTTATTTTTGGAGTCAAAGGAAGAAGGGTAGGAGGTGTTTTGAGATTCTGAATTACTTCAGAAACACCTCAACTATCCTAATTGTTGGGCTTGAATTAGATGGAAATAGATTTGATATTTAAGTGATTGATTTTATTAGAAAATGGGAATTAGATTCCGGAAGATTGAGGTCTTAGAATTGAATATCTGCCTCAGATCCTAAGTCTAAAATGGGTACTGAGAATTAGTGACCCAAAATCTAGCTAATGCAATGCAATCTGGACTTATCCCGGCCTGGATTAGGAGCCAGCTAAACCACCTAAACGTTTTAAAACCATGAGTCAAAGTCTTTAAATGTAGGGTGGTTAAGGACATTGATTAAGATTGGTTTAAAGAATTGGGGTCGACATCTAGAGCAGATCCTAATTGACCCCTTAACATATGTTGGGTTAAATGCTTAAGCTAGAAATGCAATTAAGATTTAGACTCAAATTTAATTTGTTACTAATGCGATGCATGCTAGTTGACTCGATGAAATGCTTAAATCAAAATGTAGCAGTTTTAAAATCAGGCTTAAAAATAGATTTTATCCTAGAGATTGCACAACATCCCCTTGGACAGAACTGCACCCTAATAGGTCAGGTGGTCTGCCAAAACCCGCAGGCGGGGAGGTGCCTAACACGGATGAGAAAAGTCAATATGTATGCATGAAAAACTCCCGGCGAGTCCGGGCTTACTTCTTAAGAGCGTTAGAGTTTCTATCTGAGCTTAAAATTTTTAAGTTTTGTTTAAGTAGAAGAAGTTAATGACCGTACCCTCACGAGCCTCCGATCGGGTTCCAGGCTAAATCAAAATCGACATGCAATAGCGCCAAATAAACTACTAAAAACATGTGGGTCCTTAATCGCAATCAACACATCAATCAAATCAATTAAATAATTAAATCAATTAAATAAATATTCAAAATGAAAGTCCATGTGGCAAGTGCCACTTAATTATACAACCCAGGGTCTGCAGTAAAGTAAAGTGGCCGGGTACCACTGACTACAACCCGGATTCTACTCCTAAGACTCAAGTGACTTTGAGATTTGAGATTCTTCTCGTTCTTCACTTCTTCGTCTTCTTGGAATTCCTTGGATCATCGGGTCTGGATATCCAAATGAAAAGAAACTCCCCCTGGATAGGGGTGTTATCTTTTCTCTTTGGATACTTGAACTTCATCCTAATTTGGATCTCCAAATGGATAGGAACTCTCCCCTAAGGGATGTTCTTCCTCTTTGGATTCCAAATTGGATTTTAAATGTCTCAATCTCAAAGTACTTTAAATAATACAACTCAAAATCAAATCAAATTACATTAATGAAAATTAAAACTCTAGACTCAACAACCTGCAAGGTTATCCTAATAATAAGCAGTTTATATTTGACATCCCAAGCAGTTAATATATTTGAAATTTAAATGCTCAAACCAGCCACGCTTGGCCATGCTCTTTTTGATTTAAAGGGGGACTTAAGCATGCTTAGCATCTGTGCAATTTAATAATCATGATTTTTGCCCCCTTTAATTTATGCCCTGTATGAGCATGACCACCTGCATAAGATTGAATTAGTACAAATCGTTCCTAGCCTGAGGGTAGATCTAATCGTACAATCAATCACATCACAGAGTGCATTAAATAAATAAACATCACATCAATTTCTAATACTAGCAAACAGCATGCGGTAAAAGCTCGAAAATCCGGCACACAGCAGAAAAGTAAACACCGGCCTAGCCTAAGACTAGAGTTGGTTGTCCTAGCAAACCATCTAAAGTGTGTGAGGTAGGCTGTGTGGCTTTGATGTGTCCTAAATAGGATGATTTGATTGAAGTTGTTTAAAGTTCTAGTTGGTTGAAGGCTTAAGGGAAGATTTAATTTGAATTTAAATATTAATGACTCGAAATTGATTTTAAATTTGATTTTAATTGTTTGTTGGATATCACCTTTGTTTCACACCGAGGCCGTGAAGTTTATTTCACCTTCCTTGGGGCTAATTTAATAGCCTCGTAGGCCTGGGTTACCTAGTGGTACCCGATATAATTAAGTGATTTGAGTTTGATTAAGGTTTGAAGGTTGATTAATTTTAATTAAATTGGTTGGTTGCTGGTTTTAATGTTGATTAAAATTTTCTGGAGTTTTTAATGATTTATTGAATTTTGGATTTTTTTTTGATTATTTTAATGATTTAATTCAAGGGGCAAAAATTGACTTTTTGATTTAAAGGGTTTTCTGGAAAGTTAATATTTTATTAAAATACTAGACTTTAATACGATCAGTTAGACAGTAAGTACACTGAAATTGGATTTTTCTAGATTTTATTATGAAGGTTTGAAGTTTTGACTTGATTTTGAACTAAGTTTGACCAAAAGTTGACTTTTTCAAATTTGATTGATTTCTGGAAACTTAACATTTTTGATAAATATTAGAGCTTAAGATGAATTGTATGCCTTTGAGTTTGCTCAATTTGGAGTTCATTTGAATTAGTTATGAATTTTTGAAGTTTTGAGTGTTTAATGAATTATTTAAATTGTTTAATTAAAGCCATTTTTATGATTTGAATCCAAATGATCTCCAAACTTCTTGAAATCAACTCCAAAGGTCAGGAATGACCTAAGGAGTGATTTCCAAGTGTTTGGAAATTTTCTAGAATTTTTAATTATTTTTAATTAATTAATTTAATTAAATTTCAGATTTCAATTAAACTTAAATTAAACTTAATTTTGATGTCCAGTCAAGGGGCTTTTATTTTTCATTGATTAAGGATTCCATTCTGGTCAGTTTGAGATATTATTTGTAATTTTTGGATTTAAATTTGATTTATTAGAATTTTTGAAGTTTTAAAGGCTTAATTAAGGTTTAATTTTGATTAAATTGATTAAGGGGCTTAATGATTTCAAAATCCAGTGAGAAATTTTCCTAGGGCTGAGGGTGTCACTATGTTCAAATGGTTTGAGTTTCAAGTCAATTGGAGTTGAATCCTAAATTTTGGAAATATTCTAAGTTTTCTAGTTATGATCCTTAATTATTGTCCTTAATGATGTCCCTAGGTTAGTGGGTTTTAATCAAGGTTCATCTAACCCTTGGACACTAACTACAATCACATCAATCATAGCAATCATGATAATGAAATGATATCCTAATATTCTATGGAATGAAATATAGTAGATTATCAAATTCATAAGTTATGGATTAACTTATAATTTGATAATCAACTATAAGGGAAACATATGCCCAACTGGATTTGTATCATTGAGAGATGTAAGAAACATTTCCAAATGATCTTCCTCCCAATTAAAAAAATCATGATCACTTTTATTTTGAAAAGAATAAATAAAAATTCATATATAATCAAAACTAATTGCTTTCAAAGTGATCATGCACATGTCTCAAATATATTTTTGAATGAAGAAACCCTTTCACTGATTCCATAGAGTCCTAGCATGCATGAATTGGAATTTTATTAAAATAATTATGAACTTTCAAAAATAAAGGTCAAATCATGACCAATCTTTTTGTAAATTCATAATATAGATGAGATTGCATCAATAGAACTTAGGAAAATTATGGAAGATCAACATTAGACTCTAAAACATCTCTGCCAAATTTCAAGTTAAAAAATTTGTATATTTTTATTTAAAATTCAAATAAGGTTTTCTGAATAATCAAAACAATTAATAAAATATTACTCAAAATAATTTTATTTTATTTTTAAAATAAACTAGATAAAAATACGAATAAAACAAGCCCAAGAACTCCAAAAATGATTGGGAAATGAAATTCCCACAAAATTTTGAAGTTCTGGACTATTTTTAAATTAAATTTAAGGGTTTTAAAACTATTCAAACGGCGGCGTTGACTCGATCTGGGCTCTCCACGCGGCGCGGTCGGATGAGGCCACGTGTATGGCGGCGGTCAAGCGGGCCCCGCTACTTATCCAGCGCGGCTGGACTCTGAACCATCCGATCTATCAAGGCGCCGATCCGACGGCCGATATCCAATCCGCGGGAATGATTTCCGCACAGAATGATCCAACGGCAGATCATTATCCTACGGTTTGAATTTACGGTTTAGATTTGTTCGGACCAGGAATTGATCAACCCGCGGTCATGATGGATCAAACCGGACCGCGGATTTGGCTCAATTGCAGCCGTTGATCTAAAAAGAATAGATCCAACGGCTGCTGGATCATCTTCCTTCTCCCGTCAAACCAAAACCCTAAACTCAATTTTTGGCTTCGTTCTCGCAATATACTGAACCAAATTAATTTAAAATTTAAACAGAGGTGTAGTAAAGTCTAAGGATTAATGTGGAAGTATTCATAAGCCTTTTGATACAATCTTCATGAATTTATTTAAGAACTTAGGTAAATACCTAGGGTTAGAGTTTTACCTCACTACAATGGACGGATTTGAAGGATTTTGATCTTGTTGAGCTTGTGGATTGTCCACGATTAGTTCTCCAGAAGACCCCGAGCCTGGAGGAAGCTTCTATAAGAAGTTGAGGTAGCTTGGACGGAGCTAGCCTCGGTTTGATTTCGAACTCATCGCCGGCGGCCGCCAAACGCCAGGAAATGATCAGGAAATAAAGTGGAAGCTCTGAGAATCAAAAACGAACTCTCAGGGAGGCTGGGGCTGGACTAGAATGGGAGATAGCTTGTTCTGAATCGTTTTTGTGCCTATTGCTCCTAATCCGCTTCTGGAGCCAAAGGCAACGGCTGGGATCATTCCAGGACAATGCTTGGATGGAGGACACATGTCCCTGGCCGTTAGGAGGCAGAGAGGCGTGCTATCCAGGTGAAACCGACCTTGGGTCACTCTCACATGGAGGGGACCACTAGGGACGGTTAGGTCGGGTTGGAAGCATGCCAGGAGCTGGGTTGGGTCTGGCTAGCTCCAGGGAAGCATCTGGAGGTGATACTAAAGGCTGGACAGGCTTGGTTTGAGCTCGGTGAGTTTTGGTTGATCGGGTTGACCATTTAGAGCCCATTTGAGCTCTCATTAACTATATGACCAGTCAATAAGTCAAAGGTTGATCAACTGGGGTCCAGGTGGGTTCTAATGACTGATGGGATAGTTTAGGAGCAAAGCCCATCAATGGTGTGGGAGCTTGAATAGAGGTCAACCACCTAAAGCCATTTCTCATGCTAGAGTTGACTGTTTGACCAGTCAACTTGACTTGTTGACTGGTGAGGTGCATGACAGGATGCCTAGGGAGCTTCTTGGATGGGTTCAAGGGTTTGATGTTTGAGAGTTAAAACAAGATCTCATAAATGAGGGTTTGAGCAAAATTTTGTTAAGTTGACCAAGTCAACTTGATTTGGGTTTGACCCAAGACATGTCCAAGTACATTTGAAACATATTTGGGATAAAATTGAGAACTTAAGGATACAATTTTGGAGGTATGTTTGATTTAATCCATATGGGTCAAATCAAGTTAACATTAGGTCATAGTTGACCAAGTCAACTATTGACCAGGTCAAAGGTCTAGTTGGGTCAAATGGGCTATGGGGCTCTTAAAGGGCTTAATAGGTCAACTGGGTTGACTTGGTCAACCAGGTTGACCCAGGGTCGGGGGTTGGGTCCCACCAGTTCAGAATGACATTCTGAGTCTACTGGTGGTGGTCTCAAGGTCTGGAGAGGTCATTTGGTCAAAATGACCTATTTGGGCCCTTAATGGGCCTTTTAGGTCAACCCTGGTTGACTTGGTCAACCAGGTGGGTCCAGGGTCTGGAAATGGGTTCAACAGATTTGAAATGACATTTGGGGACCAATGGAGGTGGTCCCAAGGTCAGAGGAGGTCATTTGGTCAAAATGACCTGTTTTGACCCTAAAGGGGCCTTCTAGGTCAACTAGGTTGACTTGGTCAACCAGGTTGACCCAGGGGCTGGTTCTGGGTTCAACAGGTTTG
This sequence comes from Dendrobium chrysotoxum, assembly GCA_019925795.1. Lineage (NCBI taxonomy): Eukaryota > Viridiplantae > Streptophyta > Magnoliopsida > Asparagales > Orchidaceae > Dendrobium > Dendrobium chrysotoxum. The sequence continues at coordinate 11,267,113 of CM034304.1, read as the reverse complement.
GTTTGACATTTGAAACTTGCTGGAGATGGTTGCATTTGATTTGGAGCTCATTTGGTTCAAATGACCATTTATACCCTATAGGGGTATTTTGGTCATTTTGACCCCTGGTCAGCTAAGGGTCAAATTGAGTCCAACAAAATGCAGTTTAATGCTCAATGGGTCATAATCAAGGGTCTGGAGGTAATTGGAGACTTTGGAGAAAGCTCCAGGGTCAAAATCCACTGGGTGGTAGGTCCAGTGGCACAGACTGTAAATATTTGAAGGTTTTACAGCCTTTGGATTTCAATTCAGTTTCTGGGGTTAGAGATCTCAGAATGAGCTCAAATTTGAAGGGTTTCCTCTAGAGACATGTCACATCAGTGTGGAACTGACAGATCTTGAATCAGAGGTCATTTGATAGGGTTTTGAAATGTTCAAAGATTAACTGGAAAAGGCTTTCAGGACTTAGACCTTTAGCCTTGGATTTGAATCTGGAAATCTGGTTTTGAATTGGATTTTAAGCTTGAATGATAGGATTTGAATTATCTAAATCATTTATAATCATTTGTGTGATTTTAGATGATTAGATAGGATTAAAGTCATGTCAGAGGCTAGAGCAACTAAATCTGGGTTGTTTGAAGGTCAGGATTGGTCAGGGATTTGAATTGACTTGAATTCTAGATTGATTTGAGTTTTGGATAGATTAATTTAAAGCTTGGACTGGTCTGGAGTTTGAATGGATTTGAGATCTGGATAGATCTAAGATCTAGGAGAATCTTAAGATCTAAATTGATCTAGGGAAATCCTAGGGTCCAGAGTGAATCCTAGGGACTGAAATCTAGGAAGATCCTAGAGTCTAGGAAATCTTAAGGTCTGAGATCTAGCAGGTTCTTAGGATCTAGAATAGAACCTAAAGTCTGGATTCTAGGAAGATCCTAGGGTCTGGAAGTCCTAAGGCCTGGGATCTAGAATAGTCTTAGGATCTAGAAGAATCCTAAGCTCTAGATAGATCTAGGAGAATCCTAGGATCTAAGAGGATCATATGATCTAGAGTCAAGTAGAATCCTAGGGTCTAGAATAGATCCTAGGGTCTGAAGTCTAGGAGAATCCTAGAATCTAGATTTGTCTTAAATTGTATTGATCTGGGGTCAGGATTGATTTAAATTTGGATTGATCTTAAAGTCTGGATTGATCTAAGATCAGATTGATCCTAGGGTTAAGATTGATCCTAAGGATTGGAAAGATCCTAAGGTCTGGATTGGTCCTACTGAGCTCATACAAAAATGAGGTCAACAAATGGACCCCCAATATGTGTAATAGAATGTAGTTCTATTGCACATATTGGTGTTGACCGAATAGAATGGTCAAGTCTGGAGTTTTGATCCTAAGGGAAAAATAAATTTATTCCTGGGGAATCAGAGTTTGAATAGATATTAGGGTAGTGCTAGGAAAAGCGTACTCTACCACTAATGGGTCTAATCCTAAGGGGAAGTAAGAATCTATCCCTAAAGGAGAAGGAAGTCTAGGTGATCCTATAGGAAGGAAGAACTCCTAACTATAAAGGATTAAATCTGGATTTGATTCTAAGAGAAAGGAAATCCTAACCTTAGAAAATTAAATTTGAAATGATACTAGGGTAGTGCTAGAGACAGCGTACTCTACCACTAGTAGATCTAGTCCTAGGAGAAGGAAGAAAACCTATCCCTAAGGAAAAGAAGGCTTGGATGATCGTATAGAAAGGAAGAACTCCTAACTATAGAGGATCAAGTATGAATTTGATTCTAAGAGAAAGGAAAATCCTAACCTTAGAAAACTAGATTTGAAAGGATACTAGGGTAGTGCTGGAAACAGCATACTCTACCACTAGTGGATCTAATCCTAAGGAAGGGAAAGAATCCTATCCTTACAAGAAAAGAAAAATCTGGATGATCATATAGAAGGGAAGAATTCCTAACTACAGAGGATCAAGTATGAATTTGATTCTAAGAGAAAGGAAAATCCTAACCTTAGAAAACTAGATTTGAAAGGATACTAGGGTAGTGCTGAAAATAGCATACTCTACCACTAGTGGATCTAATCCTAAGGAAGGGAAAGAATCCTATCCTTACAAGAAAAGAAAAATCTGGATGATCATATAGAAGGGAAGAATTCCTAACTACAGAGGATCAAGTTTGAATTTTGATACTAGGGCAGTGCCACAAAGGGCGTACTCTACCACTAGTAGATCTAATCCTAAGGGAAGGGAGAAATACCTAGCCCTAAAGAAAAGAAAGCTTGATTGAGATTGATTCCAGGACGGTGCCATAGAGGACTTACTCCATCACTAGGAAGTCTAATCCCAAGGGAAGGAAGAAGAACCTACCCTAAGGAAGAGAGAATTGGATTTTGAAATTAAACCCAGGACGGTGCCATAGAGGACTTATTCCATCACTGGGGAGTCTAATCCTAAAGGAAGGAGAAAAGCCTAACCTTGAGGAGAAGAGAGTTTGATTTTGGAGTTGAAATTGAATCCAGGACGGGGCCACAAGGGACTTATTCCATCACTGGGGAATCAAATCCTAAGAGAAGGAGAATACTTACTCTAAGGAAATGAGAACTGGATGATCTTATAGGAAAATAGTATTGCTTCCCATAGGAGGTCAGACTTAAAGATTTGAATTTTGAAACTAGAATGGTGCCACAAAGGGCGTGCTCCACCACTAGAAGATCTAATCCTAAGGAAAGAAAGCACGATGACTCACATCTATCCTTAAGGAAGAGAAAGCTAGAGGACCCTGAGGGAAGAAAGTATTGCTTCCCGTAGAAGGTCGAATCTGGATTTTGAACCTAGGATGGTGCCACAGAGGGCGTGCTCCACCACTAGAAGATCTAATCCTAAGGAAAGAAAGCACGATGACTCACATCTAACCTTAAGGCAAAGAAAACTGGAAGAAGCTAGGATGGTGCCACGAAGGACGTACTCCATCACTAGCGGATCTAATCCTAAGGATAGAAGGCACGATGACTCACATCTACCTTAAGGAAAATAAAACTGGATGATCCCGTGAGAAGGAAGCATTGCTTTACACAGAATCAAATCTGGAGTGATCGTATGTGAAAGAAACTTGCTTTACATAGAGGATCGAGTCAGGATGGTCGTATATAGAGGAAACTTACTCTATATAGAGGATCAGATCAGGAATGATCATATATGATGGAAACTTGCTTCACATAGAGGATCGAGTCTGGAATGATCATATACAGAGGGAACTTGCTCTGTATAGAAGATCGAGTCTGGATTGATCGTATATAGAGGAAACTTGCTCTATATAGAGGATCAGGTCTGGAATGATCATATGTGAAGGAAACTTACTTCACATAGAGGATCGAGTCTGGAATGATCATATACAGAGGAAACTTGCTCTGTATAGAGGATCGAGTCTGGATTGATCGTATATAGAGGAAACTTGCTCTATATAGAGGATCAGGTCTGGAATGATCATATGTGAAGGAAACTTACTTCACATAGAGGATCGAGTCTGGAATGATCATATACAGAGGAAACTTGCTCTGTATAGAGGATCGGGTCTGGACTGATCGTATATAGAGGAAACTTGCTCTATATAGAGGATCAAGTCTGGATTGATCGTATATAGAGGAAACTTGCTTCACATAGAGGATCGAGTCTGGAATGATCATATACAGAGGAAACTTGCTCTGTATAGAGGATCGGGTCTGGATTGATCGTATATAGAGGAAACTTGCTCTATATAGAGGATCAGGTCTGGAATGATCATATGTGAAGGAAACTTGCTTCACATAGGGGATCGGGTCTGGAGTGATCATGTATAGAGGAAACTTGCTCTATACAGAGGATCGAGTCAGGGTGATCGTATATAGAGGAAACTTGCTCTATACAGTGGATCGGATTTGAATGATCATATATGAAGGAAACTTGCTTCACATAGAGGATCGAGTCTGGAATGATCATATATAGAGGGAACTTGCTATGTATAGAAGATCGAGTCTGGATTGATCGTATATAGAGGAAACTTGCTCTATATAGAGGATCAGGTCTGAATGATCATATGTGAAGGAAACTTGCTTCACATAGGGGATCGGGTCTGGAGTGATCATGTATAGAGGAAACTTGCTCTATACAGAGGATCGAGTCAGGGTGATCGTATATAGAGGAAACTTGCTCTATACAGTGGATCGGATTTGAATTCTGGAATTTGAGATTTGAATTCTAGAATTTGAAATTTGAATGATTTTTGAACTTGAATTTAAAAATATTTGAATTTGAAACTTGATTTGATGAATTTGAATTTGAAGGGTTTTAAAACTGTGATGTGTTTTGAATTTGATTCGAATTGGTTTTGAGTTTGAAAATTTTGAATTTGAAATTTGATTTTAATTGATGTTGAATTTGATTTCAAATTTTGAATTTTGATTGTGTTGGTTCGATTTTGATTTGTTTGAATTTGATTTTGAATTTGAAGTGTTTTGACTTTAATTTTGAGTTTGACACTCATCTGGCATGGTACTTCCTGAAGAGCCTCCCCAACGTTTGAAAATATTGGGTGGCATTCTTCAGGGTTGATCAGTCAAAGGAAAATTTCCTCAAAGATCATCATTAAAAATGAACGATCCAGTCTATATTGACTCAGCTTTCCATTGAGTTTACAACGGATTAAAGCGGTCTACAAAGACTACGACCAAGTCTCCTACTTGGAGAGTTCTAAAGTGACACATCTTATTAGTATCTTGAATCAATGTGACTTATGAACTTTCAAACTTTGCTGAGCTTAATTTGATTTTTATTTGAGGCCCTCGAGCTCCTTGAATTGGAGTCGGGCACTTTGCTCAACTATAGTTTGATTTTGAACAGCAAGTCTCAGCTCATGAAACTACACTTCTAAATCAGAATGATCTAGGACCCAGCACAGGGTGTGGTTTGATTGTGAACGACAATCTCCAGCACTATAAAATACCCCTCTAGTGGGATCAATTGTGGACCCAGTATAGAGTGTAATTTTATAAAGAAGGCCTTAAGGAAGGATGCCTATGTGGAAGGGCTTACACATACTTCTTAAGGACCAGATTTTGAATTTTAATCAAGAGTAGAAGATTCATTCTTCTTATTAGAAAACTTCCTCTAGCTATTTGGACCCTGTCGGAACGACAAACGGGAACAAATTTAGAAGTGCAGTGAAAAGTTTGAATGACCCCAACTAACCTGAAAAGATTTGAGGATTTAGGTTTTGTTGACCCAGACCAAGTTTCGTAAGAACTAAACTGGGGTCTCCCTTAAATATTTTGAATTAAAATCAATTTTAAAGTGATTTAAGTTGAATATAAAATTGATCTTTTCAATTCTCTAGCACGAGAGATTTTGTATCTTGATAGATTACCGATGCACGGAAGAAAATCTGGATTCAAGATTCTTAAAATCAAGCAATTTTAAATTGACTGAGTATCTTGAGATTCAAGAATTTAGAAGAAGGGAGCCTCTTTCTTTCTTCTTTTTCTGGTGGCGCACACTGCGCATCTTTTTATTTATAGTGCATTTTGCACTGTTTCTTAACTGGTGGCGCCCATTGCGCATCTTTTTGATTTTTAGTACACTTTGTGTATTTCTTGATTGTTGGCGCATTTTGCACATCTTTTGAATTCAATTGAATTTAAGAAGAGGCTACACCTTCTCTATTTCAATACCGGGATTACATCTCGAGTATAAGAGAAGAAAACTCATTCTCTTATGCAAGGACGAATAATCCTCAGGGTAGGACCCGGTCTTTTAAAATGAATATTGGCTTGACTTTTGAAAATCATTGAACAGATTTTAAACACGCAAGAGATATCTATCTAAGATAGAAAATTGTGAGAAAATTGAGAAGATTTTCATTTCAAAGATCAACTTAAATTTGATATTGATTTAACTCAACAGTTGAATCATTCCCACAAAAGAGGTGGGAGGGAGGTGTATTCAAACATTTGGAGTCAACTACAACTTTCTCCTGCTTAAGACTTCAAATAGAGGTCAATTCTCATTAAAAAGATGATTCAATTATCTTGAAAGTTTGAAATCAGTACACTTGAGAAATTGAAAGCTTTTCCTTAAAAAGAAATTGCAAATCTAGGTGGCAAGACCCCAGTAGTACGGAATTAAATTCCTACAATCTCCTTGGAGGGAGAGACTACTAATGGGTCTGCACTATCCTTAGAAGTCATTGCATCACTTTAATCAAAAAGATTTATCTCGATAGGACCCCGTTGAAAGTTAAATTTTAACGGTATCACTATCTGACAAAATCTTAGATTATTTCCCCTCTCTTATCACTAGTGGTCTAGTAATTAGGAGAGTGGCACCCCGAGTGATTTCTACACCTCCTCCTCTCTAGTTGATGTAGTGGGACACGTATAGAAACGTGACCTAACATCATCTAGTAGAGTGGACGGGTCATAACCTTCGACTGGGGGCCTAGGGCCTGGTGCTGGAGTTTGTTTAGTTCTGGCTTGATTAATTCTTGCCATGTAGTAGTCAAGAAGATGTATTGAAGATTGTGCTCTCGTCTCTACAACCTCCCTCCTTTGAGCAACAGGAGAAGGGTGGAAATGATTTCCACCAGGGAAGGGGTTCGTAGAAGGAGCAACGAACTTTTGATTAGCCTCAGACTTGACATGCTTTAAGGCTTTCGCCTCAGCAGTCTTCCTGGCCTTAACAACCTTCTTTCTGACTCTACGAAGGTAGTTCTTCATTTTATTCTTGCTGACCTTGCTGACGACAGGGGTACTAGAACTTGACCCGATCTCAGGCTGAGATGGTAGCTCTTCTATCGTTATTGAGTTCTGGTTGTTATCCTCCTCAGTAAAAGATACAGTGGGTAAAGGAGTGACAACAGCCTCCATCTCGGAGATGGGGGAGTCAACTCCTGACCCTAAAGTAATCTCAACCAAAGGGACATTCCTTCGTATTCCAGCAGACAGATCGATCATTTCTTCTCCATCGACTGATAACTTGAAGTCTTGGAATTGCATTTCAAACTGGATAAAATTACCAGAAGTGATTCCTTCAACTATCAAATTTCTATCTAGAGAGAAAATGAGTTTCCCAGCCATTTGAGTGCTTAATCCTGAAATTAATGAACAATGATTTGAATTAGTTAATCTTGAATTTGAATTTGAATTTTAAATTTGATTAATGTTATTCAAAATTTGATAATTCAATCATGTTAAACTTAAATTCAAAACGGTGGTTCGTAGAATTGACAAGGACTTAAGGGTTGAACCCGACTCTTTCGCTACACCAATTAACTTGGGGCAAAATGTCAAAGTTTAAACTCGAATTTGAATTCAAAATTGAAATTAAAATTTGAAGTGACAATCAAATTCGAACTTAAAGTTGAGATTGTATTTTGAATTAAAGTTGGATTTGAAATTTGAATTTAAGATTGAAGTCGAATGGACCCTTCTTCAAATTCTGTGACTCAACAAATCGAATTTCATTCAATCATGTAGGTACACAAAATTGATATGAAAGATTCAAGGATCGAGCTTGACTCTTTTCATTTCACCAATTGACTTGGGTCGAAATGTCAAAGTCCCGATCAAAATTGAATCGACTTTAAGTTGAAAATAGAATTCAAATTTCAGGTTGAAATTATGTTTGTTCTCAAATTTTGAATTTGAACTTGAAACTCAAGTCAAATGGATCTTTCTTCAAATTTTATGACTCAACAGATTGAGTTTCACTCAATCATGTAGGTGCATAAAATTGATATGAAAGATCTGGGGATCGGGCTTGACTCTTTTCGTTTCTCCAATTGACTTGGGTCGAAATGTCAAAGTCCCAAATTTGACCTTGAAATCAAATCTGAAGTCTGAATTTAAGTTTGGAATCAAATTTGAGTTCAATTTTGAAATTGAATTTGAACTTAAGATTGAATTTGGTTTTGAGGTTGAATTAAAATTTAAATCTTGGATTCAAACTCAAGCTTGAAGTAAAATTTAAATTAAAATTGAATTTGAATTTGAATCTGGATTTAAACTCAAGGTTGAAATTGAATGGATCCTCTTCAAAATTTGGAACTCAACATATTGAATTTTGTTCAAATATGTAGGTGTGCCAAATTAGCCTGAAGATCCTAAGGCTTGACTCTTTGCACCCCATCAAGCAATTTAGGGGGTGAAATGTCAAAGCCCAGAATTGACTGAAGAATTTTGAATTTGAATTGCATGTGTTCAACTACAATAGAATATTGTAGAAGGCACATAGCAACGACGATTGAAGTTGATTTAAAAGATTTTCCTTGACTTTTTAAAACTCAAAAATGTTGAGTTTTATTTTCAACATAATGGTTAACAAAATTCAAGGGAAAATCTAGACACCTGGTTTGACTCTTTCACCATACTGACTAGCTTGGGGTGAAATGTCAAAATCCAGGTTTAATTAAAGAAATTTTGAATCTGGATTTTAAGACTGAGGGATTTTTTAATTGTGAAACTTAGCATGCAGGGATTTATTCGCATGCGAGTTTGCAACATATGCAAAAAGATTTTGACAAGCTTGGCTTGACTCTTTTGCTCTACCAATAGACTTGGAGGCAAAATGTCAAAGCCCGGCTTGGGGGATGGTTTCTTACACTCGTCTCTCTTTTCACATGTCTTAATTGAGTTGGCCACACTCATCCAAGGAAGAAATGGGTAGAGGGACCAACGGAAGAAAAGTAGTCAAAACTACCGATGCAATAAAATTCGTACCGCTATTAAAGATAGAGAGAGAGATTTTCCCCAGCGGAGTCGCCATTTTTTTGTTTGATTGAAAAAATATAGTTTTGAAAAGTGTTTTAATTTTCTTTGGGAAATGTTCAATTTCTGGAATTTTGATTTTATAATCGAACACTTATTATGAATGATGTATCACCTCAAAAAGGTGAACATATCGTTCCCTAATAGGTTCCGATTACAAATCTTGATTTACCCTGATTATCGTAGTCAAACTCAAGGAGAAACAACATATGATTCCTAAGAATCAAAATGATGTTAAATCCAATGTTTAACTATAATAATCTAGTAAAAAGATCATTAATCTCATAATTAAGATCACGATAATAGTACGATATATCTTTCCAAGGAAAGAGGATATCGTCTATTATCGATCATTTGAAAATGACGATAATGATCGTTGTCTTTTGAATTTCCCAAAGATAATTAATTAAAAGTTTTGAAAAAGCTTGATTTTGAAAATCTGGTCTGGGTTTCTAAATCTCCTACGAGCGCAAGCCCTCGTAGTTAATTACATCGTAGGAAACCAGAAAATTTCCTACGAATACTCTCGATTAAAATAGCGATACGAATTTTATTTAAGAATTCAAAGATTGATATCAAAGAAGGTAGGGACTGGAATTTCAACAGGGACTGGATCAAATTTGAACAGTTATTTTTGGAGTCAAAGGAAGAAGGGTAGGAGGTGTTTTGAGATTCTGAATTACTTCAGAAACACCTCAACTATCCTAATTGTTGGGCTTGAATTAGATGGAAAATAGATTTGATATTTAAGTGATTGATTTTATTAGAAAATGGAAATTAGATTCCCGGAAGATTGAGGTCTTAGAATTGAATATCTGCCTCAGATCCTAAGTCTAAAATCGGGTACTGAGAATTAGTGACCCAAATCTAGCTAATGCAATGCAATCTGGACTTATCCCGGCCTGGATTAGGGAGCCAGCTAAACCACCTAAACGTTTTTAAAACCATGAGTCAAAGTCTTTAAATGTAGGGTGGTTAAGGACATTGATTAAGATTGGTTTAAAGAATTGGGGTCGACATCTAGAGCAGATCCTAATTGACCCCTTAACATATGTTGGGTTAAATGCTTAAGCTAGAAATGCAATTAAGATTTAGACTCAAATTTAATTTGTTACTAATGCGATGCATGCTAGTTGACTCGATGAAATGCTTAAATCAAAATGTAGCAGTTTTAAAATCAGGCTTAAAAATAGATTTTATCCTAGAGATTGCACAACATCCCCTTGGACAGAACTGCACCCTAATAGGTCAGGTGGTCTGCCAAAACCCGCAGGCGGGGAGGTGCCTAACACGGATGAGAAAAGTCAATATGTATGCATGAAAAACTCCCGGCGAGTCCGGGCTTACTTCTTAAGAGCGTTAGAGTTTCTATCAGAGCTTAAAAATTTTTAAGTTTGTTTAAGTAGAAGAAGTTAATGACCGTACCCTCACGAGCCTCCGATCGGGTTCCAGGCTAAATCAAAATCGACATGCAATAGCGCCAAATAAACTACTAAAAACATGTGGGTCCTTAATCGCAATCAACACATCAATCAAATTAATTAAATAATTAAATCAATTAAATAAATATTCAAAATGAAAGTCCATGTGGCAAGTGCCACTTAATTATACAACCCAGGGTCTGCAGTAAAGTAAAGTGGCCGGGTACCACTGACTACAACCCGGATTCTACTCCTAAGACTCAAGTGACTTTGAGATTTGAGATTCTTCTCGTTCTTCACTTCTTCGTCTTCTTGGAATTCCTTGGATCATCGGGTCTGGATATCCAAATGAAAAGAAACTCCCCCTGGATAGGGGTGTTATCTTTTCTCTTTGGATACTTGAACTTCATCCTAATTTGGATCTCCAAATAGATAGGAACTCTCCCCTAAGGGATGTTCTTCCTCTTTGGATTCCAAATTGGATTTTAAATGTCTCAATCTCAAAGTACTTTAAATAATACAACTCAAAATCAAATCAAATTACATTAATGAAAATTAAAACTCTAGACTCAACAACCTGCAAGGTTATCCTAATAATAAGCAGTTTATATTTGACATCCCAAGCAGTTAATATATTTGAAATTTAAATGCTCAAACCAGCCACGCTTGGCCATGCTCTTTTTGATTTAAAGGGGGACTTAAGCATGCTTAGCATCTGTGCAATTTAATAATCATGATTTTTGCCCCCTTTAATTTATGCCCTGTATGAGCATGACCACCTGCATAAGATTGAATTAGTACAAATCGTTCCTAGCCTGAGGGTAGATCTAATCGTACAATCAATCACATCACAGAGTGCATTAAATAAATAAACAATCACATCAATTCTAATACTAGCAAACAGCATGCGGTAAAAGCTCGAAAATCCGGCACACAGCAGAAAAGTAAACACCGGCCTAGCCTAAGACTAGAGTTGGTTGTCCTAGCAAACCATCTAAAGTGTGTGAGGTAGGCTGTGTGGCTTTAATGTGTCCTAAATAGGATGATTTGATTGAAGTTGTTTAAAGTTCTAGTTGGTTGAAGGCTTAAGGGAAGATTTAATTTGAATTTAAATATTAATGACTCGAAATTGATTTTAAATTTGATTTTAATTGTTTGTTGGATATCACCTTTGTTTCACACCGAGGCCGTGAAGTTTATTTCACCTTCCTTGGGGCTAATTTAATAGCCTCGTAGGCCTGGGTTACCTAGTGGTACCCGATATAATTAAGTGATTTGAGTTTGATTAAGGTTTGAAGGTTGATTAATTTTAATTAAATTGGTTGGTTGCTAGTTTTAATGTTGATTTAAAATTTTCTGGAGTTTTTAATGATTTATTGAATTTTGGAATTTTTTTTGATTATTTTAATGATTTAATTCAAGGGGCAAAAATTGACTTTTTGATTTAAAGGGTTTTCTGGAAAGTTAATATTTTATTAAAATACTAGACTTTAATACGATCAGTTAGACAGTAAGTACACTGAAATTGGATTTTTCTAGATTTTATTATGAAGGTTTGAAGTTTTGACTTGATTTTGAACTAAGTTTGACCAAAAGTTGACTTTTTCAAATTTGATTGATTTCTAGAAACTTAACATTTTTGATAAATATTAGAGCTTAAGATGAATTGTATGCCTTTGAGTTTGCTCAATTTGGAGTTCATTTGAATTAGTTATGAATTTTTGAAGTTTTGAGTGTTTAATGAATTATTTAAATTGTTTAATTAAAGCCATTTTTATGATTTGAATCCAAATGATCTCCAAACTTCTTGAAATCAACTCCAAAGGTCAGGAATGACCTAAGGAGTGATTTCAAGTGTTTGGAAATTTTCTAGAATTTTTAATTATTTTTAATTAATTAATTTAATTAAATTTCAGATTTCAATTAAACTTAAATTAAACTTAATTTTGATGTCCAGTCAAGGGGCTTTTATTTTTCATTGATTAAGGATTCCATTCTGGTCAGTTTGAGATATTATTTGTAATTTTTGGATTTAAATTTGATTTATTAGAATTTTTGAAGTTTTAAAGGCTTAATTAAGGTTTAATTTTGATTAAATTGATTAAGGGGCTTAATGATTTCAAAATCCAGTGAGAAATTTTCCTAGGGCTGAGGGTGTCACTATGTTCAAATGGTTTGAGTTTCAAGTCAATTGGAGTTGAATCCTAAATTTTGGAAATATTCTAAGTTTTCTAGTTATGATCCTTAATTATTGTCCTTAATGATGTCCCTAGGTTAGTGGGTTTTAATCAAGGTTCATCTAACCCTTGGACACTAACTACAATCACATCAATCATAGCAATCATGATAATGAAATGATATCCTAATATTCTATGGAATGAAATATAGTAGATTATCAAATTCATAAGTTATGGATTAACTTATAATTTTGATAATCAACTATAAGGGAAACATATGCCCAACTGGATTTGTATCATTGAGAGATGTAAGAAACATTTCCAAATGATCTTCCTCCCAATTAAAAAAATCATGATCACTTTTATTTTGAAAAGAATAAATAAAAATTCATATATAATCAAAACTAATTGCTTTCAAAGTGATCATGCACATGTCTCAAATATATTTTTGAATGAAAGAAACCCTTTCACTGATTCCATAGAGTCCTAGCATGCATGAATTGGAATTTTATTAAAATAATTATGAACTTTCAAAAATAAAGGTCAAATCATGACCAATCTTTTTGTAAATTCATAATATAGATGAGATTGCATCAATAGAACTTAGGAAAATTATGGAAGATCAACATTAGACTCTAAAACATCTCTGCCAAATTTCAAGTTAAAAAAATTTGTATATTTTTATTTAAAATTCAAATAAGGTTTTCTGAATAATCAAAACAATTAATAAAATATTACTCAAAATAATTTTATTTTATTTTTAAAATAAACTAGATAAAAATACGAATAAAACAAGCCCAAGAACTCCAAAAATGATTGGGAAATGAAATTCCCACAAAATTTTGAAGTTCTGGACTATTTTTAAATTAAATTTAAGGGTTTTAAAACTATTCAAACGGCGGCGTTGACTCGATCTGGGCTCTCCACGCGGCGCGGTCGGATGAGGCCACGTGTATGGCGGCGGTCAAGCGGGCCCCGCTACTTATCCAGCGCGGCTGGACTCTGAACCATCCGATCTATCAAGGCGCCGATCCGACGGCCGATATCCAATCCGCGGGAATGATTTCCGCACAGAATGATCCAACGGCAGATCATTATCCTACGGTTTGAATTTACGGTTTAGATTTGTTCGGACCAGGAATTGATCAACCCGCGGTCATGATGGATCAAACCGGACCGCGGATTTGGCTCAATTGCAGCCGTTGATCTAAAAAGAATAGATCCAACGGCTGCTGGATCATCTTCCTTCTCCCGTCAAACCAAAAACCCTAAACTCAATTTTTGGCTTCGTTCTCGCAATATACTGAACCAAATTAATTTAAAATTTAAACAGAGGTGTAGTAAAGTCTAAGGATTAATGTGGAAGTATTCATAAGCCTTTTGATACAATCTTCATGAATTTATTTAAGAACTTAGGTAAATACCTAGGGTTAGAGTTTTACCTCACTACAATGGACGGATTTGAAGGATTTTGATCTTGTTGAGCTTGTGGATTGTCCACGATTAGTTCTCCAGAAGACCCCGAGCCTGGAGGAAGCTTCTATAAGAAGTTGAGGTAGCTTGGACGGAGCTAGCCTCGGTTTGATTTCGAACTCATCGCCGGCGGCCGCCAAACGCCAGGAAATGATCAGGAAATAAAGTGGAAGCTCTGAGAATCAAAAACGAACTCTCAGGGAGGCTGGGGCTGGACTAGAATGGGAGATAGCTTGTTCTGAATCGTTTTTGTGCCTATTGCTCCTAATCTGCTTCTGGAGCCAAAGGCAACGGCTGGGATCATTCCAGGACAATGCTTGGATGGAGGACACATGTCCCTGGCCGTTAGGAGGCAGAGAGGCGTGCTATCCAGGTGAAACCGACCTTGGGTCACTCTCACATGGAGGGGACCACTAGGGACGGTTAGGTCGGGTTGGAAGCATGCCAGGAGCTGGGTTGGGTCTGGCTAGCTCCAGGGAAGCATCTGGAGGTGATACTAAAGGCTGGACAGGCTTGGTTTGAGCTCGGTGAGTTTGGGTTGATCGGGTTGACCATTTAGAGCCCATTTGAGCTCTCATTAACTATATGACCAGTCAATAAGTCAAAGGTTGATCAACTGGGGTCCAGGTGGGTTCTAATGACTGATGGGATAGTTTAGGAGCAAAGCCCATCAATGGTGTGGGAGCTTGAATAGAGGTCAACCACCTAAAGCCATTTCTCATGCTAGAGTTGACTGTTTGACCAGTCAACTTGACTTGTTGACTGGTGAGGTGCATGACAGGATGCCTAGGGAGCTTCTTGGATGGGTTCAAGGGTTTGATGTTTGAGAGTTAAAACAAGATCTCATAAATGAGGGTTTGAGCAAAATTTTGTTAAGTTGACCAAGTCAACTTGATTTGGGTTTGACCCAAGACATGTCCAAGTACATTTGAAACATATATTGGGATAAAATTGAGAACTTAAGGATACAATTTTGGAGGTATGTTTGATTTAATCCATATGGGTCAAATCAAGTTAACATTAGGTCATAGTTGACCAAGTCAACTATTGACCAGGTCAAAGGTCTAGTTGGGTCAAATGGGCCTATGGGGCTCTTAAAGGGCTTAATAGGTCAACTGGGTTGACTTGGTCAACCAGGTTGACCCAGGGTCGGGGGTTGGGTCCCACCAGTTCAGAATGACATTCTGAGTCTACTGGTGGTGGTCTCAAGGTCTGGAGAGGTCATTTGGTCAAAATGACCTATTTGGGCCCTTAATGGGCCTTTTAGGTCAACCCTGGTTGACTTGGTCAACCAGGTGGGTCCAGGGTCTGGAAATGGGTTCAACAGATTTGAAATGACATTTGGGGACCAATGGAGGTGGTCCCAAGGTCAGAGGAGGTCATTTGGTCAAAATGACCTGTTTTGACCCTAAAGGGGCCTTCTAGGTCAACTAGGTTGACTTGGTCAACCAGGTTGACCCAGGGGCTGGTTCTGGGTTCAACAGGTTTGGTTTGACATTTGAAACTTGCTGGAGATGGTTGCATTTGATTTGGAGCTCATTTGGTTCAAATGACCATTTATACCCTATAGGGGTATTTTGGTCATTTTGACCCCTGGTCAGCTAAGGGTCAAATTGAGTCCAACAAAATGCAGTTTAATGCTCAATGGGTCATAATCAAGGGTTTGGAGGTAATTGGAGACTTTGGAGAAAGCTCCAGGGTCAAAATCCACTGGGTGGTAGGTCCAGTGTCACAGACTGTAAATATTTGAAGGTTTTACAGCCTTTGGATTTCAATTCAGTTTCTGGGGTTAGAGATCTCAGAATGAGCTCAAATTTGAAGGGTTTCCTCTAGAGACATGTCACATCAGTGTGGAACTGACAGATCTTGAATCAGAGGTCATTTGATAGGGTTTTGAAATGTTCAAAGATTAACTGGAAAAGGCTTTCAGGACTTAGACCTTTAGCCTTGGATTTGAATCTGGAAATCTGGTTTTGAATTGGATTTTAAGCTTGAATGATAGGATTTGAATTATCTAAATCATTTATAATCATTTGTGTGATTTTAGATGATTAGATAGGATTAAAGTCATGTCAGAGGCTAGAGCAACTAAATCTGGGTTGTTTGAAGGTCAGGATTGGTCAGGGATTTGAATTGACTTGAATTCTAGATTGATTTGAGTTTTGGATAGATTAATTTAAAGCTTGGACTGGTCTGGAGTTTGAATGGATTTGAGATCTGGATAGATCTAAGATCTAGGAGAATCTTAAGATCTAAATTGATCTAGGGAAATCCTAGGGTCCAGAGTGAATCCTAGGGACTGAAATCTAGGAAGATCCTAGAGTCTAGGAAATCTTAAGGTCTGAGATCTAGCAGGTTCTTAGGATCTAGAATAGAACCTAAAGTCTGGATTCTAGGAAGATCCTAGGGTCTGGAAGTCCTAAGGCCTGGGATCTAGAATAGTCTTAGGATCTAGAAGAATCCTAAGCTCTAGATAGATCTAGGAGAATCCTAGGATCTAAGAGGATCATATGATCTAGAGTCAAGTAGAATCCTAGGGTCTAGAATAGATCCTAGGGTCTGAAGTCTAGGAGAATCCTAGAATCTAGATTTGTCTTAAATTGTATTGATCTGGGGTCAGGATTGATTTAAATTTGGATTGATCTTAAAGTCTGGATTGATCTAAGATCAGATTGATCCTAGGGTTAAGATTGATCCTAAGGATTGGAAAGATCCTAAGGTCTGGATTGGTCCTACTGAGCTCATACAAAAATGAGGTCAACAGATGAATCCAAGGAGTTCGAAGAAAGAAGGATGAAGAGTTGAAGATAAAGAGTATCCCTCTTAAAGTCACTTGTGTCTGTCTTAGGATTAGAATCCGAGTTTGTGGTTAGTGATACCCGGCCACTTTTACTTTCTATAATTCTGAGTTGTAATAAATGGGGAATTTTCCTATAAAGATTACTTTAAGGAATTAATTTAATTGATTAATGTATTTGATTTGGTTTGATTTCGTATAGATTTTCCTGCTTTTTTTAATTTTTTAGGCAGTTTGCATGTTACTTTTATTTTAGCCTAAACTTGATCGAAGGCTCATGAGGGCCATATAAAATTTTTAGAAAACATGGAAACTCTAACGATCTAAGAAGTAAACCCAGGACTGCCGGGAGTCTACATAAAGCATATCATTACATTCTCTTCCTTGTTAGGCACCTCCCCGCTTGCTGGTTCTGGTAGACCACCTGGCCTTTGAGGGTGCAGATTTGTCTAGGGGATATTATGCAGTCTCTAGAGAAATATATTTTTAAGCCCTTTTTAAAAAATTGCTACATTTCATTCCATGCATCTAATCGAGTTGATCATCATGCATCACATTAGAAACTAACTAAACAAGTCTAAAATTTTAATTACATTTCATTTCAAGCTTTTTCACCCAACATAAGTTAAGGGACCAATTAGAATCCGCTCTAGATGTTAGTCCAAATTCTCAAAAACTTTAATGATAATTTCCCTACCACTCTTTCATAAAGACAAAACTCATAGATTTTAAATCGACTAGGTGGTTAGCTGGCCCCCCAATCCAGGTCGGGTAAGTCTAGGTTTTACACTGCATTATTTAGGTTCATGCTACCATCATTCAGTGCACAAAATAGATTTAGGATTCGGGCAGATTTTAAATAATAAGTCCCCAATCTCTGGGAATATAATCTTAAATTTCTAATAAATTAATCAACTCAAATTAAAGATTCTCTCAATCTGAACTTTAAAATCCAACACTTAGATTAGGTTGGGATGCTTCTAAGCTTATTCAAAATCTAAAAGTGTCTCTTACCTCTCCTCCATTGACTCCTAAAATAAGTGCTCCAACTTGATTCATTCCCTGTTTATGTTCTGGTTCCACCTCCTTTGACATCACTCTTAGAAAATCTCGAAACAGAATTTTTGCCATTATTTTAATCGAGAGTATTCGTAGGAGACCCTGGCTTCCCAAGGTATAATTAACTATGAGGGCTTACACTCATAGAAGATTTAGAACCCACATCAACTTTTCAAAAATCAATTTTTAAAACTCAATTAGTCTTCCTGGGGAAATTAAATCAACAATGACCATTATCTTCATATTCGAATAATTGATAATATGTTATGTTTTCTTCTCTTGGGAGAGCTTAGTTGAATGCTTTATAGAATGCCATTTTAAACCTTCAGGGTTATATATCATACTTCCTTGAATTTAATTATTACAGCATGGATGAAATTCTCATTTTTATTATCTGAACCCATTGAAGAATGATATCTTCACCTCCCGGGGTGATATATCAATCATGATGACTTATTCAATTTCAAAACTAAAATCCTAAATTAAAATTTCCAAAGAAAATAAAATTTTTTAAAAGCCCCTTTTCAAACACTAACAAAAATGGCACGCCCGGTGGGACAAAATCTTTCTCTCCATCTTTAGTAATGGTGAATTTTGTTTCATTGGTAGTCTTAACTACCTTTCTTTATATTGGCACCTCTACCCATTTCTCCCTTGGGAGAGCTTAGCCAACATAAAAAAAAAATTCATATCAAAAGAGAGGTGAAACCTTTGTCCAAAAATCAGACTTTGACGTTCTACCCCGAATTAATTAGTAAGGCGATAATGTTAAGTCAAACTCTTAAAATCTCTATGTCAATTTTATAAACCTGCATTATTATATTTAACTCAATATGTTGAGTTTTAAATTTTCAAGGAGTCCTGTTGATCTTATCTCCAAGATCTTTAATCCTCCAAACTTCTAGCTTTGACATTCCACTTCAAAATTAGTTAATGGTGTGGAAGGGTTAAACAAACAATTTTTTTGAATTTTCTTCCCAATTTTGTAAACCTTCAGGTTAAGTGAAAACTCAACTCGTTGTGTTTCAAAATCTAAAGAAAATCCATCAATTTTCAAAGTCAAAAATCTTTTTAAAATTCTATCTTGAATTGACACTATCATATGCTACCTTACAATATTCTCTTATAGTCTAGCATATGTAGTGAAAATTCAAACCTCCTTTGAATCATATTTAATCTTTATATTTTATCAACATATATTGGGTTATAAATCCTATAGCTCAGCATATATGATAAGATGTAAGGTCCGTTATAACTTTCAAAATATAATTTCAAAAATTTCAAATTCCAATTCTTTTCTCATTTCCAGAAATTCAAGCTCAATTCAATGGCCAGCAAACTGATCTTCTCTTTCGACAAGGATTTATCCTGCAAAGAAATTGATCTAGGAAGCAACCTTGTATTTGGTTTGGGTTTTCAGACTCTTGAGTTGTCAATGAACAGGGAAAAGTTAGTCGATCTGAATGCTCCTGAGTTGGACTCCCCTGTACTAGAGTTGATCCTTGGGTCAGGGCCTACTCCCCTTAACCTTAATAAGGAAGAAAGAGAGTCTAAATCTTATGTTGAGACCACTGATACAAAATCTATCTTCGAGAAGGGATCTAATTATGGGATCCTATGTACAAGTATGAATAGAAGGAAGAACTACTTAAGGAGAGTAAGGAAGAAGATAGCCAAGTCAAGAAAGGTTGTTGAGGCTAAGACTCTGGGCTAGGTAGAGCTAAAGGCTATTGAGGATCTACCTATTTTTGCTTCCTCTCCACTCCTCAGGGTAGCCAAGTCAAGTAATAGTCTCTTTCACCCCGTCGCTACTACAAAAGAGGAGGAGAGGATAGCTAGGATAGCTAGTTCATGCTCGATGGCTTATTCAGCCAAAAGAACTCCTAAGGAAAAGTAGCTTCGAAGGACAAGGATGCTGAGGAACATAATCTATACTTGTGCTACCCAATCAGGATAGACAAAAGAATAATACATGAAGCAACTAAAAGGAGTCATCTCCCACTGCTTCAAGAAAGAAATTTTGAAGGAGGAAAAATCTGAGGCTAAGAATTTGACTCCCCAGCCTATTAAAAGGAATAAGAAGTTTGTATGAAAGCCCGTGACTTTTATGTTGGTAGACGGTTACCACTGGGTGTCATTCCCTTTATCCTCTAAAATGAAGGGTAATGGCTTAATGGCTAATTAGAAAAATTAGTTTCTGAGAATTAATTGTACTGTACGATCGTGATCTACTATAAGATTCATTTTTTATCTCAAAATCCTAGCAGTCAAAATAATTTAAGTAAGATTTCAAAAATTGATTTTTGAACTAATCATATTATATGAAGTCAATCATACTATATGAATATTTAAAATTTTACTAAAATTAACCCCCATGATTAGTCAATCAAATCATGGTTTAATTAATGATAGTTGATTATACTGTACCATGTCGATCATACCAGACGACTGACAGAGATGAAATCTGGTCATCCCGTAGATCATACCAAATAAAACTATGATTTTTGAACTAATCATACTATACATTATTGATCATACCAAATAATTAACAGAGATAATTTTGGTCATCCCAAATGTTATACCAAATGAAGCTAAGATTTTGAACTAATCATACTGTATGATATTCATATCGTACTAGACGATTTGCCAAAAAATAACTAACCATACTGTATAATTAGAATAATACAGGATGAGTGACAGAGATGACATTCAATCGTCCCAGAAATCGTATCGTATGAATAGAGGAAATTAAACAGATCGTACTGGACAATCTCTGGATCGTACTGTATGATGTGTTCATAAAATTTAAATAGTTCGTTTGAATGACTATTTACATCGTACTGGACGGGACTAATTTTGAACTATTCATACAGTATGATCTAAGATTGTATAGTATGATCAGTGATGACTAACTTGATTTTTTAGGGTTTCTTGAAGCCTGTTATAAAAATTATGTTTTAAGTTTTTCTCCAAATGTTGAGAGAGGAATGTGGCTAAAGAAGGAACTCTAAGAGGGAGCTTTTGAGAAGAAAACCTGGGTTTGTGAAAGGAAGGAGAAGGTGAGCTTGAGCGTGAGGGAGAAGTAGTATGAGGGGATTACATGGTTATTCTTGGCAAGTTGCAGCCTTACTCCTCCTGTGGCCTTGGTGAGTCTTTTGGGAGCTCTCTAGGGGAAGAGGGTTCTTAGTCTAGTCCTTGGGGTTCTCTTCCTTCTCTAGGAGGGAGAAAAAAGAGCTAAGGTTCTCTGCCTTCTCTAGGAGGGCCAAAAAGAAGCTAAGGTTCTCTACCTTTTGTAGGAGGGAGAAAAATGAGTCAAGGTCCGCTGCCATCACCAGGAGGGTGACATAGCATTAGGCACTCCGCCGCATCAAAGATTTGGTGAAAGTGACTTTTGCAAAGGCTTCTCCGCCTTGTTGTGGGAGCAAAAAAAGAGTCACTTTTTATTAGTACAAATTCTCGGAGTGGAGGACTCTAGGGAGTGGACGTAGGTCAAGGTTGACCAAATCACTATAAAAATCTTTGGTGTGCTTTTTTATTTTTATTTTTTACTTTTTGAACTTAATTTTCATTATAACGGCATGGGGAATTTCTAAGATCAAAATTTTGTTATGTAATTTAGAATTTCATCATCATCACTAAAATCATTATTAATTTGTTAGCTTTCACATTGAGTAATTAACTTACCTATTTTAAAACACCAAAAAATTTACAAAAATAGAATTCCTGCATAGGATTTATTTTTAAAAATACCAATTCACCCCCTTTCTTGGCACATCTCAAACTTTTAAGTGGTATCAGAGAGGGTCTCAAAAATAGTATTTTAGAAAACCTTTGAGAAAAATGATGAATGACATATGTTGGTAATCATAACACTGCTGAGGGTTATTCAATAAACCATCCACCTTTATTTGAAAACATCCCATTTGATTTCTAAAAAATTTGCATGTCAACATTTCTGCAATCCATTGACTATAGAATATAACATATGATTTAAACTAGTTATTAACTTCCATCGCATGTAGTTAATGGAGCTAAAATTGAAATTCCCTTTACGGAATGAAGTCATGAGGATAGAGAACTCGCACAACTAAATGCTAAATGTCTTAACTGCTTTTTCTGTGCTTTAAAATCTGAGGATTATATACGAGTTTCTACATGTACTACGGGGAAGGAAATCTAAGATAGATTAGGTATCACTTATGAGGGAACTAGTGAAGTTAAATAGTCTATGCTAAACATTCTACTACATGACTATGAACTTTTCAGCATGAAACCTAGTGAGAACATATCTAAAATGTAAACTAGGTTCACCCAGATAGTGACATCCATGCATGCACTAGGTAGAGAATTATCTAATTCTAAAAAGGTCAGTAAGATTTTGCTATGCTTACCAAGTCCATACGATGCAAAAATAACTCTAATTACTAATTCAAATGATTTAAATACTTACTCTATTAATAATTTGCTTGGATCACTCATTGCCTATAAGCAAGGAGTGAGTCAAAGGTAAAATGATGCAGGAGAAAAAAAGAAGGAGAAAATTATTGCACTTAAAGTAAATGACTTTGATAGTGATAATTATATAGTGGAGGAAGATGACAACATCACCCTAATGACATGACAATTCAAGAACTTTCTGAAAAGAAAGCAAAAGTGGCATCAACAGCATTGAGCAAAGGTAAAAGTAATAAAAATGTTAGAGTTTTTGCTGACACAATTTGCTTCAAATGTAGATAACCTAATCACCTCCCAGCTAATTGCCCCAATCTGAAGACTCACCTAAATAAGGAGAAGGGTGAAGAGAAGCCAAAGTACAAGAGGGGCAAGCAAAAGACATTAAAAGTATTTTGGGCTGACTCTATCTTAAAATCATTAAAAGAAGAAGCAAAGGAGGAGGTAACAAACTTGTGTCTAATAAGTAACAATAATCTTGATCAATAAGATCAAGATGATGCATGTCAACTTTCCTTTGATGAATTACTCATTATTTCTAAAAATATTTATGATTCGTATAGGAAGCTTAAGAAGATACATACTAGTCTTAATAATGAATTTTCTACTTCGCACAAAGAGCATGCTAGTTTAATTACCAAGCACTCTACTTTAGATAGCGATCATATGACTTTATTAGATGAGTTTGATGCATTAAGTAAGAAGCATATTTAACTATCTAATGCACATAATTCCTTGAAAGCATCACATATTGAACTAGAAAAAGCATTTAAGAAATTAGAAGAAATTGCATGTCATTTAGATAACAGCGAGTATGCATTAAAATTAGAAGTGGCAAGTTATGAAAGTGCAAATGAATTTTTAAGAGCTAAAATTACTGCTTCAAAAAATAACAAACCATCACCTTCACTAACTCAGTGGCACAACCCCTCAAAATAACATACATCATATATAACTAGGAAGAGGCAACATCACCCACATAGGTTAGGGAACCCATTCCCTGGTGTTAGGTGCTACTCCTGTGGCATGTTAGGACACATAACCCACACTTGCAAAATCCACCGTAGAACACATCTAGTGTGAAGGTCTAAATTGCATTCATTAAAGTAAAACATGCATACATCTCATTCATTCAAGCATAAGGTGAAACCCAAACTCACTTGGGTTCCTAAATCTAACCTTTGAATGACATTATAAAGATGCTCTCACAAAAGGTCTAGTGAAAGCATATGGTACCTAAATAGTGGCTGCTCGAGCATATGATTGGTGATATAAATAAGTTCATCACACTTGAGGCCAGGTCTTGACACAAGATGATACTAGGAGACAACACCACTAGGAAAGTGGTAGGCTCAGGTATGATTGGAAAATCTAATAATTTAATCATTAAGAATGTTTTATTAGTTGATGGCCTTAAGCCTAATCTACTTAGCATTAGTTAATGTGTGGCAAAGATTTTGATGTACAATTTTTATCTACAAAATGCATGATTAGCTTAAATGGCAAGTTAATTTTGGAAGAAAAAAGAGTAAATAATATTTATATGCTTGATTTGAACTATATGAAATTTTTTGATTCCTTGTGTTTGAAAAATCTAGTTGATGGTTCTTGGCTATGGCATAGGAGACTGTGCCATGTGAGCATAAAAATACTTAGGAATATCACTCAGAAAGACCTAGTTAGGGGCATACCCAAGTTAGACTTCACTAAGGACCATCTCTGTGATGCCTGTTAACTAGGTAAATAAGTCAAATCTTTATTTCATTCAATTAAAGATATCAACACCTCTAGGCCTCTAGAAATCCTTCACATGGACCTATTTGGACCTGTTAGTACAACCAGCCTAGGAGGGATGACTTATGGATTTGTAATAGTTGATGACTACTCTAGATTTACTTGAGTTAGATTCTTAGCACATAAGAGTGAGTCATTTGAGAAAATTAAAACTTTGTCCACTTGGATTCAAAGAAAATTAGGATATGAAATTTTAATAATTCATAGTGATCATTATGGAGAATTTAAAAATGATAAGTTTGAATTCTTCTGTCAAGATATAGGAATAGAACATAACTTCTCTGCCCCTAGGACCCCACAGCAGAATGAAATAGCTGAGAGAAAGAATAAAACCTTGGTTGAAGTTACTAGGGAAATGTTAGCTGAATACACTCTCCCTAAATATTTTTGGGCAGAAGTAGTGAATACTGCCTGTTATGTTATGTTTTAAGTAGGGTGGATGTTAGATCCAAACTTAATAAAACACCCTATAAAAGCTGTAAGGGTAGGACACCCAATCTTTCCTACTTACATATTTTTGGATGTAAATACTTTATCTTAATCAATGGAAAGTCACTCTTAAAAAAATTTGATCCTAAATCTGATGAAGGAGTCTTCTTAGGTTATTCATTCGTATGTAAAGCCTATAGAATCTTTAATAAGAGGACCCTAGTAGTAGAAGAGTTTACTAATATGGTAATCAGATAAGACCTCAGAATCTAAACTTAAAGAAGAAGAAGAAGAGGAGGTCATTCAGGGGGTAGAAACCATTGCCAAAAGAGATAGAGTAGAACCTTAGGTGCAACTGCCTAGAGATTGGAGATATTCTTCAAGTCATCTTAAAAAATTGATCTTAGGAGACCCATCTGAAGGTATAAGAACTAGGAAAGGACTTAGGAAGGAGGTTAATCATTCTATATTTATCTCCAAGATAGATTCCACTAACATAGAATAAGCCCTAAGTGATGAATTCTGGATCCTAGCAATATAAGAAGAGCTGAATTAGTTTATTAGGAATGTTGTTTGGGAGTTAGTGAGTAGATCTAAAGACTAGAGTGCTGTAGGAACCAAATGGGTTTTAAGAATAAAATCAATAACTCTAGAATTATAGTAAGGAATAAGGCTAGATTAGTAGCTAAGGGGTACAATCAGATTGAAGGGATTCACTTTGAAGAAAATTTTGCCTCTGTAGCTAGATTAGAAGCCATTAGGATGCTTTTAGCCTTTGCTTGGTTTAAACGGTTTAAGTTATATCAAATGGATGTTAATAGTGCCTTCTTAAATGGGGTTATCAAAGAGGACGTGTACGTTGAGTAACCCCCAAGTTTTGAGAACTCAAAATTGTTAAATCATGTATTCAAACTAAAGAAGGCCTTATATGGACTAAAGCAAGCTCCTAGAGCCTGATATGAAAGGTTGAGTTCATTCCTTCTAGATAAAAGTTTTGTTAAGGGTAGTGTAGACACCACCCTCTTCCTAAAGAAAGAAGGAGAAGAGTTGCTCATTTGTCAAATCTATATTGATGACATTTTATTTGGATCATCAAATAAAAATGTTCATGATGAATTTCCAAAAACTATGAGCAAAGAGTTTGAAATGATAATGACGGGAGAACTTAATTATTTTCTTCGATTTAGTATAAAGTAATTGGATGATCGAACCTTCTTTAGCCAAAGTAAATACATTAAGGACATTCTTAAAAAATATTAAATGGACAATGCTAAGGCTATAACCACTCCCATGAGCTCCATTATTCAATTAGACAAGGACCCAAATGACAAATCAATATATCAGAAAAAGTATAGAGGATTAATTTGATCACTTCTTTACTTAACTACTAGTAGATTAGATAGAATGTTTAGTGTTTACCTTTGTACTATATTTCAAGCTGATCCAAAAGATTCCCACATGACTGCTATTAAGAGAATCCTTAGATATTTGTTAGGAACTCCAAACCTAGGAATCTAGTATCTTAGATACATCAGCTCTTTTGAAATATTAGGATATTTGGATTCTAATTTTATAGGATGTAAGGTAGATAGGAAAAGAACTTTTGAAACTTGTCAATTCATAGGACAATCCTTAGTTTCCTGGTCCAGTAGAAAACAAAATTAAGTAGCCCTTTTCATAGCTGAGGTAGAATATATAGCAGTATGGAGTTGTTCCACGGATGCACACATCACAGCCCTTTATCACATTAACGGTCTCAAGTAGGTCATTGATATTCACATTGTATTGTATAAACCTCTGCTCATACTGTATGATCCACGTGTCACTAGCCATTGAGGAATTCAATCCGTTTGATAAAAAATATTGCCATTCGTATAGTATGATACCTTCCTTCATATGGTACAATCCCCGTATCAAAATGGATTAGGATGAATTCAATTCAGTCAGTATGATAATAATTGTAGTTTGTACTATATAACCACCTGTTCATACTATATAATACTTTTTGTCAAACATCATACCGACGACTCTTCGGGATGAATGAAATTTCTTAAGATCATACGGTACTATACTGATCGTACTATATGATTTGACCACTCTTTCTGATAGGTCATCCAGATAATTTAAATCCCCTGAACATACTATACAAACCTCTATTGTAATGTATGATCGATCAAAAATCTATAAATTGGAGGGATACCAAGTTCAATTCACTCAACCTTCTTCATACTCCAATTTTCTAAACCTTTCCTAATAAAATGGCCGATGGAAGCAAACATGGACAAATGACTTAGGGGAGATCCTCCTCCTCTCATCATTATGATGATCGCTTCCTCATTATAGTGGATGAAGATGCATATTACAAATATCAGGAGGCCAAAATCACACCCTTTCGAATGCTAAACCAGGCTGCACTTAACTTCAAGGTGATGAGCCTCTTCGCCTCTACTAGTCTTCAATTCTAACCTACCCTAGCCTTTCCTTGCAATTCTGAACTTATGTACCTATTCTTAGTGAATCTTAGGATGAATCTAGAAGTCTCCACCATGACCGTATTTGTCTGCCACCGAAATGTAGTAATCACTAAAGCTGATTTAGAAGTACACATAGGTCTTTATAATGAAGGAACTCGCCCTCAATCCTTGATCTCCCATGATTTTGACTTGACTACTGTTAACTTACTCATTCAAAATGTGTCTTTAAATCAACACCAACCCCTAGCCCAAACCTTAAATTAAAATGCCCGTATAATCTAGCATGTAATTTGCACCTCTATTATACCCAAAGCTGGAGATCAAGTTAACAAAACCCCACTCCTTTATGTTCACTTACCTTATAAAGTCGAATACTCAATTGGATGAAGCTTAAATGATTCTTGATTACTTTCATAATATGACTCATATTCAACATCAAAACACCCGTATAAAAATAAATGTAGCCTTGGGACACATCATAGGCTATATTGTTCACCATAAATACAAACTAACCTTTCCTGCTGAACCTGATAATGTCCCTATTTTCTATACAGATGCCTCTTTCTGTATCCTATTTCATCGGGGGCAAGAGCATGCTGGGCTAGATTTTGATGAAGAAGGGGAAGATGCTCCTATAGGAGGACCTCCACCAGCACCATTACCGCCACCTACACCTGCCTACCTTGCCTACCCTCAAGATGATAATGTTCAGCAACTCGAGCGACTAGAAGCTTGACTGGACTATCATATCTAACAACAGCACTAGTAGTACGAGGATGACATGTGATGGTTTGGCAAAATATTTACCTTACTAAATAATCAATTTTCCTTATCCGTCAGTTCTTTCAGCCATCACCACTACCACCTAATCAGGATCCACCTTTTCAGTGGTCTTTGTCTGCTGTATTTTTTTCTTTCTTGTCTTGTCTTGTTTATTTTTGTGAACCTCTTCTTTTTGGTGATGTCGAAAGGGGGAGAAAATATATATTTCATTGATTGTATACTTTGTTATTTTTAATAAAATTTTTTGTTTATGTTTCTTTGTATTCTATTTTTTACTATTGAAAAATTTAAAAAAAAGTTTTTGCAACACCCCCAATTTTTTTAAAAATCCATCATCTAGTGAGGGGGAGCTGAGGAAGAAAAAATATTTATCTTACCTATCAATAAATTTATTCAATAGCATCAATAGGGGGAGATTGTTGCAATCTAGGTCCCTAGTCTATGATTTTCATGATGACAAATAATATTGATTGAATTATTACATTCTTCCTTAAATATTTTAGATGTTATTTTTGTCTGTGAGCACTAATATTTTAGGTAAAATATACACCACTCAAGAATATTGAAGACTCAAAATTGGGTAGAATGGGATGTAAAAGAGTCTGTAATTTTTATTTTCTTTATTTTCCATTTCTTGAGTCTGGTTACATAAGAGTATATGCAAATTGGGTGACCATACATACACACAGGTGGAGAGAATTTTTTAAAAAGTAAATTTTTTCTAACAAATCATATTGTATGATTTTCAATCATATTATACAATCTGTTATCCAAAAATAGGCTTAACAACTATTTTGAAAAATTAATTTCTAAGAACTAATCATATTGTATGATCCTGATCATACTATACGATTCATTTTTGATCTCAAAATCATAGCCACAAGAATAATTTAAGTAAGATTTTGAAAATTAATTTTTAAACTAATTGTACTATACGATGTCAATCATACTGTATGATGTCAATCGTACTGTATGAATATTTGAAATCTTACTAAAATTAACCTCTATGATTAGTCAATCAAATTATAGTTTAATTAATGATAGCCAATTATACTAGATGATGTCGTTCATACGAGACGACTGACAGAAATGAAATCTTGTTGTCCCAGAGATTGTACCAAATGAAACCATAATTTTTGAACTAATCGTACTGTATAATGTCCAACATACCAAATGACTGATAGAGATGATTTTGGTCGTCCTAAAGATCGTACCAAATGAAGCTATAATTTTTGAATTAATTATATTATACGATATTCATATCATACTAAATGATTTGCCCAAAAACAACTAATTGTACTGTACGATGAGAACAGTATGAGAAGAGTGACAGAGATGACTTTCAGTGGTCCCAGGAATCGTCCCGTACTAAAAGAGGAAATTAAACAGATCATTCTATACTATGTGTTCATAAAATTTAAATAGTTTATTTGAATGACTAATTACATCGTACTGGATGAGACTAGTTTTGAATTGTTCTGATAGTACGATCCAAGATCATATAGTACGATCAGTGATGGCTAACTTAAATTTTTAGATTTTCTTGAAGCCTATTATAAAAATTATATTTTAAGTTTTTCTCCAAATATTGAGAGAGGAATGTGGCTGAAGAAGGAACTCTAAGAGGGAGCTTTTGAGAAGAAAATTAAGGTTATGAGAGGAAGGAGAAGGTGAGCTTGAGCATGAGGGAGAAGTCTGCTCCCCCTGCGGCATTGGTGAGTCTTTTGGGAGATCTCTAGGAAGACATGTATCTTAGCCCAATCCTTGGGGTTCACTGCCTTCTCGAGGAGGGAGAAAGAGGAGCTGAGGTTCTCTGCCTTCTACAGGAGTGAGAAAAAGGAGCCGAGGTTCTCTGCCTTCTCCAGGAGGAAGAAAAATGAGTCAAGGTCTACTGCCATCACCGAGAGGGTGACATAGCATCTGGCACTCCACCGCATCAAAGGTTTGGTAAAAGTGAGTTTTTAAAAGGCTTCCCTTCCTTGCTGTGGGAGCAAAAGGAGTGTCACTTTTTATTAGGGCAAATTCTCAGAGTGGAGGACTCCAGGGAGTAGACATAGGTCAAGGTTGACCGACCCACTATAAAAATCTCTTGTGTGCTTTTCCAATTTTGCTTCTTACTTTTTGCACTTAATTTTCATTATAATGGCTTGGTAAATTTTTGAGATGAATATTTTATTATGTAATTTAGAATTTCATCATCATCACTAAAATTATTATTAATTTGTTAGCTTCCACATCAATTAATTAACTAACCTATTTTAAAACTCCAAAAAATCTACAAAAATAGAATTTTTTCTTAGGATTTATTTTTTAAAATACTAATTCACCCCCCCTTCTTGGCGCATCTCAAACTTTTAAGTGGTATCAGAGCGGGTCTCAAAAATAGTATTTTAGAAAACCTTTGAGAAAAGTGATGAATGACATATTTTGATAATCATAACACTGTGGAGGGTTATTCAATAACCCATCCACCTTTATTTAAAAACATCCCATTTGATTTCTAAAAATTTTGCATGTCTACATTTCTGCAATCTATTGACTATAGAATTTGGCATATGATTCAAACTAGTTATTCACTTCCATAGCATGTAGTTAATGGTGCTAAAATTGAAATTCCCTTTACGGAATGAAGTCATGAGGATAGAGAACTCGCACAACTAAATGCTAAATGTCTTAACCGCTTTTTCTATGCTTGAAAATCTAAGGATTATATATGAGTTTCTACATGTACTATGAGGAAGGAAATCTAGGATAGATTAGGTATCACTTATGAGGGAACCAATAAAGTTAAATAGTCTAGGCTAAACATTCTACTATATGATTAAGAACTTTTCAGCCTGAAACCTAGAACATATCTGAAATGCAAACTAGGTTCACCCAAATAGTGATATCCATGCATGCACTAGGAAGAGAATTATCTAATTCTGAAAAGGTCAAGAAGATTTTGTGATGCTTACCAAGTTCATACAATGCAAAAATAACTATAAATACTGAAATAAATGATTTAAATATTTACTCTATTAATAATTTTCTTTGATCACTCATTGCCTACAAGCAAGGAGTGAGTCAAAGGTAAAATGATGCAGGAGAAAAGAAGAAGGAGAAAATTGTTGCCCTTAAAGTAAATGACTTTGACAGTGATAGTTCTACAGCGGAGGAAGATGACAACCTCGCCCAATGACATGACATTTCAAGAACTTTCTGAAAAGAAAGCAAAAGCGTCATCAATAGCATTGGAGCAAAGGTAAAATTAATAAAAATGTTAGAGTTTTTGCTGACACAAATTGCTTCAAATACAGGAAACCAAATCACCACCGAGCTGATTGCCCCAATCTTAAGACTCACCTAAACAAGGGGAAGGGTGAAGAGAAGCCAAAGTACAAGAGGGGCAAGTAAAAGGCATAAAACGTTTTTTGGGCCGACTCTGTCTCAGAATCATCAGAAGAAGAAGCAAAGGAGGAGGTAACAAAATTGTGTATAATGGTTAACAATAATCTTGATCAATCAGATCAAGATGAGGCATGTCAAATTTTCTTTGATGAATTACTCATTATTTGTGAAAATATTTATGATTCATATAGGAAGCTTAAGAATATACATACTAGTCTTAATACTGAATTTTCTACTTTGTAAAAAGAGCATGCAAGTTTAATTACCAGGCATATTAGATAGCGATCATATGAATTTATTAGATGAGTTTGATACATTAAATAAGAAGCATATTTAACTATCTAATGCATGCAATTCCTTAAAAGTATCACATATTGATCTAGAAAAAGTATTTAAGGAATTAGAAGAAATTGCATGTCATTTAGATAATAGCAAGCAAGCATTAAAATTGGAAGTGGCAAGTTATGAAAGTGTAAATGAATTTTTAAGAGCTAAAATTACTGCTTTGAAAAATAACAAACCATCACATTCACCAGCGCGGTAGAATAACCTCTCAAAATAGCATACATCATGTATACCTAGGAAGAGGTAGCATCACCCACATAGGTTAGTGAACCCATTCCCAGGTGTTAGGTGCTACTCCTGAGGCATGTTAGGACACATAGCCCACACTTACAAAATCCCGTAGAACACATCTAGTGTGGAGGTCTAAATTATATTCATTATAGCATAACATGCGTACGTCTCATTCATTCAAGCAAAAGGTGGAACCCAAACTCACTTGGGTTCCCAAATCTAACTTTTGAATGACATTGTAGAGATGCTCTCACAAAAGGTCTAGCGAAAGAATGTGGTATCTAAACAGTGGCTGCTCGAGGCATATGATTGGTGATATAAAGAAGTTCATTACAGTGGAGGCCAGGCCAAGATGCAAGGTGATGCTAGGAAACAACAGCACTAGGAAATTGGTGGGCTCAAGTAGGATTGACAAATCTAATAATTTTATCATTAAGAATCTTTTATTAGTTGATGGCCTTAAGCAAAGTCTACTTAGCATTAGTCAATGTGTGAAAAAGGTTTTGATGTACAATTTTTATCTACAAAATGCATGATTAGCTTATATGGCAAGTTTATTTTGGAAGGAAAAAGCATAAATAATATTTATATACTTGATTTGAACTATATGAAATTTTTTGGTTCCTTGTGTTTGAAAACGATAGTTGATGATTCTTAGCTATGGCATAGGAGACTATGCCATGCGAGCATGAAAACACTTAGGAATATCACTCAGAAAGACTAGTTAGGGGCATACCCAAGTTAGACTTCATTATGGACCATCTATGTGATGCCTACTAACTAGGTAAATAAGTCAAATCTTTATTTCATTTAATTAAAGATATCAATACCTCTAGGCCTCTAGAAATCCTTCACATGGACCTATTTGGACCTATGAGTACAACCAGCCTAGGAGGGAAGATTTATGAATTTGTAATAGTTGATGACTACTCTAGATTTACTTGAGTTAGATTCTTAGCACATAAGAGTGAGTCATTTGAGAAATTTAAAACTTTGTCCACTTTGATTCAAAGACAATTAGGATGTGAAATTTAAACAATTCATAGTGATCATTGTGGAGAATTTAAAAATGATAAGTTTGAATCCTTCTGTCAAGATATAGGAATAGAACATAACTTCTATGCCCCTAGGACCCCTCAGCAGAATGGAATAGCTGAGAGAAAGAATAAAACCTTGGTTGAAGCTACTAGGGAAATGTTAGCTAAATACACTCTCCCTAAATATTTTTGGGCAGAAGTAGTGAATACTGCTTGTTATGTTTTAAGTAGGGTGAATGTTAGATCCAAACTTAATAAGACACCCTATAAAATCTTTAAGGGTAGGACACCTAATCTTTCATACTTACATATTTTTGGATATAAAAACTTTATCTTAATCAATGGAAAGTCACCCTTAAAAAATTTGATTCTAAATCTAATGAAGGAGTCTACTTAGGTTATTCATCCATATGTAAAGCCTATAAAATCTTCAATAAGAGGACCCTAGTAGTAGAAGACTCTACCAATGTGGTAATCAGATAAGACCTCAGAATCTAAACTTAAAGAAGAAGAAGAAGAAGAGGAGGAGGTCATTTAGGGGGTAGAAACCATTGCCATAAGATATAGAGTAGAACCTTAGGTGCAATTACCTAGAGATTGGAGATATTCTTGGAGTCATCTTAAAAAATTGATCTTAGGAGACCCATCTGAAGGTATAAGAACTAGGCATGGACTTAGAAAGGAGGTTAGTCATTCTGCATTTATCTCCATGATAGAATCCACTAATATAGAACAAGCCCTAAGTGATGAATTCTGGATCCTAGCAATATAAGAAGAGCTAAATTAGTTTGTTAGGAATGTTGTTTGGGAGTTTGTGAGTATATCTAAAGACCAGAGTGTTGTAGGAACCAAATGGGTTTTTAAGAATAAAATGAATGACTCTAGAATTATAGTAAGGAATAAGGCTAGATTAGTAGCTAAGGGGTACAATCAGATTGAAGGGATTGACTTTGAAGAAACTTTTGCCCTTGTAGCTAGATTAAAAGCCATTAGGGTGCTTTTAGCCTTTATTTTTTTAAAGGGTTTAAGTTATATCTAATGGATGTAAAGAGTGCCTTCTTAAATGGGGTAATCAAAGAGGACGTGTACGTTGAGTAACCCCTAGGTTTTGAGAACTCAAAATTGCCAAATCATGTATTCAAACTAAAGATGGCCTTATATGGACTAAAGCAAGCACCTAAAGCTTGATGTGAAAGGTTGAGTTCATTCCTTCTAGATAGAGGCTTTGTTAAGGGTAGTGTAGACACCACCCTCTTCCTAAAGAAAGAAGGAGAATAGTTGCCCATTTGTCAGATTTATGCTGATGACATTTTATAAAAATGTTCGTGATGAATTTTCAAAAACTATGAGCAAAGAGTTTGAAATGAGCATGATGGGAGAACTTAATTATTTTATTGGTTTTAGTGTAAAGTAATTGGATGATGGAACCTTCTTTAGCCAAAGTGAATACATCAAGGACATTATTAAAAAATATTAAATGGAAAATGCTAAGGCTATGACCACTCCTATGAGCTCCATTATTCAATTAGACAAGGACCCAAATGAAAAATCAATATATCAGAAAATGTATAGAGGATTAATTGGATCACTTCTTTACTTAACTGCTAGTAGACTAGATAGAATGTTCAGTGTTTACCTTT
Organism: Dendrobium chrysotoxum; assembly: GCA_019925795.1. Taxonomy (NCBI): domain Eukaryota; kingdom Viridiplantae; phylum Streptophyta; class Magnoliopsida; order Asparagales; family Orchidaceae; genus Dendrobium; species Dendrobium chrysotoxum. The sequence continues at coordinate 11,232,842 of CM034304.1, read as the reverse complement.
GTGCTAGATTTTAAGCTGATCCAAAAGAATCCCATATGACTGCTGTTAAGAGAATCCTTAGATATTTGTTAGGCACTCAAAACCTAGGAATCTAGTATCTTAGACACATCACCACTTTTGAAAACTTAGGATTTTTGGATTCTAATTTTATAGGATGTAGGGTAGATAGGAAAAGCACTTTTGGAACTTGTCAATTTATAGGACAATCCTTAGTTTCTTGGTCCAGCAGAAAACAAAATTCAGTAGCCATTTTCACAACTGAGGCAAAAAATATAGCAGTAGGGAGTTGTTCCACAGATGCACACATCACAGCCCTTTATCACATTAACGGTCTAGAGTAGGTCAGTGATATTCACATTGTACTGTTCGAACCTCTACTCATACTGTATTATCCACGTGTCACTAACCATTGAGGAATTCAATCCATTTGATAAAAATTATTGCCATTTGTATAGTACGATACCTTCCTTCATATGGTATAATCCATGAGTCAAAATGGATTATGATGAATTCAATTCGATCAGTACAATAATAATTGCAATTTATACTATACAACCACCTGTTCGTACTGTACGATACTTTTTGTCAAACATCCTACCGACGACTCCTCGAGATGAATGAAATTTCTTAAGATCATCCAGTATTATACTGATCGTACTGTATGATTTGACCACTTTTTCTGATAGGTCATCCAGACAATTTAAATCCCCTGATCATACTATATGAACCTCTATCATACTGTATGATTGATCAAATATCTATAAATTGGAGGGATACTTAGTTCAATTCACTCAACCTTCTTCACACTCCAATTTTTTAAACCTTTCCTAATCAAATGGCCGATGGAGGCAAACATGGACGAATGCCTCAGGGGAGCTCCTCCTCCTCTCGTCATTATGATGATCACTTCCTCATTGTAGTGGATGAAGATGCATACTACAAATATAAAGAGGCCAAAATCACACCCTTTCAAATGCTAAACCAGGCTGCACTTGACTTCGAGGTGATGATCCTCTTCACCTCTACTAGCCTTCAATTCCTACTTACCCTAGCCTTTCCTTGCAATTCTGAACTTTCTTTTTTTTTGTTAAAACTCTCCGACGGGCCTTCGTGTTAAATCCAAAAAAGGTACAAGGTCCTTAAAGGGACCTCCAGCTCTCTACTGCTCGAAAGAGCTACAAAAAAAGCCAAAAGAAAACTTAAGAGCCGGATATCCCTGCTAAGCACAAGTACACAGACACCTAATAACATTCTAAGATAAGCAAATTGAAGGTAAAAATGAAGCACAATCAGCACCACCTTCCCAACCAAAGTAGGCCCCTACACAAAACGAGCACTAGTCTCCAAAAACCTGAAAAAAGAGGCCTACGAGTACACTAAAGAAAAATTAAAAACTAAAGTATGACTAACAGAGAGATTAACAAAGCTAATATCAAAATACCAAAACTAGATTAAGAAGAACTCCCTTTCCAAATATCTGACCAGTAACTGCATCCAAATAGAGTAAATATTAAAGGGAAGACAAACAGAACTGGCCTGTATCCTCCCATACTAACCAGAAATAGTAAAATTCCACCAACTATATAACCGCAAATGAGAAGAACCATCAATGCCATAATCGGAGTTCGAACTACACCAAAAATAAACGTGAGCAGAACTGATCGTCGAATTGAAGCCAAGACAATAATAAAAAATTGAAAAGCAAAAGCAATTGTAAGCTAAATCACCAGAAGAATCAATACCAGATAAACCCAACATCCTCGTATGCCTATAAAGCAAGCCAAGGTTAGAGATGAAAAGGTAATTAGCACAGAGGCCACATTCACTGCAGAAGAAGGTCCAAGATGAACAACCCCTAATACCAACCAAGTTAACCCAGGAAATGCCATAAATTAAGTTCACAGCAATATGCTCTTGACAAAAACCAGAGCAGCAAACAGTATCACCGATCCTAGTATCATCAATAGAAATAGAATCCACAACGATTGCAATAGAACAAAATTCTGGAAGGGAATCAAGATGCCACATAAAAGCTACCAAAAACAAAAATCACCCAACAACCGAACACCAAACTGACCATCATAAACCACTCCATCCAGAAAAAACCAAAACTTATTTAAACCGGATATAAGGAAGACCCAGTCGATCCAGTTTCAGCAAACCTTTAGTTTCAATAGGGAGAGTTTGGTCATTGAATTCAGTAAAACCATAAAGATTACAACCCCTTTTAGCCAAAGAGTCAGCAACAACATTACCCTCCCTCCAAACATGAGAAATCTTATAATTGATGCAAGAAAGATCGTACTTAATATCTCTTAACATATAAAAATAAGCGGGATTAGAAGAAGTGTTACCATTAAGATGATGTAGTAAGAGCATTGCATCAACTTCAATCCAAATATTGGTTATGCCAAGGGACATACATAATTGAATCCCAAAGAGGAGACTCTCAATTTCAGCTTGTAATGCAGTAATAGCATTCGAAGGACCAGCAAAGGCCCTGATCAAGAAATCCTTAGAATCCCGAATGATACCACCACAACCCACTTTAATATTGTTCAAAGAGCCATCAGTGTTAAGTTTAAAACCACCCTCCCTCGGCTTAATCCAATAGATTATTCTGTCATAACCATGAACATCACAGGTACTTAAAACAAAACCAAATTCACAAGCCACATGAAGATAGCCTTTAAAAGAATGGGCAGTAATTAATTTGGCAACAAAAAGTTGGTATAATTTATTCTTAACTTTATTAATGACATTTAAGTCATCCATCTTAATATTCTCATGTTTAGAGGCATTCCTACTACTCCACAGAAACCAACAGATGATGACAGGAAGGATATTCCTAATATGCCCTTTAATGGGAGTAAACCACTCTTTAAGAAGGTTAAGCACAGAATTGAATCTAGAGTTAGATAAAACATTAAACATCTTATCAAAATAAACCCAAACTTTCATAGCAATAGGGCCTTGGACAAACACATGAACCATATTTTCAATGTGATAGCAACACTGACATTTGGAAACAATATAAAAGCCTTTCTTAACTAACATAGAGTAAGTAGGGGTATGCTAGCATGCCAGTCGGCTAAATAAAGAGTATTAATAGGTAAAGATTGTCTAATAGACTTCCAAACATTTTTAGTGTTGAACAAACCATCATTTGAACATTAAAAAGAATGCGATCCTCCTCCTCCAAATGAATAGAAATATTGAGGATTAAATTAATAATAAATTCAGGCACATTGTTGGAGAGTAAATGAACATTCCAACTCCCATTCATAACAAAATCTTTATCTTTGCAAGTAGAGATAGATTGCATGTGTAAAAGATTATCAATCGAGAAATTACCAAGCCATTTATCTTGCTAGAAGAAAATAATCCCAGCTCCCATCCCCCATTGAATAAAACTTTCAGCTTCCCACTTAATGTTACATAATCTTTTCCAGTTGAAAGAATTACCTTGTCTAAAAGACCTAGTGAGCGGGTGTTTCCCAGCACAATACTTCGCATCCAAAAATTTAGCCCATAGACTTTTTTTGGCTCTAAAATTGAACCACAGTTTATGACTGCAAGTCTGGATCAAATCGAAAAAAGTTTTAAACCCTAATCTACCCTCTTCCATCATCCCAGAGCAATTACTCCAAGACCCCTAAATAATGGACCAGTTGCCATCCTTGGACCCCCACAGGAACTTATTAAATAAAATTTCCATTCTCCTACAAACGTTAGAGGTCAGCCACAAAGTATGAAGCAAATAAATGGGAATAGAACATAAAACATGCTTAATAAGAACAAGTCTACCACCATAAGAAAGAAAGTTAAAAGCCCAAGAGGAAAGTTTGCTATGAATAGTAGAGAAGATATCATCAAAGAAATGAGACCTTTTCTTCCCCTTATAGAGAGGGGAACCCAAATACTTTAACGGAAGAAATCTCTTATTCAAACAAAAATTTCATTCAATACTATTAAAATGAGACGAAGAAATGGACTTAGCAAGAATAAAACAACTCTTAGCAACGTTAAAAATCAAACCACTAGCATGCTGGAAAGAGTTAAGGAATTTGAATAAAACATGTAACATTTTAATAGAACCATTAGAAAAAATAATGAAGTCATCCGCAAAACTCAAGTGGGTAATATGAAGACAACTACTAGTTTTAAAATACAGAGAAGGGTATCTTCTGAAAAGATTATTAAGGCCAAGAGGTAAAAATTCACAGCAATAATTAAAAGGCTAGGAGATAGAGGATCTCATTGTATTAAACCATGCGTAGATTTAAAAAAACCATGAGGCTTACCATTAATAATAACAAAGAAATAGCAGGATTCAATACTATGCTTAATAAGATTTATGAATTGCACATTAAACCCAAAAAATCTTAAAATAGCATACAAAAACTCCTAATTAAAATTATCATAAGCTTTAGTAATGTCAACTTTAAAAATGATGTTACCACCAGCAACCCTAGAATGCAAATCATGAACTAATTCTTGAGAAAGTAAAACGTTGTCAAATATTGATCTACCTTTAACAAAACCAGTTTGTTCCAGAGAGATGATATTAAGAAGTAATAAAGCAAGCCTCCCCATCAAGATTTTAGCAATAAGTTTATTGAAAAAGGAGCATAAACTAATAGGACGAAAATCATTCCAAAATTTGGTGCTATTAGACTTGTGAATTAAAACAATAGAAGTAGAAGAAAAGAATTTAGGAATAGGAGTACCCATAAAAAAATCCACCACAGCAGTAACAAGATCATTTTTAATGATACTCCAAGATTTCTCAAAGAATTTATTGGTGAAACCATCAGGCCCAGCAACCGATTCTGAATTCATAATTTTTAAGAGTAAGCCAGATTTCCTCTTCAGAAGGAATCTTAGTCAGCATCACATTATCCTCTCTAGAAATAAGTGAAGGAATAAAAGAGAAATCAGTATTAAAGTTAGGCTTAAAGTTTGAGTTGAAAGCTTTTTGAAAATACTCAATGCCCGAAGAAGCAATCAAATCAAGGTTTTCAATAACACTACCATCAGGACAATGGATCTTATGAATTTTCCTACTAACTTTATTATGATTGGCAATGTTATGGAAATAAGTAGTATTGTGATCTCCCTCCATAAGAAATTTAGAGGAAGCCTTTTGACGCCAAAAAGCTTCTTCTTTTTCCTAAAGCTTGTACAAAGTAGATTTCACAGCATTGAGATTGGACAATTTATCGAGAGAACAACTCTGCACATAAACCATCTCAGCGTCCTCAACATCTTTTTTAGCTTGCAAGATACTAGTAAAAATATTCTTAAAAATACATTTATTCCACCACGATAGAGTTTGCTTAAGCCTTTTAAGTTTGAACCAAAGCCTGGTCAAACCATGAACATTATCAGACGGAAATAGCGGAGCATCCCAACTACTTTGCACAGTATATAAGAAATTGTCATCAAGAAGCCACATGTTTTGAAATCTAAAAGGTTACGTATTAGTGTTACTACTAATCTTATTGAAATGTAAAAGTAAATGGGAATGATCAGATAAAGTACGAGATAAAACCTCAGTGAAGGTTTTAGGAAAAGATGAAATCCAATAATTATTAAAGAGAATGCGATCTAATCTTTGCCACATAGTACCCTTGTTCCAAGTAAAATTGCTCCCAGAAAAGCCAATGTCATGCAAGTTACTATTCATAATCATATCATTGAAATCTTTCATGGCCTGAAAATTAGGAGGCTTACCTCCAACCCTTTCAGCAGTATTAGTTATACAATTAAAATCCCCACCTACAAACCAAGGCATGGCTATAGAGGAAGAAAAACCAGTTAGTTGATCCCAAAGAACGTTTCTCCCATATCTGGAGCAAGAAGCATAAACAAAAGAAGCAAAGAAAGAAAAATGATAGACATTAATATTAGCATGGACCAATTGAGGAAAATTCGAAATAACATCTAAAGTGATGGATCGTTTCCATAAAATCCAAATTTTATTAGTATAGTTGCCAATAGATAAATCAAAACCCAATTTAGTACAAACATTATCCAAATTATTAGCAGTAATAAGAGGCTCAAGTAAAACCAGAAGCTGGACCCCATGAATCCTGCATAAATTCTTAACTTTGTCCTTAGACAGAGAGCCACCCACACCCCTAATATTCCACACAAGAGCTTTAACCATTAATAACTAGGTTAGAAACTCTAGTGACTCTTGGAGTAATGGCTGGCGTTTGTAATTTTTCCTTTCCCTTTTTTTTCGCAACCACACTAAAATTCTCTTAAAGAATATTAGCCTTCACAATAGGAGATGACCTAGAGTTAAAAGTAGAATCCTTAAGATAATCCCTTGAAGTATCAAGAGGGCCCACTTCTCCTTCTTCCAAATCCCCATTGTTTTCCTCACCACTATCCTGAATGTTCCTACTATTATTAATGATATGCTCAGACTCAATATCACATCCCTCCTCACTAACAATATCAACAGCACAAACTTTAGGAACACCAAGAGACTCTCTCCTATATTCCTTCAAATCCTGAATAACCAATTGATCAGAAGGTTTTACCCCATCATCACTCTCACCCGTAATCAGAAGGTCAGGTTCCTCCTCAATAACAATGTTCGTATTATAATCACTAACAACTAAATCTTTAATTCTTAAGGATAAGCCAAAGGTTCTCTTCTCTATGTCATCTCCAACGTCATTGGATTCCTTAATAGTGATAGATCCTGCCTTTAAGCACAACCGGTTCACCAACAATGGGACCAACCACAACATTAGAACCCAAATTATCCTTACGAAGTTGAGGATGAGCAACATAGCAATCATTAATGGAGTGCCCATGGATCTTACAATGTACACAAAAATCCGGCACATTTTCAAACTCTACTTTTTGGATATAACCAGAACTTTTCGAGCCGAGCCAAACCTCTTTGGTATGTTTCTTAGTGATATCAACCTCCACCAGAACCCTAGCAACAGAAGGCCTCGAACGAGAGGCAGTAGCTTGGTTGGTTTGGAGAGGTCTCCCAAAAATGGATCCCAATGCATGAAGGACGAAAGAGTTAAAGAAATGTAATCGCAAGTTAGGAAATGAAATCCAAATAGGAACAATTGGGGATTCTTCTTTAACATCGAAAAAAGGGGTCCATTTAAGAAGGCTTATTTGACAATTGAGAATGTAGTAAGACCTCTTAGCAAAAACCCTACTATAATCTAGGTCATTGGACAACTGAATAGAAACATGCCTAGCATTAAGCAAACCAATAGAGAAATTACCAGAAAGTTTCAAATTCCCAAAAAAATTCCAAATAGCATCAAGATTAGGTCGTCGAACAGAGAACTTACCAACAAGAGTGAACTGGTATGGACTAGCAAGCTTAATAATATCGTCCTCAGACATCAAAATCGTAGGGAAACCTCGAACAACCAATTTACTGAAGCAAAAATTAGGTTCTTTGGAAGAAGACGAACCAGCAAGCACATCCCTAAATGACCTAGATGCAGGAGCAGAATCACCATTTTTACTCAAACCTTTGAAGGGACCCATCGGAGCTGACGGTGGAACACCCCAAGCCCGAACTAGGTTAGGAATCACAGTGGACGTACTCGCCTCCATGCCGAGAAGAGCATGATCCAGGGCTGAAAGGCCTTGAGAAGAAGAAATTGAAATCGCAGCACAAAAGAAATAAAAATATCCACAAGCTACAGAAAAGATCGCAAGTATGAACAATGGAGACCAGAATCACACTCGGAATCGCTAGAGCCCGAACTAACTATTGCATAGGGTGTTGCAATTCTGAAGTTATGTACCAATTCTTAGTGAATCTTAGGAAGAATCTAGAAGTCTCCACCATGACCACATTTGTCTGCCGCCAAAATGTAGTAATCACCAAAGCTTATTTATAAGTACACATAGGTCTTTTTACTTAAGGAACTCGCCCTCAATCATTGATCTCCCATGATTTTGACTAGACTACTATTAACTTACTAATTCGAAATGTGTCTTCAAATCAATACCAACCCTTAGTCCAAACCTTAAATTAAAATGATTGTATAATCTAGCATGTACTTTTCACCTCTATTATACCCAAAGCTGGAGATCGAGTTAACATAACCCCACCCCTTTCTATTGTCACTTACCTTATAAAGTCAAATACTCAACTGGATGAAGCTCAAATCATTCTTGATTACTTTCACAATATGACTCATATTCGACATCGAAACACCCGTAGAAAATAAAATGTAGCCTTAGGACACATCATAGGCTATATTATTCACCACAAATACCAACTGACCTTTCCTGCTAAACCGAATAATGTCCCTATTTTCTATACAGATGCTTCTTTTCGTATCCTGCTTCATCAAAGGCAAGAGCACGCTGGGCTGAATTTTGATGACGAAGGGGAAGATGCTCCTATAGGAGGACCTCCACCACCACCATTACCACCACCTACACCTGCCTACCTTGCCTACTCTCAAGATGATAATGTTCAATTGCTCGAGTGACTAGAAACTTGACTGGACTATCATATCCAACAACAGCACTAGCAGTACTAGGATGACATGCGATGGTTTGACAAAAGATTTAACTCGCTAGATAATTAATTTGCCTCCATCCATTAGTTCTTTCAGCTACCACCACCACCACTTGATCAGGATCCACCTTTCTAGTAGTTTATGCCTGTTGTGTTTTTTTTTTCTTTCTTATCTTGCCTTATTTGTTTTTGTGAACCTCCTCTTTTTTGGTGATGTCAAAAGGGGGAGAAAATATATATTTCATTGATTGTATATTTTGTTATTTTTAATAAAATTTTCTGTTTATGTTTCTTTGTATTCTATTTTTGACTATTGAAAAATTAAAAAAAATGTTTGCAACACCCCTAATTTTTTTAAAATCCATCATCTAGTGAGGGGGAGCTTAGGAAGAAAAAATATTTATCTTGCCTATTAATAAATATTATTTAACAACATCAATAAGGGGAGATTGTTGCAATCTAGGATCCCTAGTCTCTGATTTTGATGATGACAAATAATATTGATTGAATTATTACATTCTTCCTTAAATATTTTAGATGTTATTTTTATATGTGAGCACTTTTATACACTACTCGAGAATGCTGAAGACTCAAAATTGGGTAGAATGAGATGTAAAAGAGTCTGTAATTTTTATTTTTTTTATTTTCCATTTCTTGAGTCTTGTTATATAAGAGTATATGCAAATTGGGTGACCATACACACACACAGGTGGAGAGAATTTTTTAAAAAGTAATTTTTTTCTAATAATTCATACTGTATGATTTTCAATCATACTATATAATCTGTTATCCAAAAATAGGCTTAATGACTATTTAAAAAAATTAGTTTCTAAGAACTAATCATATTATACGATCGTGATCGTACTATATGATTCATTTTTGATCTCAAAACCATAGCCGCCAGAATAATTTAAGTAAGATTTTGAAAATTAATTTTTGAACTAATCATACTATATAATGTCAATCGTACTGTATGATGTCATTCATTCTGTACGAATATTTGAAATCTTACTAAAATTAACCTCCATGATTAGTTAATCAAATTATGGTTTAATTAATGATAGTCGAGTATACTATATGATGTCGATCATACCAGACGATTGACAGAGATGAAATCTGGTTATCCCAGAGATCGTACCAAATGAAATCATAATTTTTGAACTAATCGTACTGTATGATGTCAATCATACCAAATGACTGATAGAGATGATTTTGGTCATCCTAAAGATCGTACCAGATGAAGCTATAATTTTTGAATTAATCGTATTATATGATATTCATATCATACTAGACAATTTTCCTAAAAATAACTAACTGCATTGTATGATGAGAACAATAGGAGAAGAGTGACAGAGATGACTTTCAGTGGTCCTAGGAATCGTCCCATACGAATAGAGTTAATTAAACAGATCGTACTATACGATGTGTTCATAAAATTTGAACAGTTTGTTTGAATGACTATTTACATCGTACTAGACGGGACTAGTTTTGAATTGTTCATATAGTATGATCTAAGATCGTATAGTATGATCAGTGATGGCTAACTTAAATTTTTAGATTTTCTTGAATCCTATTATAAAAACTATATTTTAAGTTTTTCTCAAAATGTTGAGAGAGGAATGTGGCTGAAGAAGGAACTCTAAGAGGGAGCTTTTGAGAAGAAAATCAGGGTTATGAAAGGAAGGAGAAGGTGAGTTTGAGCGTGAGGGAGAAGTAGTATGAGGGGATCATAAGGTTGCTCCAAGCTAGCTGTACCCCTGCTCCTCCTACGGCATTGGTGAGTCTTTTGGGAGCTCTCTAGGAAGACAGGTATCTTAGCCTAATCCTCGGGGTTCACTACCTTCTCTAGGAGGGAGAAATAGGAGTTGAGGTTCTCTGCCTTCTCTAGTAGGGAGAAAAAGGAGCTGAGGTTCTCTGCCTTCACTAGGAGGAAGAAAAATGAGTCAGGTCTGCTGCCATCACCGGGAGGGTGACATAGCATCTAGCACTCCACCACATCAAAGGTTTGGTAAAAGTGAGTTTGTAAAGGCTTCTCTGCCTTGCTATGGGAGCAAAAGGAAAGTCACTTTTTGTTAGTATAAATTCTGAGAGTGGAGGAATCCAGGGAGTGGACATAGGTCAAGATTGACCGAACCACTATAAAAATCTCTGGTGTGCTTTTTTAATTTTTATATTTTACTTTTCAAACTTAATTTTTGTTATAACTTCTTGGTGAATTTCTGAGATCAATATTCTATTGTGTAATTTAAAATTTCATCATCATCACTGAAATTGTTATTAATTTGTTAGCTTTCACATCGAGTAATTAACTTACCTATTTTAAAACTCTAAAAAATTTATAAAAATAGAATTCTAATTTAGGATTTGTTTTTTAAAATACCAATTCACCCCCTCTTCACGCATCTCAAACTTTTAAATATTATCAGAGCAGGTCTCAAAAAAAGTGTTTTTTAAAACCTTTAAGAAAAATGTTCAATGACACATTTTTGTAATCATAACATTGCGGAGGGTTATTCATTAACCCGTCAACCTTTATTTGAAAGCATCCCATTTAATTTCTGGAAAATTCACATATCTACATTTCTATAATCCATTGACTATAGAATTTGGCATATGATTAAAACTGGTTATTCACTTCCATCGCATGTAGTTAATGGTATTAAAATTGAAATTCCCTTTACATAATGGAGTTATGAGGGTTGACAACTTGCACAACTAAATGCTAAATGTCTTAACTGCTTTTTTTGTGCTTTAAAATTTGAGGTTTATGTACGAGTTTCAATAAGCACTATGGGGAAGGAAATCTAGGATAGATTATGTATCACTTATGAGGGAACAAATGAAGTTAAACAGTCTAGGCTAAATATTCTACTACACGACTATAAACTTTTTTGAATGAAACCTAGCGAGAACATATCTGAAATGTACATTAGGTTCACCTAGAGAGTGACATCCTTGCGTGTACTAGATAGAGAATTATCTAATTCTGAAAAGGTCAATAAGATTTTACGATGCTTACCTAGTTCTTACAATGCAAATTAAGAACCTAGAGGCATAAGTGGCAAACATGTTGCTATAAGATAAAAAAAATGCAAGAACGATTAGATAAGTCACAATAGGCTTCACTCAAATTACAGCAATCTTCTATCCAAATAGTTACTGACCAAGCCAAGAACTTAGAATCTAGCTCTAAGATCCGCGAGTCATTTCCAATAGTTCCCCCCATCCAGCAGCCAGTTTTGTTAGCTCCCCCAGTTCAACCAGTAATCCAACTAACAGTTTCTTTAGTCCCTCCAACACTGGCCCAGAAAGATCTTAAATAGTTAATCAAGGACAAGGTAAGGGAGGCCCTTGTCCATTCACAAGGAACTGCATCTATTTCAAAGAGTAGACCCTACCCAAAGGAATATGATTTAGTTCCTTATCTGAAGGGCTTTGTGCCACCATCTTTTAAAATGTTCACTAGAATTGAAAACCCGAGACAAAATTTGGCCCATTTTTGAGTAAGCTATTGCAATGCCGGAGGGTCAGATACTCTACTATTTTACCAGTTTGTTAGTAGTCTTCGGCATAGCTTTTGAGTGGTACGTAGATTTACCCAATGGTTCTGTAAAAATTTTCAATGAACTTAGAAATCTATTCTTAAAGAGATTTTTAGGAGCACAGCAGCGCACGACCATGGGCCTTCTCATCTTAGAAAAGTAAAAGCTGAGAGAGTCTCTGGTTGAGTACATCTTGAGATAGCGAAACCTCTCAATACGGTGTGAACCCTAGCTTCAAGAGCAACACACAATGGAGATTCTTCTGAAGAATATCCATGGGCCTATTGCTTTTCTTCTAAATGGTTTCATAATTAAAACCTTTAAGAAGATTTTAAACAAGGCAAGTAACCTGCAAGAAGAGGCTCCGAGGATGTCATTCTTAAAGGATTTATCTGGTGAAAAGAAAGTTGATAAGCCCATCATGTCCTTTCAAAAGAGAGCTATAATTTTAGCAGTTGATAAGGGGAAGTAGCTAGCTACCAGCCAACCCAGTGCTCCTTCACCATAACCAATTCAAAGATAGCCATTCTAGACAGCCCCTTGGCCCGCTAGAGATTCTTACTCGATCCCTTTTAAAGTTATATTGGTGAAACCCTCTCCTTTCAAAAGGGAATCAGTAAGAAAGATCATTAAGAGCCTTTTAAAGAAATTAGATTTTAGATTTCCAAAGGCTAGGAGATCGAAATAGGCAAATAAAAAAGATGATCCCAACTTTTGCCCCTACCACCGCATGCTGGGCCACACAATCGAAGACTGTGTTATTTTAAAGGACTGGCTAGAGAGAAACTTTAAGTAAGGTAATATTATAATTCTGAAAGAATACCTGGTCAATCCGGAATAAGGGTTAGTCAAAGTAATTTCAGGTAACACTTCTAGCACTTCTCTATCAATTAAAGATGATTGGGATATAGCTTTATCCTGGCCACTTAAAAAGTTAATTACTAATTCTTTTCATCTTTCTCAATAGCTACCGACAAGAGCCTAGGGCCCAAATTGGGAGGTTGACCTGGCGCTTCGCAGAAAAATGTTGAGCTGTATCCCTATCCAGTAGTCATAAGAACTATTATATTCAAAGAAAAAGAAAATAATGATATTTTTGTAGAGAGGAAGTGCACTGATGAGAAATGTATTTAAATGGCAGATGGTGGCATAAAAGCCCCATCCCCGCTCCTATTATCTAACTTTTACTTTGCCCCGTCAAAGTTAAAGGGTCACAAATTTAGTAAAAATCATCCTTCTGTGTCAATTTTGATGATTAGTCTTAAAAATGAAATGCAAGTTTATAATGGTTATGAAGAAATTAAAAATTCTTTTGAGATCAATCCAAACCTTCAAAAACTTGACCTTCCGGATTTAACCTCTAAAGGGGATGTAAAACCTGAGAATGCATCAGATAGTGAATTCCCTGAGATTAACTTTTAAGGGAGTCCTATCATGATATATCTTTTAGATTCTTACACCCATTCAGAAAATGATGATCTAGCACCTATAGAGAGTGTAGACTCTACTATAGTTTGCCCTCCCAAGGATATCGAGCAGGTACAACTTCTGGACGGTAAAGTCTAAACCCCTAGGCTTTCCCCTTAGGATAAAGGTAAACAAGTTATGTACAATGATCCAATTCAAATCCCCACTCAACAATTTGTTCTTCTACTCCACCAGGTCCCTATACCAATGTTCCCAAGGTCGACTATAATGTTCTGGCTCACCTTAGGAAGTTGCCAGCCAAGTTAAGTGTTTATGATGCCCTCGTCCTGTTAAAAGAAATTAGAGAGTCTTTAATCAAAGCACTTCTTGACCTTGAGATCTACCTCGCTCAACTAGCTTTGACCACAAAAGATGAAGCCCTCTATATTAAGGAAATCCTAGGAGTGACGTTTTTGGATGAAGATATACCCCTGGGTACTTCCAATCATAATCTCCCGCTTTACATTACTAAAAATATAGGGAATTTCAAGTTATCAAGAGTCCTTGTTAATCCGGGTGCATCAGTCAACATGATGAATGTAAATACCCTTGCCTATCTTAAAGTTGATGCCAATAAGCTCACCACTGACAAGTTGGTGCAACGTGGGTTCAACGAAAAAAATGAGAGGGCTTTGGATTCGTTCACCCTCCTGTTGGAACTTGGAGAACTAGAAACTAAAGCAAAACTTCATATAATTGATTCAACTAAATCCTTTAATGCACTTTTAGGTAGGCCCTGGATCCATGAATACTATCTACCCTACATCAATTCATCAAGTACCAATGAGATGACATTGAATATGTGATTAAGGGTGATTTGTAATCATTTTCTATTCAAGAGATCGAGATCTATGAAGATGCTACCTATTATGCACTGAAGGGGTCCTCTTCTCATTCTAAGTTTAAGATTAATATTGAGAAGAAAACAAGTGATCAAAGCCCCATTCAAAATCAAGAATCAAAAGGATCAAAAGAAAAAGAAAAAGAATAAAAAGCAAAAGAATCAAATAGCAAAGATGGCATCGACTTCGTGGTCCTTAGGCCTCCGAACATGTTACCTTAAAGAGGTGAGAGGATGGCCCAAAGTGCACTGGGTCAAGGTCATGCTTCATTTAAAAGAAGAACAACCCCAGTATATATAGATCTGAAATCTAATTCTAATGAAGAACCAAAAAAAATGGGGTGTTGCAATTCCTTTTGATTACTAGAATGCAAATCCTCCTCCAAAATTTGATCTCAATTTAGACTAGGATAGAGACCTCGAAGTTGAACCACCAAAGGTTCAAATGAGCCTAAATTGATAATACATGAAAAACTTAGCAGGAGGATTGAAGCCTTAACCTTAACTTCACTATCTACGGGTAAGATTACAAGATTAGTAATTAAGGAATCTCCTAACCTAGGAAATAAAGTAAGGAAAGTTCAAAATTTTTTTCCTAGCACCTCCTGCTTAAGGGATGAAAGTGATGTAACCCTCGAGGAGGTAGATTTCAATGAATTAATGGAATTACCTTTTTGCTACTTTCCTGTCTATGTGAAGAATTCTTTCTCCAAAGGTCCTACACCATTTTGATGGACTAAGGGTCAAGCTAGATACTACGAAAATATTTAGCAAATGAAAATCAATAAAAATTTGACAAGTGGTATGAGCTTTGGTATCGTTAGCTCATTTGATGATGATGAATATTGCTTAATGATAACTTACCATCTTGAATCTTAAACTATCCCTATTGAACTCATCGACCCTCTCGACAAACTTTATTTAGAAACTTTAGATGATCCCGATAAACTTCAAGTTTGGGATGTACCCCCTGAATTTAAGGAAGAGTTTAAATTGACAATTGATGAGTTAAGAGAAATTAATCAGGGAATCGATGACAACCCTCACCCTACTTTCATAAGTACCTTGTTGAGTGAGGATGAGTCTAAGGATCTAATTCAACTTCTTTTTGAGTTCAGGGACTACTTTGCCTGGACATATGATAAAATGTCAGGTTTGTCTGCCGACGTAGTAATCCATAAACATAGAATCCAGCCTGACACCATTCTTGTTAAACAAGCTCCTCAACGCATGCATCTAGAAATTGAGCGGCAAGTCATTTCTGAGATCAAGAAATTGGTCGAGGCCAGATTTATCCAAGAGAAACAATATCCTTTTTGGGTAGCGAACATCGTACCGGTTTGAAAGAAGAACAGTCAAATCAAGATTTGTGTGGACTATAGGGATCTAAATAAGGCATGTCCTAAGGATGAATTTCCTTTACCCATACCCGAGCTTATAGTGGACATCACCTCTTTGCATGCTATTTTCTTCTTTATGGATGGCTCGTCTCGTTACAATCAAATCAGGATGGCCCCAAAATATGAGAAAAACACTGCATTCAGGACCCCCATAGGAATTTTTTGTTATAAAGTGATGTATTTTGGCCTTAAGAATGCTGGTGCAACCTAGTAGCAAGCCATGACTCGCATCTTTGACAACTTAATCCACAATCAAGTTTAGCACTATATCGATGATTTGGATGTCAAGAGCAAAGTTAAAGAGGCACACCTTTATAACTTAAGAGTGATTTTCAAACGATTGTGCCATTACTACCTCAAAATGAATCCCTTAAAGTGTGGTTTTGACGTTACTTTAGGGAAATTCTTAGGATTCATAGTGAGGCACCATAGAATTAAAATTGTTTCCTCCAAAATTGAAGCCATCTTAAATATGCTGCCTCCTAAGAGCCTTACTCAACTAAGGTCTCTCCATGGTAGGCTGGTGTATATAAGGAGGTTTATATCCAGTCTTTCTAGAAGATGTCAACCTTTCTCTATCCTTGCTAAGAAGGATACGAAATTCATATGGGATGAAAAATGTCAAAGTGCTTTCAAAAGCATCAAAGAATACCTTTCTAATCTGCTAATTTTGGCAGCCCTTGCTCCAGGAAATCCTTTAATCCTCTATACTACTGCCCTAGATGAGTCTTTAGGTGTTCTGTTAGCTCAAGCCAATAATGAAGAAAAAGAGAATACCCTTTTTTACCAGAGCTGAAGACTTCTTCCTATAGAAATCTGGCATCCTTCGATCAAAAAATATTATCTTTCCATAGTTTTTGTAGCCTAAAAACTAAGACACTACATGCTTTCTCATTCAATTAGTTTAATTTCTATAGTTGATATGTTGTAGTATCTTATGACCCGGCCTAGATTGTCAGGATGTTTAGCACGGTGGTCTATGATATTACTTCAATTCGAGATCACTTTCATTCCCCTGCATGCTATGAAAGGACAAACCATCACTGATTCCTTGCAACGCACCCGTTGCCGGTAGATTCTCCTTTAAATGATGATTTACCTGATGAACAAATCATGAGTTTAAGGGAATCTGATGACCTTATTTGGGAATTATATTTTGATGGGGCGACATATTCTCAACGGGGCAAAACCCAAAAATCTATAATCCCTACAAAAGCTGGAATTAGCCTAATTTTTATAACACTAGGAAGGGGAATGATGCATTTTTCCTACCACTTATCAGAGCCTTGCATAAATAACGAGAAAAAATATGAAGCTTTGATAATTGGTCTAGAACTTTAAATCCTAGTGGAGATAAAAGAGATTAAAATCTTTGGTGATTCTCAACTAGTGATCAACCAAGTTGTAGGAACCTATAAGGTTTTAAATCCTAAACTCCTTAAAAATCACCAGTACACAAGTCACTTGCTCGAGTCGGTCCCTATTATAACTTTATATAAAGTTCCTTATGGAAGTAATTCTGCAGTGGTTGCCCTAGCAAAGCTTGCAAAGGAATTTGCATGTCCAAAAGAAGAGGGGGGTGAATTGGATATTTGAAACAAAATAAAAATCTTTTTATAACGTGCAGCGGAAACGAATTAAAACAACGATAAAAAGATCAATCACAGATATCACCCAAGCAGATAATCGCAACAAAATAAAGTGCAAAAAATAATAAGAAAGAACACACCGGATTTATAGTGGTTCGGTCCAACCTGACCTACGTCCACTCCTCGGAGGCACCCTCCAAGTATTGCACTAAACCAAAAGTGTCTCTCCTTCAGCCCCCACAGCTAGGCGGAGAAGCCCTTACAAAATCACTTCCACCTTCCCCGGTGCGGCGGAGTAGCCGGGTCCTTTGACACCAAAGAGCACTTCTTCTTCCCAAAACTTCCTTCGAGACAAGCCTTGAATCTGACGGTACTTAGGTGCAAGCCTGCCGGAGCAACCGTGTGAACCCCCTCACACTCCCTCGAGAAACCCCCTTCCCAGGCTCTTCTCCCTCTCAAACTCCACCCTTTCCTCTCTCCCTTTCAAGCTCTCTCTTCAAGTTTTCTCCAAAAGAACGAAGCCTCAATGGCTGCCAAAGACACCTATCAAGTGCCTTGAGAAAGCTTAAATAAAGAGCTCTAAAAACCCTACCAAATTAGTTCTGGCGGCAAAGATCGTCCAGGACGATCGCCGGATCGTCCAGGACGATGTGCTCCAAAAGACGGCTTCAGAAAACCCTAAAAACTCAATTTTATCACCAAAGATCGTCCAGGACGATCGCAGGATCGTCCAGGATGATGTGCGCCCAAAGGCGGCTTCAGAAAACCCTAAAAACTCAATTCTGCCGCCAAAAATCGTCTAGGACGATCGCAGGATCGTCCAGGATGATGTGCAGAATTTGACCTGATAGTCCCGTACGATCCTGGGATAGTCTAGGACGATCAGAACAAATTTTGCACAAATCTTCCAGTACGATATATAGATCGTCCAGGACGATTAGAACAAATTTTGACTCTTAAATCCTTGCCTAAATTGTCGTGGCGGCTAGGGTTTTGAGATCATATTGGATCGTCCAGGACGATATAAATATCGTCCAGGACGATTAGTTCAATGAACAGATCGTCTTGGACGATCAGAAATCGTCCAGTACGATTTGTTCAAAAGTTGAACTTCTGGTTTTAACAGGATCTCACTCCCCCTAAGTATGTGTACACATGGTCATAAATAAACATATACCATTACAGGACTTGACTCAAGGAATTAAAAAGTACATTAATGAGAAATACAATAAAGCCTATTCTACTCATTCTTGAGTCTTGAATCTTTCTTGTATTGATGCATGATGTTCCTGAAATGTTAGTACACACACAAATAAATATACATTCCAAATATTAGAAGATGTGAGCCATAATGTTTGTTATCATCAAAACAGAAACTTGTGAGCCCGAGTCGTAACAATCTCCCCCTTTTTGATGATGGCAAACATTACTGGTTGAATTTGCAAAATAGATATTTTCTCCTAATCTCCCCCTCACTAAGAAAAAGTCTTTTAAAAACAGGGAGAAATACTTTCTTCTTTTTTTTTTAATTTTAAAATAACTACAACAACAATATGATGTAAAACAAACAACATAAAAATAAATATCACAAATACAACAGTACGTAAAAAATATCACAGATACAACAGTACGTTCTCCCCCTTTGACATTATCAAAAATAGGAGGAGCAAAAATTTGAAAAGTCACCTCTTAAGGTTCTCCAAAACTTAGTAAGACATGAATTGACTTCTTTGAACCCAGAAAAGTTAGAGAATCAGAAAATGTAAATCCAAACTTAGTTTTTTTTTTTAAAAGGCGAAAAAACTTTTTAAGCCAATATCTAAATCAAGGAACAAATTAGATAAGGAAACAAAAATCTTTCAAAACTCCTTTCATGAAGTACATCTAATAGAAGATTGATGCAAAGTAATGAATCAAAAAATCTTGATTTTCAAACTCAAGTAACGAATCTATCAAAAAGTCATAAGAGTTTTCTAAACTTTAGAGATTTACAAGAATGGAAGCAGCTTTTATGGGCTAATTTTGTGCCTCTTTTTCAATTTGTTTGGCGCTTTGCGCATCTTTTAATTTTTGATACACTTTGTGTATTCAATTTGACAATTTCGCATCTTTTCAGTTTTGGGCTCATTTTGTGCCTCTTTTCAATTTGTTTGGCGCACTGCGCATCTTTTGATTGCCTCCTTTCTAAATCTTTAAAATCAGCAAACCTTATTCTTATGATAAAGATGACCAACCTGAATAAGATTATCTTGAAGTTGGTTCAATAATTTGCAAAAGATTCCTATGAGATAGAAAAAATGTTGGGAGATGAAAAAAGTTTTAATTTCAAAAACCAATTTATAATCTGAAACAGATTTTGACTCAAAAGTAAGATAGCCTTATTCCAAAAAAATGAGATAGAGAGATAAAATCATGAGTTTCCTTCCTTTACTTAATTTTAGAGAAATTAACCACAACTAACAAAGTATTTAGAAAATACATGAGGTAAATTTTCCATTTTTAGAAAATAAGATCTTAAAAAATGATTTAAAATAAGAGGTGTTATGTGTGTGCTTGATGAGAGGAATAATAAAAAACATCAAAAAAAAAAATTTAAAAGGAAAAACAAAAATACTAAAGCACAGAAAACATAATGAATAAAATAATAGTAACAGAAAAACAAAACAAAAAATATAAACACACAAAAAGAACATTAATTTACATCAGCTTGCTCCTGATCTGATGATTCAGAAGCTAGATCTGCCCAGGACATTTTTCGTTTTGCATTATCAGCCCTTTTTATAATTTGCTTAGCTTTACCCTTTTCCTTTTCAGGAAGGGTTCTTAAGTTCGGGCACTGATGTTTCATATGTCCAGGCTTCCTACATCCAAAACAAATAACATCAGAAGAAAACTTCACATTCTTACCATTTTTACCTTTGTTCCACTTTTGATGTTGATGTTTGTGCCTTAGTAGATTTTTCATTTTGTTTGTTGCTGATGCTAACTCTTCACTTTCATCACTTTTTGAGTTATTTTTTCCAATGTCTTCAGTTTTCAACACTATCGTTTTATCTGCATCCAAAAGCTTTTGACCCAAACCTTGCTCGTAGGCAATGAGTGAGCCAATCAAATTATCAATAGAATATTCATTCAAATTTTTTGATTCAGAAATTGCAATGACTTTGGCATCAAATTTAGCAAGTAGAGAATGTAGGATTTTATTAACTTTTTTAAAGTTTAAAAGTTCTTTTCCTAAAGCATATAATGATGTCACAATTTGAGAAAACCTAGTAAACATGTCCAAGATCGTTTCATAAGATTTCATACTAAAAAGTTCATAATCATGCATTGACATATTTAGCCTAGATTGCTTGATTTCACAAGTACCTTCATATCTAGTGCATAATTTATCCCAGATTTCTTTGCCAGAAGTGCATGCAGATATTAACATATAATCATCAGAATTCAAAGCACAGAAAAAATAATTAAAACATTTAGCATTTAATTGAGCATTGATATGATCTGTTCTACTCCATTCAGAAAAGGGAATATCAATTTTAATTTCATTTATAATACGTGACGGTGTAGAATAATCAATTTGAATCATATGCCACATGCGATAATCAATAGATTTCAAGAAAGTAGACATACGGATTTTCCGAAAATCAAAAGTAATATTTTCAAATAAAGGTGGCCGGGTGATTGAATATCTTTCCGTAATATTACGATTACAAAAATTAGCCATGGATCAAATTCAAAAGTTTTTAAACTTAAATTTTGAATCCCTCTCTGATACCACTTGAAAGTTCTATATGGATGTTAAGCCTTAGTGAACTAGTCCCAAGGCTAACCAAGAGGGGGGGGTGAATTGGATATTTGAAACAAAATAAAAATCTTTTTATAACGTGCAGCGGAAACGAATTAAAACAACGATAAAAAGATCAATCACAGATATCACCCAAGCAGATAATCGCAATAAAATAAAGTGCAAAAAATAATAAGAAAGAACACACCGGATTTATAGTGGTTCGGTCCAACCTGACCTACGTCCACTCCTCGGAGGCACCCTCCAAGTATTGCACTAAACCAAAAGTGTCTCTCCTTCAGCCCCCACAGCTAGGCGGAGAAGCCCTTACAAAATCACTTCCACCTTCCCCGGTGCGGCGGAGTAGCCGGGTCCTTTGACACCAAAGAGCACTTCTTCTTCCCAAAACTTCCTTCGAGACAAGCCTTGAATCTGACGGTACTTAGGTGCAAGCCTGCCGGAGCAACCGTGTGAACCCCCTCACACTCCCTCGAGAAACCCCCTTCCCAGGCTCTTCTCCCTCTCAAACTCCACCCTTTCCTCTCTCCCTTTCAAGCTCTCTCTTCAAGTTTTCTCCAAAAGAACGAAGCCTCAATGGCTGCCAAAGACACCTATCAAGTGCCTTGAGAAAGCTTAAATAAAGAGCTCCAAAAACCCTACCAAATTAGTTCTGGCGGCAAAGATCATCCAGGACGATCGCCGGATCGTCCAGGACGATGTGCTCCAAAAGACAGCTTCAGAAAACCCTAAAAACTCAATTTTATCGCCAAAGATCGTCCAGGACGATCGCAGGATCGTCCAGGATGATGTGCTCCCAAAGGCGGCTTCAGAAAACCTTAAAAACTCAATTCTGCCGCCAAAAATCGTTCAGGACGATCGCAGGATCGTCCAGGACGATGTGCAGAATTTGACCTGATAGTCCCGTACGATCCTGGGATAGTCCAGGACGATCAGAACAAATTTTGCACAAATCGTCCAGTACGATATATAGATCGTCCAGGTCGATTAGAACAAATTTTGACTCTTAAATCC
Organism: Dendrobium chrysotoxum; assembly: GCA_019925795.1. Taxonomy (NCBI): domain Eukaryota; kingdom Viridiplantae; phylum Streptophyta; class Magnoliopsida; order Asparagales; family Orchidaceae; genus Dendrobium; species Dendrobium chrysotoxum. Next base: position 11,210,657 of record CM034304.1, on the reverse strand, counting down.
TTGCCTAAATTATCGTGGCGGCTAGGGTTTTGAGATCATATTGGATCGTCCAGGACGATTAGTTCAATGAACAGATCGTCCTGGACGATCAGAAATCGTCCAGTACGATTTGTTCAAAAGTTGAACTTCTGGTTTTAACAGGATCTCACTCCCTCTAAGTATGTGTACACATGGTCATAAATAAACATATACCATTACAGGACTTGACTCAAGGAATTAAAAAGTACATTAATGAGAAATACAATAAAGCCTATTCTACTCATTCTTGAGTCTTGAATCTTTCTTGTATTGATGCATGCTGTTCCTGAAATGTTAGTACACACACAAATAAATATACATTCCAAATATTAGAAGATGTGAGCCATAATGTTTGTTATCATCAAAACAGAAACTTGTGAGCCCGAGTCGTAACAATGCGGTGCTCATCAATCAGGTCTAAAAATGAAGTTAAAAATCAAAAGATTTGGATACTACTGGCCTACAATGATTAACGATTAAATAAAAGTTGCAAGATTTTATCATCAATGCTAGGTCCATGGTGTAGTTTTACAACATCCACCTAATATATTGCATCCTATGATAGCTTCATTTCCCTTCAAAAGTTGGGGCACGATTGTTATCGAGCTAATTGACCCTTCTTCTTTGAAGGGTCATCGCTTTATATTAGCTACAACTAATTACTTTTCATAGTGGGCAGAAGAAATTCCCCTATGCAATGTAACGTCACATCGTGTTTTCAAGTTCTTTCATGACCATATCATATATTAATTCAGTGTACCCCATAGAATCATATGTGATAATGGGTTCGCATTTAAGTCTATAAAAATCAATAGTTTTATAAGACGCCATAATATTAATTGGAGATACTCAACAATCTATTATCCTCAGGCAAATGGCAATAAGACTTTGGTGCAGATCATCAAGAAGACCCTTAATAATAATAAACATTAATGGGTGAGAGGTTAGCAGAAGCTTTGTGGGCATATTGAACCACTCATATAACCCTGACCCAATCTACACCGTTTACACTAGTGTATGGGTTCGAGGCTGTACTCCCCTTGGAAGTGCAAATTACTTCACTCAGAATTATGATGCAAAATCAAAACACAATTGAACAGAATGTGAAACTCCAGCTAGAAGAACTTGAAGGCCTTGAAGAGCATCATCTTCAAGCTCAACAGAGTCTAGAGTTATACAAATCCCAAATGGTTCAAGCTCACGATAAGTTAGTCTAACCTAGAACCTTCCAAGTAGGAGACTTGGTCCTGGTTCTTCAGAGGCCTATCTTAGCTCATCAAAAGATTGGTGGAAAGTTTGAACCAACATGGGAAGGACCCTTTATTATAAAGACTATCTACAAAGGGGACTCATATTAGCTAATGGATTGTAAAGGAGATCATCCAATGTTACATGTTAATGGGCATTTTCTTAACAAATACTATACTTAATATAGCTCGAGTTTTCAATCAATAAAATATTTTTATTTCCTAAACTAACTTTGGTCAATTCCATTCTCACTTTCAAAATGATTTTTAAAAATCATAGAAAAAAAACAAATAAATCAATTAATCGACTCCCATTTTTTTTCCTTAGGGTGAGGTGCTGCCTTACCTCCAGCTTTGATCTTCTATGGTGGATATACCTTAACCCCACCACACAATCATCTAGTCGATCCTCTATGATGGGCATACCTTGACCCCCATCATAAGATCATCCAGCCTCAAACCTCTGTGGTGGCATAGCTTGACCCCACCACACAATCATCCATTCAATCCTCTATTATGGACATACCTTGACCCCCATTATAAGATCATCTAGCCTCGATCCTCTATGGTGACCATACCTTGACCCCACCACACGATCATCCAGTTGATCCTCTATGATGGGCATACCTTGACCCCCATTATAAGATCATCCATCTTTGATCCTCTATGGTGTCCATACCTTGACCCCGCCATATGATCATCCAGTTGATCCTCTATGGTGGCCATACCTTGACCCAACCACACGATCATCTACTAGTGATGGATAACGCCCTTCATGGTACCATCCTAGCTCCCTCTAGTTTTCTTTTTCTTTAGGTTAGGATTCTTACTTTCCTTAGAATTAGACAAGCTAGTGATGGATAACGCCCTTTGTGGCACCATCCTAGTTTTGATCACCAATTTTCTTTTCCTTTAGGTTAGGATTCTTTCTTTCCTTAGGATTAAATGTGCTAGTAGTGGATAATGCCCTTTGTGGTACCGCTCTAGTTCTACCTTCTACCTAATTTTCTTATCCCAGGTATTTCCTTCCCTTAGAATTAAAATTCTAGATTCCATCCTTCCATTCGGTCAACGCCAAAATATATAGAAGAACTATGTTCTACTACACATATTGGGGGTCCATTTGTTGATCTCATTTTTTTATGAGATCACTAGGGCCTACTTGGGGCTTCTTCTTGCTGACCTGATAATTGTCATGTGTCCTCTTATCAATCATATAGGTCCCACTCAAACTCTAATCCAGATCCCTGATCAAAATCCCAATTCAGGCCCAATCCAATCTTCAGCTCCTGACCTCAAATTAATCTTCAATTTAAGTCCAATCTCATCCAATCATTAACAATCATCTATTTGATTATAAATGATATGGGTGATTTAAACTCAACCAATCAAGCATAGAATTGCACCTAAAATCTAGAATTCCAATTCAAATCTCAAGGTTAAGGACCAAGGTCCTGAAACCCTTTCTAGGTGATTTTTCAGTCCCTTTGAAATCCAGTCAAATGACCTCTGATTCTTGATCTATAAATTACATATAGTTTATACATGTCTCTAGGATAACCCTCTAAATTTGAGCTCAATCCCCATAAACTAAATTTATTTCCAAAAATTGTAAAACCTTTAAATATTTACAGCTTATGCCACTAGAGCCTCCACCTTATGGAAATTAGCCTTGGGACCCTTAACAAGACCTTTGACCATGTCCATGGCCCCTAATATAACATGTTGAATAGTAATTCACACTTTATTGAACCTAATTTGATCCAGAGTTGACTAGAGGTCAAAATGACCAAAATGCCCTTTAAAGGGATTTTTGGGCTTTTGGCTAGGACTCAATATAGTTCAATCTTTTTAATCCTTGAAACTTCTTTCAATGAATCTCAGATACCATTTGGGATCCATTAGACCCAAACTCAAGTCTTGGTTTTACCTGGTTAACCAAGTCAATTATGGTTGACCAAAATTTTCCTTAAGGGTCCAAATAGCCATTCTGGACAAAATAATCAAACCAATCCATGAAACCACCTCCAAAAAATCTCTTTAATCTTTTTAAATCTGTTAAGCTCAAACCCAGCCCCTGGGTCAACCTGGTTGATCAAGTCAACGTAGGTTGACCTAATAACCCCTTAAGGGTCAAAATGGTGAAATTGACCAAAATGACCAAGCCAGCCCTGGAGACCACCTTCAACAGACTCAAAATATCATTTTAAATTTATTGAGTCTAATCCCTACCCAGGGTCAACCTAGTTAACCAAGTCAACCAAGGTTGACCAGATCATTCATAAACCATATGTTTACTTAGTCCAATCTCAAATCAAATCCAAACTCAGTCAAACTTCTTTGAACACCTCCCTCAGTAGTTTAGACATGATTGGACATGTTGACCCAATCAATAGTTAACTTGGTCAACTGAGTCAAAGTATGGTCAAATTTGTATTATTTGGGTCAAATATTTATATCCATTCAGATAAGACCTATCCAAATTACATTAAACCTTCAAAGTCATCCCATTCCATGCATTGAACATGTCTTAATCATGGATGAGTCAAATTCTATGGGATTTTACCAAGTCAACTTTGATCTCTTGGTCAAATCTCTTGTGCTTCCACTCCTGTTTTAAGCTCTAACTCTTTGATCTTCCCTAACTTGACTCAACAACACCTACACTCCCTCCAACCCACCTCATCAGTTAATAAGCCCCTTTGATTAGTTAAATAGTAAACTTAGGTATTTAAATTCTCCTTTGAATTGGTCAACTTCCCTTTTAAACCTCAACTACACAACTCCAAGTATTTCAAGTTCATTCAACCAGTTTCCCATATCTCCTATTTTCCACTTCACCAGGTGTTGACCTCTTTGACTAGTCAAATAATCAACAAGTGGTTCAAGTGGACTCTCATGGTCAAACTCATATGCTAACCTCTTCTACCCCGATTTTGGCTGCTGGGATAACCCCATTTAAACCCCAGAGCTCTCCCAAAGTCCCGTAAATTGAGCCCAATCCTTGGTTTAACCCAAAGTGGCAAAGATGGTCCCCCCCATCTCTAAAAGCATCCAATAGGGATGAGGCCATTCCAACCTTTCTCCCTGCCACCCAATGGCCTGGGGTATATGGCAAAGATCCAAGGAAGGCCTCTGATTGATTAGAGCCATCCATTCATCCCTAGGTTATTTGAATAGAGAAAAGTCTCCAACGTGAAGTTCACTCTTCAACTCACACTCTCCCACTGCCTGCAGCCTCCCAAACCCATCTCTTATTTCATTTGATCTCCCAAGACTTCCCTCTCCCTTTTCCAAGTTCAACACCACTGGTAGGATCCCAGTGGCGGCGAGTTCTTTGGCAAACCAATGAGTTTTTCGTCTAAGGCTTTGCCAGCTCGATCCAGTGCATTTCAGACTGTGCTTCCAACTAGGAAAATATACGAGGAATCTCTACAAGCTCAACCGAATCAAAATCTCAAAGATCTAATGATAAAATCTCTTGAAAACCTTAGCCCTAGGTCACTATGCTTAGAGTTATTTAACTTTTTATACAATGCATTTCAAACTGAGCTTTTGGCTCCCCATGATTTATGTTCATGTCTACTAGAGTGGTTTAAAATATAAAGTCAAGTGATCAATCCGATCGGAAGAATGAGGCAAATAGTGGTTCTAGGGAATTTTCATATTCTCTATTAATTGTACATTTTTTGGACCATTGATCTCATAATTAACGGTCAAGATCGTGTCATTTCATCGCTTTGCTTAACCACAGATTTAATCTAGTGGTTAGCCCTTCTGTCCAATGCAATCAGAGCTTCCCATCTCAAATCATGCATGGATGGGCGGCCGAGATCTAATGTTGAGTCGGATAAGTTATCACGTCGTTAGATCGCTACATTTTTGTAATGATTGTCACCGGGCAATCATTGGCCATCAATACCACGATTTCAATCTGATGGCTCACGCAGAGCCATGTAGCCCTCTATCGCTGTGGATTGGATCTGATGGTCTAGGATGAGCCACGTAGCACCGCTGCTTTTTTTAATTAAATAGTTTTAGTTAAATTAATTTTAAATCATTCTAATTAACACCATTTTTTTTAAATTATTTAAAATTAATTTTAAATCAGAAAAATATATATTATATATAAAAATTTTAGAAAATTAAGTACTTTAATTTAATATTAATATTAATTTAAAATATTAAATATATTTTGAATTATTTTAAATATTAAATATTAACTATTTAAAAAAATATTTAATTAAAATTGATCAAAACATTTTATAAAATTTAAAATTTTATTTTAAAAAACATTTTAAATTTTTAGATGAATATTTATGATATTTCTATTTTTAAATTAAATTTAATTTAAAATACTTTATTTAAGCACCTTAAATAATTTCAACACATTAATATTTAATTAATATTAATTCAAATATTTCAAATTTTTTATTTTTTATTTTTTTATATTTTAAAAATCATAGAATTATTTTTAAATATTTAATTTTAAATTAAATTAATTTAAGATATAATATATATTTTAAATAATTTTAAAATATTTAAATTCTTAATTTATTATTAATTAAAATTAAACTCAAATAATTTTGAAAATTTTAAGAAAAATTATTTTAAATAATTTAAAATTTTTAGAAATATTTAAGATTTCATTTCATTTAATTTAAGAATTATTTTAAATTATAATTAATTTTAAATTAATGTAAATGCTTTAATTAACATAAAACTTTAAAAATTAAAAAGAAATTCAAATTAATTAAAAAAATACACATAATACCTTAAAATTTTAATTACTTTAATCTAAATTTAATTTCAAAATTAAAATATTGATTACATTTTAAATAATTTTAAACACCCTTATGTCTTTAATATTCAACTATTATTTAATTAGATATCAATCAAAATTATTTTAAATTTGAGAAGTTTATTTTAAATTATCCCTAATTTTATACAATTTCTTTAAAATTATTTTAAATTACATTTCAATACTATTTAAAATTTAAAATTTTAAAAGTTTATATGTTATTATATATGTATATAAATGTGTGTATATATTTTAACCTTATTTTAAAATTATATATGTTAAATTTTTGAGAGCTTTGAGTGAGGGCTTTGAAATTTTAAATATAGGTTGAGCTTGCTTGAATAGATTTGATGGAAGTGATGATTAATCAATGAGTAATTATTTTTTTAAATTATTGATGATTAGTCTTCCAATTAATTGAATATATTTTAATTACATACTTAGGATGCACACACTTGCACTTAGTCTTAGGCTCTCTTAAATTTAAGGACTTGATTGTGATTGCATGTGTATTCATATGCTTGTCCAAGGGTTAGTGAGACCTGAAAGTTCGATAGGGATGTTAAGCCCTAGTGAACTAGTCCAGAGGCTAACCAAGAGGGGGGGTGAATTGGTTATTTAAAAATTTCATGAAGAACAGAAAAATCTTTTCGATACTTTGCAGTGGAAACACGTAAACAACAACGAAAAGATCAATCACAGATATTCACCCAAGCAGTTAATATCAGAAAAGTAAAGTGCATAACAGAATCAGAAAAGTAAACCAGATTTTATAGTGGTTCGGTCAACTTGACCTACGTCCACTCCCCGGAGCCTCCCCTCCGGGTATTGCACTAAACAAAAAGTGTCTCTCCTTTTGCTCCCACAGCAAGGCGGAGAAGCCTGTACAAAACCTCCTTTTCACCACACGGTGAGGCAGAGAACCCGACCTCCTTTTGCGTCCACCTGAAGCGGCAGAGAACCCCGGATCTTCTTGCGAACGATCCTCCCACAACGAACACCAACTAGACAAAAGATGACGAGCGGAGAAGATGACTCTGATCCGTGCTTGGAGCAACCTTAGTGAATCCCTCACTAACTCCCCCTCACAAGATCCTCTCTCTCTCTCCCAAACTCTCTCTCTCTCTAGGGTTTCTCTGCAAAGGAAAGTGGCAAAAGATTTTTCTTGTTGGAAGAAAAATATCTTTTATCGGAGGGCTTAAAATTTGCCCTAAATCTCAACTGGTCGCCAAGATCATCCAGGATGATCTATAGATCGTCCTGTACGATCAGTTCAAAATTAGCTGTTTGAGCCTGGACGATCTGGTTCTTCTGGACGATCAGTAGAAAAAATTGATCCTATCGTCCCGTACGATCTTGCGATTGTCCGGGACGATTAGTGCAAATCGAGGAATATCGTCCAGAAGACAGTTCGGGTCGTCCAGAGAAACTTGTGCTGGACGACCAAAAAATGACTTGATCATCCAAGATGATACAGGTATCATCCTATACGATTAGTTTAAAAAGTGCCCAAATCATCCTGTACATAGTTCTGGACGTACAGCTGAAATGCACTAGACGATCCGGATCGTCCGGGCTGATCCTGCAATCGTCCAGGACGATATGATCGTATCAATCAAAAATAAATTGCTTTCCTTAATTACCAGATTAAATTAGGCATGATTATACTGAATCATCCAGGATGATACACGTATTGTCCGGGACGATCAGACCAAATAACTTAAAATAAAAATTGCCTAACTTGATCTGGCGGCTGAGAATTTTTGATTTAAGCATATCGTCCCGTACGATCCAAAGATCCTCCAGGATGATCTGCTTAATCAGACTCTCTTAACTTGGTCGCCCTAATTAGTGTTTCTATTTTTACAGGATCGTCCAAGACGATGTGAATATTATCCAAGACGATCTGAATAAAAAAAATGAACAGAAACTCTAATTCACTCAAGCTCTCCCCATGAATGTGTGTGGGAAAGGTTACTTAGCTGGGGGATCAGTTACATTACAATTGACTCAAGAAAAAGAAAAACAGTACATTGGACACACTTGGACCCAATCTTGAGTTGGCTTGAGTGGCTCGTGATCTTTTGTGCCTGAAATGGGTTAGCCAAGCAAAACACACTGGAAACATGTTTGTCATCATCAAAACCATATTTGCAACAATCTCCCCCTTTTTGATGATGGCAAACACTTGTATAGTAGTTTGAAAATAAAAAATAACTAGGATATCGAAAAACAAATATTTTTTTTTCAAATTTTCATTTAACAACTAAATCAATACAAGAAATATAACACATAATAAAAACAGAAATGACTACAACTGACTCCCCCTTTTGACATCACAAAAAGGAGGAGGGTAAACATAAATACTAAAACATCAGTATAGAAATTCAGATTATCAGAAGTAGTGAGCGGTGATCAGATTTTGAAAAGCATAAAACAGTAAGTGCAAGATATGAACCAGTGAATAAAAAGCAGGTAGAAAATCACATCAAAGTAAATACTCAAATCAAACTAAAAGTAAGGCTAAAAATAGAAATCAGCAGAAGAAATAAAATAAACTGAAAGTAAATAATCAAACCAAAAACTAACTAACAGAAAACAGAATACCAATCAGAACAATCAGAAATCAGCAGTCATCAGAATCAAGCATTTATATCAATCACTCATAATCTAGTTCTCAAAATGCTGAATGAGTCAAAGGCCAGTGGTTTAGTGAATATGTCAGCCAGTTGATTTTTAGTTGCTACATGATGTAGCTCAATGTCCCCTTTTATAACATGGTCCCTAATGAAGTGATGCCTTATATCAATGTGTTTGGTCCTAGAATGTTGGATTAGATTCTTAGAGATACAGATGGCACTAATATTATCACACAGAATAGAAATTGTACCAACAGGTAACCCTAAATCCAAGACTTGTTGCTTCAACTAAAGAACTTGGGCCACACAACTCCCTAAGGCAATGTGCTCAGTTTCAGCAGTAGAAAGTGCAACTGAGTTCTATTTTCTACTGGACCAGGAGACTAAAGACTGTCCTATGAATTGACAAGTTCTAGAGGTGCTCTTTCTATCCACCCTACACCCCACAAAGTCAGAATCAGAATATCCAATGATCTCAAAAGAGGTGTTGTGCCTAGGGTACCAGATTCCTAGGTTTGGGGTCCCTAAAAGATATCTAAGAATTCTCTTAACAGCAGTCAGGTGGGACTCTTTAGGATCAGCCTGAAACCTAGCACAAAGACAAACACTAAACATGATATCAGGTCAGCTAGCAGTCAGGTAAAGTAGTGATCCTATTATTCATCTATACTTCTTTTGATCAATAGATTTTCCACTTGAATCCTTATCTAACTGAACTGAGGAGGTCATGGGAGTATTGATTGGCTTGGCTTTATCCATTTCATATTTCTTCAAGTTGTCCTTAGTGTATTTAGATTGATTGAGAAATGTTCCATCATCTGTTTGCCTTTTGCTAAACCCCAAAAAGTAGGACAATTCTCCCATCATACTCATCTCAAACTCCTTACTCATTATTTTAGAAAACTCATCACATAAATATTTATTAGAAGATCCAAAAATTATATCATCAACATAGATCTGGACAATGAGTAAGTCATCCCCTATTCTCCTCAGAAAAAGGGTGGTGTCTACGCTCCCCTTAACAAACTCTCTTTCTAACAGGAATGTGCTAAGCCTCTCATACCAAGCTCTGGGTGCCTGTTTCAATCCATATAAGGCCTTTTTTAATTTATAAACATGATTTGGATATTGGGAACTCTCAAAACCTGGGAGTTATTCTGCAAAAATATCTTCTTTTATTACCCCATTTAAAAAGGCACTCTTGACATCCATTTGAAACAGCTTAAATCCCTTATAACAGGCAAAGGCTAGTAGCACTCTAATGGCTTACAATCTAGCTACAGGGGCAAAAGTCTCCTCAAAATCAATCCCTTCTATCTGATTATACCCCTTAGCCACCAATCTTGACTTATTTCTCACCACCACACCAGAATCATTCATCTTATTCTTAGAGACCCACTTGGTTCCCACATTACTATGATTTTTAGGTCTTTCTACTAGCTCCCAAACATCATTCCTTACAAACTAATTCAATTCTTCTTGCATAGCTAAGATCCAAAACTCATCCGAAAGGGCTTGATTGATGTTGGTGGGTTCAGTCGTTGAGATAAAGGCAGAATGGTTTACTTCCTTCCTAAGTCCATGCCTAGTCCTAACACCTTCAGAAGGGTCTCCTAAGATCAGTTCTTTAGGATGACTCGAAGAATATTTCCAATCTCTAGGCAAAGTATTGTGAGGTTCTACCCGTTCCTCCAGATTTGTATTTCCAACCCCTTGGGTAACCTCAACAATCTCTTCATCTTCTACTTCAGATCTAGACTCCTTAGGATCAGATTCATCAAACACTACATGGGTTATTTCTTCCACCACCAACGTCCTCTTATTGAACACCCTAAAGGATTTCCCCACACTTGAAGATCCTAAGAGCACTCCTTCATAAGATTTGGGGTCAAATTTTCCTAAGGGTGATTTTTCGTTGTTCAGAATGAAAACCTTACAGCCAAATACATGGAGGTGGGACAGATTTGGAGTTCTACCCTTAATGATCTCATAAGGTGTCATGTTCAGTTTGACTCTCACATTCACCCTATTCAGCACATAACAGGCAGTGTTCACCGCTTCAGCCCAAAAGTATTTTGGAAGTGAATACTCGGCAAGCATGGCTCTAGCGGCTTCCACTAAGGTCCTGTTCTTCCTTTCAGCTACCCTGTTCTGCTGAGGGGTCCTAGGAGCTGAAAAATTATGACTAATCCCTTGCTCCTCATAAAAACTTCCAAATCTTTCATTTTTAAACTCCCTAATGTGATCACTATGGATGGTAATAATCTCACATCCTAACTTCTTCTAAATCCAAGTAGAGAAAGATCTAAACTCATCAAATGACTCAGATTTATGTGACAAAAATTTTACCCAAGTGAACCTCAAATAATCATCTATAATCACAAATCCATAGACTCTCCCCCCTATACTGGCAGTGCTAATGGGTCCAAAGAGGTCCATGTGAAGAACTTCTAAAGGTCTAGAGGTGCTAATGTCCTTAACAGAGTGAAAAGAGGACTGGACTTGCTTCCCTAACTGACAGACATCACACAGGTGATCCTTAGTGAACTTAAGCTTGGGCACACCTCTAACTAAGTCCTTTTGGGTGACTCTCCTAAGGGTTTTCATACTGGCATGACACAATCTCCTATGCCATAACCAAGACTCATCAGCAGCAGTTTTTAAGCAAATTGAATTATCAGATTTAATGCAACTTACATCCAGCTTGTAGATGTTGTTGATCCTTTGCCCCTGCAAAACAACTTCATCATTTAAGCTTAAAATGCAGCCAGTGGGTAGGAATTTGATGCTGTATCCCTTGTCACAAAGTTGACTGATGCTTAGCAAGTTGTGTTTCAGTCCATCTACAAGAAAAATATTATCAATCATAAAATTCTTTGAATCACCAATTATACCTGAGCCTACCACCTTCCTGGTGGTGTTATCTCCAAGTGTAACCTTGCCTCCAGCTCTGGCCTCCAGCAAAATAAACTGATTTGCATCTCCAGTCATGTGTCTAGAACATCCGCTGTCCAGGTACCACATGCTCTCACGAGGTCTTGTGTGAGAGCACACCTACAAAAATATCAAACGTTAGTCTTAAGAACCCAAATAGGTTTGGGTTCCTTCTTATGAAAAGAAGAATGCAATGCATGCGTGCTGTGCTGTGAAATAGGCTGTTTGGGTCTCCACACCCAATGTGTACTATGGTGAACAGTGCAGGTGTGGGAAATGTGTCCTAACATGCAACATGAAAAATATCTAACACCAGGAAAAGGATTAATTAAACGTCGTGAGTGATAGTGCCTCTTCCTAGAAGTGTATGAAACATGCTTTGATGAACTTGCAACAGATTTTTCAAAAGGTGGTGGTGCATAAAACTGTTCAAACGTAGGTGGTTTTTTGTTCTTTTCAAGAGCAGTAATTTTCACTCTTAAAAATTCGTTCTCCTTATTAAGACTAGCAATCTCAAAAGTTCTTGCACTTTCATTACTTTCTAAATCACATGCCATTTCTTTTAATTTCTTAAAGGCATCTTCTAATTCAACATGCGATGTTTTTAATGCATCATGCTCAATAGTTAAATCAGAATACTTTCTATTCAGTTCATCAAACTCATCTAGTAAAGACATGTGATTACTATTAATAGTGGAATGATCCTTAATCAACACATCATGCTCTTTTTACAAAGTCAAATAATCCAGTTTCAAACTAGCATGGGTTTTCTTAAGCTTCCTATACGATGCATGAATTTTTTTAGATACTTCAAATAATTGATCGTAAGTAAGCTCACATACCTCTTCCTGGTCCGACTGACCAGGGTGATCATCAGCCATCAGACACAAGTTTGTTTCCTCTTCTTCAGCTTCTGTCTTAGAGGAGTCAGATGCAGAGTCTGCCCAGAATGCCTTTTATATCCGCTTCTTGTCCTTTCTGAACTTTGGTTTCTCCTCACCCTTCTCCTTGCTTGGGTGAGCCTTGAGTGTAGGACAATCCACCTTTATGTGTCCAGGCTTCCTGCATTCAAAACAAACAGACTCAGATAAACCTTTAAAGTTTCTACTGGTCTTACCTTTGTTCCACTTTTGAAAATTCTTATTCTTCTTCCTTAGAAAGCTCTTGAATTGCCTTATAATTAAGGCAACATCATCACTATCAGACCCGAAAGTGCTAGCATCTGAATCTTTGGCCTTTAGCGTCACTGTCTTCTCCTTCTTTCGTTCACCTGCATCAAGTTGTCTTTGGTTCACCCCTTGCTCCTAAGCAATGAGTGATCCAAGTAAGCTGTCAATAGAGTAAGTATTTAAATCTTTAGATTCCGTGATCGCAGTAATCTTAGCATCGTAAGAAGCAGGCAAACATCTAAGAATTTTGTTCACTCTTTCGTAATTAGTTAGTTCTCTTCCTACAGCATGCAAAGAGGTAACGATTTGAGTGAACCTTGTGTACATTTCTGAAATCGTCTCACTAGGTTTCATGTGAAAAAGTTCATAATCATGTAACAAGATGTTTAACCTAGACTATTTGACTTTAGTTGTACCTTCATATGTTATACACAATCTATCCCAGATTTCTTTACCCGTTATATAAGTAGAAACACGTATATAGTCTTCAGATTTTAAAGCACAAAAGAAACAGTTCAAATATTTTGCATTTAACTGTGCTAAATCACGATCATCAAAAGTCCAATATGCAAACGGGAGTTTAGTTTTCACATTGTTAATCAATATAAAAGGTGGTTCGTATCCATCCTTAACTAACATCCACATGCAATAATTAATCGATTGAAGAAAAGTAGACATGCGTGCTTTCCAAAAATCAAAAGGAATATTATCAAACAACGGTGGTCTTGTAATAGAATAACCTTCAGCAGTATTACGATTGTTACAGTTAGCCATGAATCAAATTCAAAAGTTTTTAAACCTAAATTTTGAATCCCGCTCTGATACCACTTGAAAGTTCGATAGGGATGTTAAGCCCTAGTGAACTAGTCTCGAGGCTAACCAAGAGGGGGGGTGAATTGGTTATTTAAAAATTTCACGAAGAATAGAAAAATATTTTCGATACTTCGCAGCGGAAACACGTAAACAACAACGAAAAGATCAATCACAGATATTCACCCAAGCAGTTAATATCAGAAAAGTAAAGTGCAGAACAGAATCAGAAAAGCAAACCAGATTTTATAGTGGTTCGGTCAACTTGACCTACGTCTACTCCCCGGAGCCTCCCCTCCGGGTATTGCACTAAACAAAAAGTGTCTCTCCTTTTGCTCCCACAGCAAGGTGGAGAAGCCTGTACAAAACCTCCTTTTCACCACACGGTGAGGCAGAGAACCCGACCTCCTTTTACGTCCACCTGAAGCGGGCAGAGAACCCCGGATCTTCTTGCGAACGATCCTCCCACGACGAACACCAACTAGACGAAAGATGACGAGCGGAGAAGACGACTCTGATCCGTGCTTGGAGCAACCTTAGTGAATCCCTCACTAACTCCCCCTCACAAGATCCTCTCTCTCTCTCTAGGGTTTCTGTGGAAAGGAAAGTGGCAAAAGATTTTTCTTGTTGGAAGAAAAATATCTTTTATCGGAGGGCTTAAAATTTGCCCTAAATCTCAACTGGTCGGCCAATTTTGTCCTGTACGATCAGTTCAAAATCAGCTGTTTGAGCCTGGACGATCTGGCTCTTCTGGACGATCAGTAGAAAAAATTTATACTATCGTCCTGTACGATCCTGCGATCGTCCGGGATGATTAGTGTAAATCGAGGAATATCGTCCAGAAGACAATTCGGGTCGTCCATTGTGCTGGACGACCAAAAAATGACTTGATCATCCAGGACGATACGGGTATCGTCCTATACGATTAGTTCAAAAAGTGCCCAAATCATCCTGTACATAGTTCTGGACGTACAGCTGAAATGCACTAGACGATCCAGATCGTCCGGGCCGATCCTGCGATCGTCCAAGACGATATGATCGTATCAATCAAAAATAAATTACTTTCCTTAATTACTAGATTAAATTAGGCATGATTGTACTGAATCGTCCAGGATGATACACGTATCGCCCGGGACGATCAGACCAAATAACTTAAAATAAAAATTGCCTAACTTGATCTGGCGGCTGAGAATTTTTGATTTGAGCATATCGTCCCGTACGATCCAAAGATCGTCCAGGACGATCTGCTTAATCAGACCCTCTTAACTTGGTCGCCCTAATTAGGGTTTCTATTTTTACAGGATCGTCCAGGATGATGTGAATATCATCCAGGATGATCTGAACAAAAAAAATGAATAGAAATTCTAATTCACTCAAGCTCTCCCCCTGAGTGTGTGTGTGCAAGGTTACTTAGCTGGGGGATCAATTACATTACAATTGACTCAAGAAAAAGAAAAATAGTACATTGGACACACTTGGACCTGATCTTGAGTTGGCTTGAGTGGCTCGTGATCTTTTGTGCCTGAAATGGGTTAGCCAAGCAAAACACACTGGAAACATGTTTGTCATCATCAAAACTAGATTTGCAATAAAACCTTGATTTAAACCTATTTTACCTAAAGACATCTTAAGGACTAAAATTAAGGACTTATTTAAAAAACTTTAAAAATTTATAGACATTAAAATACATATGAAATAGGAAAAAAACTTAAACCATTCAAACATAGTGATACCTCCTGCCTATAGAAAATTTTTCACTGATTTTGAAATCATTAAACCCTGTAATTAATTAACTTAAATATTAATCCTTTACTTAAGCATTAAAAATTCTAAAAATTCTAATAAATCAAATTTAAATCCAAAAATTACACATAATACCTCAAATTGACCAAAATTTAAACTTGAACTCAAGAAAAATAAAAGCTCGTTGATTTGACTTCAATTTCAAACTTAATTTAATTTTAAGTAGAAATTAATATTTAATTAATTTAATTAATTAAATATTATTAAAAAGTTCAAAAAATTCTCACACACTTGAGAACATCTCCTTAGGTCATTTTTGACCTTTAGACATGATTTCAAGAAGTTTGAACTTCATTTGGATTCAAATCATAGAAAGCTCTCTAATTAAATTAATTAAATAATTCAAATAAATACTTCAACTTTGAAAAATCATAACTAATTCTAGAAAATTCTAAATTGAGTAAAATCAAAGTCATTAAACTCTGATTAAAATATAGTATTTTTTAAAATATCAAAACCCTAAAATAAAATCAAAGTTAGAAAGTCAACTTTCTGATCAACCGTAGTTCAAATCTAGGTCCAAACTTAAAAAAATCATAACTTAATGTAGAAAATTCTAAATCTAGCAAACTAATAGTTTAATTGCTCATCTTAGGGTCTAATATTTGTTAAAAATCTAAAATTTTCAAAATTAACTTTTATTTAAAAAGTTAACTTTTGGCTCCTTAATTAATGGAATTAAATAATTTTAATAATTTTAAAATTCAATAATTTGCTAAAATTCTAGAAAATTATAACTTGATCAATAGAATTAATCAACCAATATTCTAATACATAATAATCACTTCAAAGATGAAGTTTTTAGAATGGACTACTTCAGGTTGTGGGGCTAAGTGTCATAGGGGGGCTTGGTTTCTCGAGCCTGATGGCACAACCCTATGAATAGATTTAAAGGAGTGTGAAACTTTAAAGTTAAATGACTCTTAATTATGTAACTAAACTAAAATATTTAATCCAACTACTTCAACAAGGTTTTTAGGATGGACTACTTTGGGCTGCAGGGCTAAGTGTCATAAGAAGGTCTAGTTCCTCGAGCCTGAGGCACAACGCCACGAACCGGTTGATAAAAAAATTTAAATTAATCTAATCCTTAAAATCAATAACTAATCCAATTGATCAAAAACCATTGGTCCTCTAATATCTAACTAATCAAGTTCATTTAATCAATTAACCTTAAAAATATATTCTAAAATAAACCTTAACATATTAATATTTAAACTCTAATTAAAGTTCCCCTGTTGACCTTTAACAAACTCGAATACTAGATAACTCAAACAAACTATCTAGCTTCAATTTAATCCCAGCCATATGGCCTTCAACATACACTTTAGATGGTTTTTTAGGGCAACTAACTCTAGTCTAGGCTAGGCCGATGTTTACTTTTATTACTATGCACTGAGTTTTTTGAGTTTTCATTATATGCTATGATTGAAATATGCTTGATGTGAGTGTTTATTTACTTTTACTATACAATATAAATTGATGTGATGGGTAATAATTTACACTTAGGTTAGAAAAGATCTGGTTGCTCACTGAATTTTTTACAGGTGGCCATGCTCATGTAAGATAATAAAAGGGGGCTAAATTTTAATAATTATATAATTGCTATAGGTGTTTTAGCTTGCTTAGCTCCCAAATAAATAAGAGCATGGTCAAACATGGCTGGTTTAAGTATTTTAATTTTACTATATAACTACTTGGGATGTACTTTACTTTTAAATGCTTAGGATAACCTTACAGGAGAGTCTAGATTTTTACTTTAATATCAATATAATTTGTTTGAAAGTTAAAAGTTTTGAAAGCTAGTCTTTGAGTAGGGATACAGGTATCCAAAATTGGATTCCAAAGAGGAAAAGATACCTCCTAGGGGGATAGTCCTTTTCCATTTAGAAGCCCAAATTTGGATCACTTCAATATCCAAAGTGGAAAGAATAACCTCCCCCTCGGGGGGAAGAGTTTTCTTTTTTATTTGGGTATCCAAGTATGATGAATCTAAGGAGTTTAAAGATAGAAGGATGAAGAGTTGAAGGTAAAGAGTATCTCACTCAAAGTCACTTGTGTATATCTTAGGATTAGAATTTGAGTTTGTGGTTAGTGGTACCCGGCCACTTCTACTTTCTGCATTATTTGGGTCATAACAAATGGGGCATTTACCTATGGACATTACTTTAAGGATTTAATTTAATTGATTAATGCGTTTGATTTGATTTGATTGTGTATAGGGTTGCCTTCTATTTTTAGTTTTTTTAGCAGTTTGCATGTCATTTTTGTTTTAGCTTGGACTTAATCGGAGGCTCGTGAGGACATATATAAAATTATTCTACTTAAATTTAAATAAAATTTTTAGATAACATAGAAACTCTAACGATCTAAGAAGTAAGCCCAGTACCGTCGGGAGTCTGCATAAAGCATATCATTACTTTCTCTTCCTTATTAGCACCTCCTTGCCTGCGGATTTTAGCATACCACCTGGCCTTTGAGGGTACATATATGTCAAGGAGATGTTGTGCACTCTCTATGGAAAAATATTTTTATGCCCTTTTTTTAAATTTGTTATATCTTATTTCATTCATTTAATCAAGTTGATCAGCATGCATCACATCAAAAACTAATTAAAAGAGTTTAAAATTTTAATTACATTTCTTTTCAAGTATTTTCACCCCATATAAGTCAAGGGACCAATTATGATTTGCTCTAGATGTCTGTCCTAATTCTCAAAAACTTTAATAATAACATACCACTCTTTCAGAAAGACTGGACCCATGAATTTTAAATCGACTAGGTGGTTAACTAGCTCCCCAATCTAGGATGGGGTAAGTCTAGGTTTTATATTGCATTAGTTAGGTTATTGCTAACATTATTTGGTGCCCAAAGTATATTTAGGATCTAGGGCAAATTTTGAATCATAAGACCCCAACCTCCAGGAATATAATCCCAAATTTCTAATAAATCAATCAACTCAAATTAAAGATACTCTCAATCTAAACTTTAAATCCCCCAACACTTAGATTATGTTGGGATGCTTCTGAACTATTTTAGAATCTCAAAGTGTCTCTTACCTCTCCTCTGTTAACTCCTGAAATAAGTGCTCCAACTTATTCCCTATTCAAGTTCTGATTCCACCTCCTTTGACGTCACTCCTAGAAAATCTCAAAATAAAATTTCTTTCATCATTTTAATCGAGAGTATTCGTAGGAGATTCTAGTTTCTCCTGATATAATTAACTATGAGGTCTTACACTCGTAGGAGATTTAGAACCCACATAAACTTTTCAAAATTCAATTTTTAAAACTAAATTAGTCTTTTTTAAGAAAATTAAATCAACAATGATCATTATCATCATATTCAGATAATTAATAACATGCGATGTTTTCTTCTCTTGGGAGGATATATCCTTTGTTATCATACTCATAAATATGAAATTAATGATCTCCCATCTAGGCTATTATAGTTGAATGCTTGATAGAATGTCATTTTAACCCTTCGGGGTTATATGTCATCCTTCCTTGAATTTAACTATTACAGCCTGAATGAAATTCTCAATTTCATTATCTGAATCCATTAAGGAATGATATCTTCGCCTCCTGGGGCTATATATAATTCATGATGATGTGTTTAATTTCAAAACTGAAATCCTAAATTTAAATTCCCAAAGAAAACTAGATTTTTGAAAAACCCTTTTCAAATACTAACAAGGTTATTTTTCAATAAGTAAAGCCTATAGGGTCTTCAACCAATAGAACCTTAGTTGTAAAGGAATCAACTTATATTGTGTTTGATGAATCAAATTGACTTACTGAGCCTAGGTTAGAAGAAGATGAGGCAGTTGAAATTACTCATGGAGTAAAGGCTGTTGACCTAGGTGATAGAGAAGATCCTTAAGATCCTTTGCATAGAGAATGGAAATACTCATCTAGTCACCCTAAGGAACTTATCTTAGAAGATCCTTCGATAGGGGTTAGAATTAGGCAAGGAATTTGGAAGGAGGTTAGTTATACTATATTTATCTCTATGGTAGAACTAACAAATGTATATTAAGCCTTGACTGATGAGTTTTGGATCCTAGTTATGTAAGAAGAGTTAAAATAATTCATTAGAGATGATGTATGGGAGTTGGTTAGTAGACCTAAGGACTAAAGTATAGTAGGCACCAAATAGGTATTCAAGAATAAGTTGAATGACACTAGGGAAGTAATCTGGAATAAGGAAAGACTAGTGGCTAAGGGATATTATCAAATAAAAGTTATTAATTTTGAGGAGACTTTTGCCTCTGTAGCTAGATTAGAAGCTATTAGAGTACTACTAACTTTTGCATGCTTTAGAGGGTCCAAGTTGTATTAGATGGATGTAAAGAGTGCTTTTTTATATGGGGTAATTAAGGAAGATGTCTATATAGAGAAGCCCCAAGGTTTGGAGAATTCTTCTTATCCCAACCATGTTTATAAACTTACGAAGGCCTTATATGGGTTGAAACAAACACCTAGATCATGGTACAAAAAGCTTAGTCTATTTCTTCTAGAAAAATTATTTATTAAAGTTAGTGTAGGCACTGCTCTATTCGTTAAGAAATTAGGAGATGACTTTCTCATAGTTCAAATCTAATAAATATCTGTGTGATGAATTTTTAGATACTATGAGTAGAGAATTTGAATTAAGTATGATGGGAGAGATAGCATATGAGAAGATGGCATATTCCTTAGTCAAAGAAAATAAATTAAGGAGATCTTAAAAAAAATTAACATGGAAGGTGGTAAAAGGATAAATGCACCAATGTGCTTGTCCAATCTACTAGATACAGATTTAAATGGAACATCAGTAAATCATAAGAAGTATATGAGAATAATAGGATCACTTCTTTAATTGACTGGTAGCAGACCTGATATAATATTTAGTGTTTATATATGTGCTAAATTCCAAGCTGACCCTAAAGAATCCCACATGACAACCATTAAGAAAATTATTAGGTATTTAATAGGCACCCAAAACTTAGGCATACGGTATCCCAAGCATAATACCACTTTGAAATCATAGGATAATCTAATTCATTCTTCACAAGGTTGAGGGTAGACAGAAAAAGTACATCTAGTAAGTGTCAATTCATAGGATAATCTTTAGCTTTCTAATTTAGTAGAAAGTAGAACTCAGTAGCCCTATCCTCCATTGAAATGGAATATATAGTTATAGGAAGCTGTGGTTCCCAAGTCTTACGGCTGAAGCAATAAATTCTTAACTTTGGCTCTGTAGGTACAATTCCTATAATATATGATAACACTAGTGTAATTTGTATTTCCAAAAATCTAATCCAACATTCTCACACAAAGCACATTGACATTTGACATCACTTTATTAGGTGGTAAGATCTGAGCCTTCCATTCAAATTTCTCTCTCTTAAATACTCCTTCTTCCCTTGAAGAAAGGGTTGATCAAATTGATTACCCAATCTCCAAACAAGCCCCTTAGCTTTTCCATAGTCTCTTCCTACCTTTCTCAGCTCAAGAAATCCCCAAACTAGTTAGAGAGAGAAAGAGAGAGAGAGAGAAATGATAAGTCAAAACCAACTTCTGATCTATTGAAATTAGCTCCAAGATCCTTCTAGGATGTTAAAGCTAATCTCTCAAACTTACCAACAAGATTAAGATCATGGAAATCCATTCTCAGCTTAGCAAGAAATTTCCTCTTAAAGTTTAAACTTCAAATTGAAATCTCTCCTAAATCATAATGCATGGAGCCTTAAAACTCCAAAAATTGAAAGATTAGGTTGCCAAGATCCTCTTTTTAAATTTCATCAAATTTGAATGGTTGGATCAAAAGTTATGGGCATTTAAATATTCAGTTTAATTTGAACTAAATATTGTGATTCAATCTGAGTCATCAGATTGGTTGATCGAATAGCCCTAATCTAATACCATGTGCACCTGATGCCTTAAGTTTTTAAATGTATGCCATTTCAAACTGTGAGAGGTGACGTGGAAAAATATGGATCGCCCATTTGATCTGTGATCATTTCGACTATGCCGAGCTGTTGCCTATGTGGATAAGTGACTGTATGTGGGCCACCGTGAGTCTCGACACCATCAGCACCACAAAATGGTTGCAATCATTAAGCTGCCAATCCATTTGATTTAAATTGAATTAGTAATTCAAAAAATTGCTAAATCTTTAATAAATCATAGAAAATTCATTTTAAATCCAAATTTAGTGTTCTTAGGCTTGTTGGAAAGCTCTTAAGATCTATTTTATTTTAAAAATACTTCCAAGAGTGTTTGAATAGTAGATAGTGAGAAAAGTAAAGATGTTGATTTTTTAATTTTCTTGAATTTCTCAAGATCCAATAGTTAAATTGACCTCAATTTAGATGATATATATTAGGGTGCACCCTTGAGCTACCCTAATTTTCTAGGTTCTTGATTTGATCAGATTTGCTATGATTTGAATTTTCAAGTTTATGAGTCCAATTTGGGCCCATAACTTTGAAAATTCATAAATATCCATGCTTTTAGAATTATATTTTCATTTCTTTGTAGTGTGTTTATATGCATGCCAAGGCTAGTTAGCCACTTATTTTACCCAATTCCAATAAGTGCAGCTCCTAAAATAAATTATCAAATCTATAGATACATTTAGCTTTGGTGATTGAAAAAAACCAAGGGAGGCTTTGATGAGCACAAATTTATTGGGTTTAAAGCACATGCATTTATGTACTTATGTCTCAAATTTCACTATATTTGGAGGTAATTGGTCTGTCATTCAGTAAACCTAAGATTCATGTACATAATTAACCTAGGACATTTAAAAATTCATAATAAATCTATTTTTAATTCTAAAAATTACATATAATATATTAAAATGTTTAGAATTAAAGCTTCCTTTAGAAAAATTAAAACCCTCTTAAAATTGATTCAAAATAAAAATTAATTTAAAAATTTTAAAAATTTAATATTTAATTAAAATAAATATTTAAAAATATATAAAAAATTCTAACATAATTTAAACACTGGAAATCAACCTTAGATGTTATTTTGACATTTGGAAAAGATTTCAAGAGGTTTGGCGATGATTTGGTACAAAATAAGAAAATGCTTCTAATTAAGCAGTTAAATAATACAAAAATACATTAAACGTAAAAATATTATAACAAGTTATAGAAAACTCTAAATTAAGCAAACCCAAAGGCACTGAACTCATCTTTGAGTCAAGTATTTATGAAAAATATAAAAATCTCAAGAGGTCACCTAAAATTATTATTTGGGTCAAGCATAATATATAAAATACATCAAACTTGTAAAATTTATAACTAATTTCAAAAAAAAATTAAATTCAGTAAACTCAAAGGTATTGGACTTATCGCTAGGTCTAGTATTTATGAAAAATATAAAAATTTCATAAAATAATGAAAGAAAATCAAGAAATGTACCCCACATTAAATATATTAAAATATTCATTCAATGTGAAAAATCAATAAATCATTAAAATTTTAGTAAATCATCAATACAATAAAATTAAATCAATAAACAACATTAAGTAAATAACCAATATTCCTGTCATTAAAGTTTTTTAAGCTAGACTACATTGAGCTTTGGGTCTGCATGTCTTGAGGAGGCCCTAGGTCCTGGTGCTCATTGTGACAACACGACAAATGAATTTGATAGAATGTAATTACTAAAATATAAACTTAAATAAATTAAAAAATAATAAATTAAATTCAATTAAAAATCATTAATAAAATATATAGACACTACACTTTTTTAGAGAAAGCTTCGAGGATCAAAACATTTAATTAAAATGGAAGACGCCATGCTATCAATCTACCCCAGACTTGGAGGATTGATATTTACATTTCTTAGTCTAGGACATACTAATTCACAACTTCTGGTAATTAGAAGTTGTTGAATACCATGTACATTAAAACCTAAAGTAAATAACTTTAATAATCAAAACATCCTTAAAAGATATTTAAAACCTCTAAATCATTAAAACTTAAATTCAAACTATCTTTTAAAGACCTTGAATAAATAAATTCATTTATTAGACAACTCTAAACCAATAAAGCCTAGGAACTATCCAAGCTACATAACCTTTCTACACACACTTAGATGGTTTTCTAGGACAACCAACTCTAGCTTAGGCTAGGCCGGTGGTTTGATTTGCTTACCAGGTGCTTTACTTGGAGAGTATTTTGTGAAGGTTTATCTAATTTTAGAAATATAAATGTCATATATTTTAAATTCCTATTAGTGCACTTAGGCTCTTTAATGACTGTATTAGAAGCATCAAGTGATTATACAATTGCTTTACACTTTACATGCCTTTATATTACCTTTAAATTCTTGCAAGAGCCAAAGTAGAATGTACCAAGGAATAATATATACATGTATAAGTCATTGTAAAAGTAAAATATATATAGATTGAGTTATTCAGCATCTTGAGTTGTAGAAGATTTAAATACACTTACTTATACATATACAAATTGGGCTCCAAAAGATGATTTCCTTTCCTTTAGAGGATACTCTCATTTGGAATTACATAGAAGACTTAGAGCTTGAAGACCATCAAAAAGTACTATTGAATCTATATATGGTAAGAATAGGAATCCAGGTTTGTTGTGGGGGAGCCTGGAAACCTTTCTTTTTTATAGAGTCTGAGTGTGTTATAAAATAATAAATTAATGAATAAATAAATTAATTTTTATATTCAGTCTTTCATTTATTACACTACATCATGCATTACATCATATGGGTGGTAGTTTGTATTAGTGGGTAAACGTTTTTCTAGGTTTCTTTTAGTGTATATATTTTGAACTTTGTAGGAACATGTATGTTAGTTCAAGGATGATATAGTACTGGGCACTATATATACCAACCCATTTACTTATACATAAATACAAACATGCATTTTATTTCTAATACATATGTTACGACAAACACTTATGCCCAACGTGGGCAAGGTAGCAGGGTCCTAATTACGCTCGAAGGATGCTATGCTTTTCTTTGGTATATGGCCATTATGCTATCAAAATTTCTATGAAATTTTGGTGGTTAGAAAAATTTTGGTATTTAAATTAAATAAGATAAAATTTAGAGTTCTTAGTGAGTTTTCTCGCTAAAGCCATTTGAACTTAAAATTAAAATTACTAATCTTGAGTTATAAATTTTAATGTCAGATTCATTCTTTGATCTCTTAGGATAGAGCTTAGCCTATCATGCATTACATCTAAGGTGATTGATTGTGCATTAAGATTATTAGCTGGCAACTCACTCCAAGTAAGTATAAGTTCAGATTGTGAACGCCTCTTCAACCTTTAAACATTTTTATTCAATTCTTTTAAAATCCAAAAAGCCTAAATATAAATTCCAATGATAAATAGAGAATTTATAATATAAAACTTATACATTAAATCTTGTTAGCTAAAATATTTCTTTAGATCCATATGTCTTAAAAAAATCTTTAGTTTTCACTTTAATCAAGAGTATTCTCTTAGGATATTCAATTAACTATAGGGCATTACCCCTATTGGAGTCTACAACCCAGAATAAAATAAACTCTATCTTAGTTTTTTTTAAGGTAGGAGAATGATTTATGGAATGTAGACCTAAGATTTAAATGTAAGATTAATTTCATAATTAAAATAATAGGTGAATATTTCTTTTATCCTTCGATGTTAATTGAGTATCCTCCATGCAGTGTACAATCATGAATGGAAAGTTTTTCTTCTCAAATCGATAGTGAAACTTTAGTCTATCCTCAGGAATGGTATAATGTCAATCTATGCTGATTTAATTAAAAAAATCTAAAATATAAATTTAAAGTAAAATTTGTGTGACATTTATATTTGGATGTTAAATTTGTCCACAGATTTTTTTGGCGACTCCAATAGGGGTAAACTTCTCTCTCCATCTTTAGTGAAGACTAATTTTTTTAAATACATATAGATTTAATTAAATATTTGGGTTATTAAATATAATATAGACTCAAGCTTCCGATTATAAATTCTAAAGTTTTTCTCTCTTTTGTTCAAAGCCATTTCGTTAATGTCTCTATCTAAATCTAAATTCAAATCAAGTTCATACCAATTTCCATTGTCCCTTGTTTAATATTTTTTTTAAAAGCTAAATTCAAATCAAACTTCAATCATCTCTTTAAAAGCTAATTGCTAAACCCTCAGTGTTTTCATGCCTTACTTTTCCATGGCTGTCTATAAGCCAAAAGGGAAAATCTATTAAGATGTCTACAGAACTCTCCTATGTGACTAAATATAAGATGTGGTCATCTTCCATTGGTGCAGAGATGACTAAATCTCAGTGAAGGAATAAGAATCACTACTTGAGGTATAGGGCTGAGAAGCTGATAGTAATAGAAGAGAACTACCATCTTAATGCTACAGCTGAAGCAGCTAAACTAAAGTCTACTAACATTGTAACTGAAGAATTTGAATTTGTGTAATGTCACCTATGGTAAGTCCCAATCATTTCCATCCCCTATCTCATGTTATTGGAGAAGAGAATGTTCTCCAAATAGAAAATTCTTCTCCTCGAGTTCTCTCTAAGGCACTAGTTATGTTCTCTTTATCTAAGAGAAAGAGAAAATTTTAAAAATTATTAGATGGATTAGTCTGTGACTTTATAAATAGTTATAGAGAATCTAAGTCAAAATATCTAAAGTTTGTTAAAGGGGTAATTTCTACTCAGGCAGAATCTGAACTATGTTGAGAAAAGGTCGCTACCACTAAAAAGAAAAGAATCCAAGTGAGAGATTTTAGATATGAAAAATTAGCAATGGTAAGAAATCCTCAAAGAGTGAAAAGGGGATCTTATTAATTCAGTCATAAATATAATCATTCCAATGATCAAAGGTATAAAGTTATGAATACTAAAAAATATAACCCTATTCTGCCTCCAAAATCTTTATTACAGAGAACTGAAGTAACTATAGCCTCTTGCCAGTCCTTGGCTCATCAATCACCAAGGGTTGAGTAGCATTACTCCAAAGGTAGTAAATCATCTTCTCATTCTGATATGGTAAGACTAAAACCAATGAATCAGTCAAACTCATTATCCATTGAGAAGAAAGGTTTGGCAACCTAAAATAGTTACCACTTCTACTGTATTTACTATCAACAAACAAGATGTAATTGAAGAAAGGAGAAATCAGAGTGGATATTAAGAAGAATCTTATTCAAATAAAGCATACATCTTGGTTGACCCACATAATTTGTCAAGAAAATATATAGAAGAAATGATGAACTATCTTAAAGAAAACATCCAAAAAATAGATGAGCAAGAAGTTGATGAAATAGATGCTTTAAGTGGTTTACATGAGGAAATGATTGAAAGTGTATTTATGATGGATACACGATCATCTACCCAGCAAGAAAAAAAGAAGAGAAAGTTAAATTTAGTAGATATATAAAATATGGAGGAAGAAGAAGAAGAAGATGATGATGATGAATATACCTTTGATCTGACTAGCAGACTTCTAGATCAGCTTGTTGTAAATTTGGGTCCAAGGACCGTAATTTTGATGATAACAAACATTATTTGTTATGATTCCATATCTATTTTGTTTTCCCTTCTCACTAATATTTTAGGTCCACAAGTTCACTTGCAATGCCAATTAGCTCAAGATCAGGTAGACTAGGGCAGAGTCTGTCTGTAATTTCAATTCCAGGTACTTTTACCTTTCTTGAGTTAATTCATGTATCTGGTGGACCCCAAGCTAAATAACCTTGCACACACACACTCAAGGGAGTGAGTTAGAAATTTTTTTTGGTTTTTAAACTAAACGTATAGTACAATATATATCATACTGGATGATCAGTTATGCATAAAACCTTGATTAGGGGACCCATTATTAAGTGAAATTAAATAACTAATCATACTGGATGATTCAGATCATACATGACGATTAGTTATAAACATAAAAAATAACTGCCAATCAAAATTTAGACAATTTCTTAATATATAAATTATACTCTAATCGTATAGTACTATCTCTATCGTACTGGATGATTTATCATGCCTAAATTGATCATGTGATTAGGGGACTAATTATGGTTAAATTAATCAATCATATCATACAAGATGATCAAAGATGATCATAATGTATGATCGGATCCCAGCATGGTACAATATTTAATCGCACCCATCGTATAGGATAAAAACCATAATATGTCAACTAATCATCTTGGACCATACCCCTCCTTCATACTTGATGCACTGATTGCTACATGGGATAATATTTAATTTTCGGCTATCATACTGGATGATCAATACATACTCATGAACTAATCATCTTGGATGATCGAAATATCATGTAGGATGATAAATAAGAATATTTAAATTGATCGTACAGGACAATGTAGTTCGTACTGCTGAATATGCTATTTTGTACTATTCAGACAGGATGATCTCATGATCATACTGGATGATCTTTAATGGAAAATTAAAAATTAGAGCTTCTTTTGGACGCTCTCTATTTAATCTCTCATATAGTCTTGAGAAAAATCTTTTGCTGCTGAGTGGATCTAAGAGAGAGCTTAGAGAAGGAAGAGAGAGAGCTTGCGAGAGAGAGAGAGAGATCCTTATGATGGAGAGTTGTGAGGGATTCACAAAGGTTTCTCCAAGCAAGATTTCTATCATCTTCTTTAAGCTGCTTGTCTGGTTCCTTGGTGGCTCTGGGGGAGACTTTCATCAGCATCAGATCTAGGTTCTCTGCCTACTACAGGAGGAAGTAAGAGGATTCTAAGGTTCTTTGCCTACTCCAGAAGGGAGTAAAAGGATTTCCAGGTTCTCTACCTACTCTAGGAGGGAGTAAAAGGATTCAAGGTACTCTACCTCATCGATTCGGTGGAAAGATTTTATAAGGGCTTCTTTGCCTTGATGTAGGGGCAAAAGGAGAGACACTACTTTTAGTGCAATACCTAGAAAGGAGGTTTTCGGGGAGTGGACGTAGGTCAGGTTAATCGAACCACTATAAATTCTAGAGTGTTCATTCCATTTTTTTTTGTATTTTAATTTCCATACTTTATTTTTTGTGATTAATTATGTGGTTTAAATCTTTGATTTTCTATTATTATAAAATTAATCTGATTTTACATCTGGTGATTAAATTAACTATTTTTAAATATTTGGAAAAAGCTTTAAAAAGGGTTTTTCTCTTTTTATTTTAAAGTTGTTTTTAAAATTACCAATTCACCCCCTCTTGGTTAGCCTCGGGACTAGTTCTTTAGGCTTTAATAACCCTCATGAACTTTCAAGTGGTATCAGAGCGTGATTCATAAATTAGGTTTTAGAAAACTTCTGAAAAATGATTAATGGCTAACTTTGGAAATCGTAACATCATGGAAGGATATTCTATCACACGATCATCTTTATTTGATAATATACCTTTTAATTTTTGGAAAATTTGTATGTCCACTTTCCTAGAATCAATTGATTATCGCATGTGAAAGCTAGTTCAAGAAGGATATTCTGCACTCCTTAGATTAGTAAATGGCATTAAAACTGAAATATCATTTTCTGAATGGAGCATAGAAGATAGAGATTTAACCCAACTGAATGCTAAATATTTGAACTATTTTTTATGTGCTTTAAAATTTGAAGATTACATGCGTATCTCTATTTGTTCAACTGGAAAAGAAATTTGGGACAAACTATGCATAAATTATGAGGCAAGTAATGAAGTAAAATAATCTAGGCTGAACATTTTACTTCACGATTATAAACTATTTCATATGAAACCTAGTAAATCAATTTCTGAAATGTATACTAGGTTTATTCAGATTGTTACTTCCCTGCATGCCTTAGGAAGAGAGCTTATAAACCATGAAAAAGTGAACAAAATTCTTTGTTGTTTACCTTCTTCCTTTGATGCAAAAATTACTATCATTACTGAATCTAGAGATCTGAATGTTTATTTCATTGATAACTTACTTGGATCACTCATTGCTTATGAGCAAGGGGTGAGTCAAGGGCAGCTTGATGCAGGTGAAAAGAAGAAAGAGAAAACTATAGCCTTAAAGGCTATTAATTCTGATAGTGATACTTCTGGATTAGAAGATGATGACATTACATTGATCACTAGATAATTCAAAAGCTTCTTAAGGAAAAAGCAAGAACATCCTCAGCTATAGAATAAAGGTAAGAATGGTAAAAATTCTAAAATTTCATCTGATGTTATATGCTTTGAATGTAGGAAACTAGGGCACCTGAAGTCTGATTGCCCAACTCTTAAAGCTCACCGAAATAAGAAGTAGGGTGAAGAAAAGCCAAAATTCAAATAGGGCAGACTCAGCATCAAACTCTTCTGAAACTAAAGCAGAAGAGGTGGTAACTAACCTATGCTTAATGGTAGATAATTATCTTGATCATTCTGATCAAGAAGAGGTATGTGAGCTTACCTATGATCAATTATTTAAAGTTTTTGAAAAAATTCATGTTACATATAGGAAGCTTAACAAATCATATACTTGCCTTAAATCTTACTTTTCAAATCTACAGAAAGAGCATGAAGGCCTAAGGAAAGATCACTCCACTATGGATAGAAATCACATGACTTTGTAAGATGAATTTAATATTTTAAACAAGAAGCATTCTAAATTAACTAATTAGCATGATTCCTTCAAAGTATCTCATATTGATTTAGAAAATTCATTTAAGAAATCAAAGTCATGTTTAGATGAAGCTTATAATAGGGAGCATGCATTAGAAATTAAAATTTTAATACTTAAAACTATAAACCAATTTTTACAAATCAAGTTAAATGCTTTCAAAGAAAATAAAATATCACCTATACTTGCACAGTTATATAATCCATCACCACAGCATGCATCATTCAAACCTAGGAAGAGGCACCATCACCCATATAGATTAGTTAACCTTTTTTCTGGTGTTAAATGTTTTTTCTTATGGCATACTAGGACACATCTCCCACACTTGTACTATCCACCGTAAAACACATTTGGTGTGTGGAGACCAAAATTACAAAATTTACAACATAGCATGCAAGCATTTTATCCCGCATTCCATAAGGTGGAACTCAAACTTATTTGGGTTCCCAAATCTGATTATTACTAATTTTATAGGGATGCTCTCATAAAAGGTCTCATGAGAGCATGTGGTACCTGAACAGTGGATGTTCAAGGCACATGACTGGAGATACAAATCAATTCATTTCACTGGAGGCCAAGGCAAGAGGCAAGGTGACACTTGGAGATAACACCACCAGGAGAGTGTTAGACTCAGGTATAATTGGCAACTCAAAAAGATTTCATCATTAAAAATATTTTGCTTGTAGATGGCTTGAAATATAATATGCTCAGCATCTATTAGCTCTGTGATAAAGGCTTCAGCATAAAATATATGTCTACCAGCTGCATATTAAGATTAAATAACAAAACTATTTTATAGGGAAGGAGAATCAACAATTGGCTATATGCTTAATTTCAATTACATTAAATCTGATATTACTCTTTGCTTAAAAATAATTACTGATGAATTTTGGTTATGGCATAAAAGATTATGTTAGGGAAGCTTGAAAAGCCTTAGAAAAATCACCCAAAAAGACTTAGTGAGAGGTATTCCCAAACTAGAGTTTACTAAGGACCACCTATATGATGCCTGTTAATTAGGGAAATAAGTTAAATCCTCATTCCCCTCAATCAAGGATATTACACTAGCAAACCCATAAAAGTCCTTCACGTGGACCTCTTTGGATCTGTCAGCACTGCAAGCCTAAGAGGGAAAGTCTTTGGGTATGTGATTGTTGATGATTATTCAAGGTTTACTTGGGTTAAATTCCTATCTCATAAAAGTGAATCATTCAAGGAGTTTAGGTCTTTTTCCAGTTGGATTCAGAAGAAACAAGGTTGTAAAATTTTAACCATTCATAGCAGCCATGGTGGAGACTTTAAAAATGAAAATTTGAATAATACAGTAAGGAGCAAGCCTCAGTAGAACGAGGTAGCTGAAAGAAAGAATAGGACCATGGTAGAAGCTATTAGAGCCATGTTAGCTAAATACTCACTTCCTAAATATTGTTGGGCAAAAGTGGTGAATACAGCCTGTTATGTTCTGAATAGTGTTAATGTTAGATCCAAGCTAAATAAGACACCCTATGAAATCCTTAAGGGTAGGACACCAAACCTCTCTCACCTTCAAGTCTTTAGATGTAAAGTATTCATTCTGAATAATGAAAAGTCTCAACTAGAAAGTTTGACCCAAAATCTGATAAAAAAGTGTTCCTAGGTTACTCAAATATTAAAAAATTATATATAGTCTTCAATAAAAGGACACTGGTAGCAAAGAAAACCACTCTTATTATATTTTATGAATCTGATAATTTTGGAGAGTCTAGGATGGAAGAAGTAAGAGAAATCACCCAAGGAGTAGAATATGTAAATCTGGAGGAAAGGACAGAGCCTAAAAATACACTACCTAGAGAACGGAGATACTCTTCGAGTTATCCTAAAGAACTGATCTTAGGAGACTCATATGAAGGTGTTAGAATTAGGCATGAACTTTGAAAAGAAGTAAACCACTCTGCCTTCATCTCAATGACTAAACCCACCAATATAAATCAAGCCTTATCTGATAAATTTTGGATCCTAGCCATGCAAGAAGAGTTAAATTAATTAGTAAGAAATGATGTTTGGGAGCTAGTTGAAAGATCTAAGGATCAAAGTGTGGTTGAAACTAAATGGGTTTTCAAAAACAAAAATGAATGATTCTGGTATAGTAGTGAAAAATAAGGCATGATTAGTGGCTAAGGGGTATAACCAGATAGAAGGAAGTAACTTTGAAGAGACCTTACCCCTGTAGCTAGATTAAAAGCTATTAGGGTGCTACTAGCCTTCGCTTATTTTAAGGGACTCAAACTGTACCAAATGGATATAAAGAGTGCCTTTTTGAATGGGATAATAAAAGAAGATGTGTATGTTGAACAACCTCTAGGCTTTGAAAATTCATAATTTCCTAATTATTTGTTAAAATTAAAAAAGGTATTATATGGACTGAAATAAGCACCCAGGGTATGGTATGAAAGACTAAGTATATTCCTACTAGAAAGAACCTTGGTTAAGGGGAGCATAGACACCACCCTATTTCTAAAAAAGGTAGGAGATGAACTACTGATTGTCCAAATTTATGTTGATGATATTCTATTTGGATCTTCTAATAAAAAATTATGTGATGATTTTTCAAAAATGAGGAGTAATGAGTTTGAAATGAGTATGATGGGAGAACTAACCTACTTTCTTGGATTTAGTATAAGGAAGAAGGATGATGAAACTTTCTTTAATCAATCAAAATATATTAAAGACATCCTTAAGAAATATGAAATAGATAAAGCTAAGCCAATCAACACTACCATGAGTTCCATTATTCAGTTAGATAAGAATTCAAATAGAAAATCTATTGATCAAAAGAAATACAGAGGAATAATTAGGTCACTTCTTTATTTGACTGCTAGCATACCTGATATTATATTTAGTGTTTATCTCTGTGCTAAATTTTAGGCTGATCTAAAAGAGTTTCACTTGACTGCTGTTAAGAGAATTCTTAGATATCTCTTAGGAACCCAAGACTTAGGAATCTAGTATCCTAGGCATAGTACCTCCTTTAAAATCATAGAATATTCTGATTCAGATTTTTTAGGATGCTAATTTGATAGGAAAAGTACTTCTAAAACATGTCAACTCAGAGGACAGTCCTTAGTCTTCTGGTCTAGTAGAAATAGAACTCATTTTCCCTGTCCACTACTGAAGATGACTGCATAGCCTTAGGGAGTTATATGGCCCAAGTCCTCTAGTTAAAGTAATAAGTTTTGGATTTAGGATTACATGTAGGCGTCATTCCAATCCCATGTGATAACACTAGTGTCATCTTCATTTTAAAGAATCCAATCCAACACTCCAGGACCAAACATATAGACATAAGGCACCGTTTCATTAGGGACCATGTTACCAAAGGAGACAGAGCTACACCACGTAGCCACTAAAATTAACTTACTGATATCTTTACTAAACCACTGTATTTTGAAACCTTTAGCATCTTAAGAACCATATTAAGTGTGATAGATATTCATTCTTGAATTTGATGCCTTCTATTTCCATTTTTTACTATTATTTTGTTGTTTTTCTGTTTTGGTTTTATTTATATGTTATTTCAGTTTATGAGTTCCTATTTTAAGCTTTTAATTTTTTGTTATTTTTCATTCACTATTTTTTTTAAGAATCAGATCAATGCTCACTTCTGATATTGAATTCTCAAATAATATTTTTTCACTTGCATTTAGTTTTAGAAATTAGTAAGTAGTGTTTGACACCTTTAAAAAATAGTTAAAGGAAGAAATTTGATGATTGTCACTCTTCCTCTAACTCCTTTTAGTGGTGTATTTTCTTTTTAAAGCAAAATCTATTTCAAATTAAAAGTTAGACTTTGAAATAGAGTTCTATTTTATCTTCCTATAGTAATCTATCTCATATGAATAATGCTCCAAGTCAAAGAATCACTTTCAAGTTTTCTTAATCAGGTTGTTACATTTATCATATTGATATGATTCTAATTTTTGGATTACTCTTCCTTATATTAGAGAGTGAGCTTTTCTTTTCTTGTATCTGGAAGATAATTTTACAACTAAGTTTTTAAAGGTTTTGAAAGGAAGCAAGCTCAAAAAAATGACAAGAGGCACAAAATGAGCCCAAAACTAAAAAGATACGCAATAACCACCAAATAATTACAAGATACACAAAGTGTATAAAAAATCAAAAGATGTGCAAAGTGCACCAAATAACTAAAAAGAGGCATAAAATGTGCCCACAAAGTAATAAGCTTCCTTCTCTTTAAAATCTTT
Source organism: Dendrobium chrysotoxum (assembly GCA_019925795.1). NCBI lineage: Eukaryota > Viridiplantae > Streptophyta > Magnoliopsida > Asparagales > Orchidaceae > Dendrobium > Dendrobium chrysotoxum. Next base: position 11,176,390 of record CM034304.1, on the reverse strand, counting down.
AAATCTTAAAAGAATTTATGTGCCACTTGATATCTTTAAACACTTAAATTTAAAAATCATGATTTTTGGTTGATTACTTCGCAATGTTATTCTATCAGATATTTTTTAAAATGAAATTTGAAAAGATCACTTTTCCTATCCAATTTTTTTTATTTAGAATTTTATTTGAAAAGAATTTTGACCTGTTAAGAGTTCGAGCTAGGGTTAACAAGATCGATTTTCTATCCTTTCTAGATTTCAGCATTGTCATTATATTTCTAATAGATTTTTTAAACTACTCACAAGGGAAATTTATCATTTATTGGAGTTGATCGTTTCAAAAATAAATTATTGTGTTTTTTAATTTTGATTTATGACTATTTTTTGCTTATTTTTATTTTATTTTATACTTTTTATATTTTTATTATTTTTTTATTTTTTAGAACTCTCCTGATCATCACATTCCATCTCCTGTCACATTGTCTAGGACGATTCATATTATTCTGTATGATCTAAATAAAAATTTCAATCTCTGATCATAGCACATCCAACGGGTAATATAAATTAATTATTGGTGATCGTCTTGTATAATTCATACATCGTACTGAATGATCCACATGGAAGAAGTCATTGGATGATTTGAATGCAGTTGGGCTAATCCATTAAGGCAAATTATCCTGGATGATCAATGTATTCATCCCATATAATCAGCTTAGTCAACGATCATATAGTCTGACTCCTCAGGATGATCGTCCTGTGTCTAATTATCCCGTATGATATCTGATCGTACATGATATCAGATAAACTTTTTTGACCAATCATCTGGCTGAATTTATTATACCACATCATCCTGTACGATCTCATAATCATCTTGGATGATATGGCAAATTCTATTAAAATAAGCCAAAATCTTTAAATTCTCCATGCCATTCCAATTCTCTCAATCTTCTACTTTCCTCTTGAGTTTATCCTGCTTAAAATGGCTGATGGTAAATGATCTTGGGCACTGGTGGGAAGCTCCTCTTGATGAACTATCAACCCTCGCTTCATTGAGGCTATTGATGAAGAAGCCTATAAGCGGTACAAAGCTGCTAGGATTATGCCATCCAAAATTATAAACCAGCAAGTTTTAAACTTCGAAGTACTCAATCTATTTGCCCACACCACTCTTGGCTTCATCCTCACACTTTCCTATCCCTACAATTTCAAACTTCTCTATAAATTTTTTTCCAGCCTTCGTATTAATAGTGAGGGTACTACCCTCCAATATTATGTTAATCGAAGGCCTAGTGAAATCACTTATCAGGACTTCCATGAGTTCGTCCACCTTTCCACAACTGGTGAGAAAGTTCACCATGTAGCTTCTTATACTGAGTATAATTGGACACAAGCAAATACTGTCCTTAGGGAATCCAACGTTAACTACCACATACCCTATGTCAACACCCTAGTTTTGGATGCACAAATCATCCAGCACATACTTAGAAACTCCATCATTCCTAAAGCTGGTGATAGGATAAACATTACTCCCGCTCTTTCTCTTACAACTTACTTCATTATGGCTCACATTGATTTCAATATTACTGACCTTATTATTTGCTATCTTGAAGATTTGACCATCATTAGCGATCCCTGCCTTAAGAGGCAAATCAATCTAGCCTTAGGACATATCATTACCTTTGTCCTAGAATCTAAGTACAATTTTCAAAACCCTACACCACCAGATAATCTTCCAGTTTTCTATTCCAATAGCTCCTTCCATGTTATTTAAAGTGCTACTCATCACCATGCTCACTATCGTGACTGTGAGCCAAAAGAATAAAAGGGGGTCCGACACCGATACCAGCACCCACACTGGTAAACCAACACTCAGTATGATGCACTGGTTCAAAGATTTGATAAGTAGGAGGCTAGATTTGATAGCTACGTAGAACAACAACAACAATAACAGCATGACCAGGATACGACCTGGTTTGGGGAGCAATTTTCTTCCATTCAATGCTTCTTTCAACTGCCACCACCTCCTGATCAGAATCCTCCATTTTACTAGTTTATTTTTATTTATTTATTTTATTTATTCTTGTATTTTTTGTGTTCTTTAGTTCTATACTTTATGATGTCTTTCTATATGTCATTTGCTTTTTTATTGTTTCCTCCTTTTTGTGATCTCAAAAGAGGGAGTAGTAGTTTGTTATTAATTTCTTTCATATTCTATTTTAATGAAGTTTATTTCTAGTTCTATATTGTTTAAAGAAAAACAAAAAAAATTAAAAATAATAATAATAAAAAATACAAACTCTCCTTATGTTTAGAATTTCATCTTCTAAACGGGAGTTTTAGAAAAAGTCAAAAGGTCTTTGAACTTTTTAAACAATAATGTTTGTCATCATAAAAAATGGGGATATTGTTACAAATCTAGGTCCAACGACTGTAATTTTGATGATAACAAATATTATTTTTTTCTTATTACTGTTATGATTACATATTTTCTTTGTTTACCCTACTCATTAATATTTTAGGTCCATAAGTTCACTTGTAACGCCAATCAGCTTATGATAGTGCAGACTAGGGTTGAGTTTATTTGTAATTTCAATTTTAATATACTTTTACCTTTCTTGAATCAAGTCATGTATCTGGTGGACCCCAAGCAAAGTAACCCTACTTACACACACTCAAGGGGGTGAGTTAGTGAGTTAAAAAAATTTTTTGGTTTTTAAACTAATCATCCAATACAATATATATCATATTGGATGATCAGTTATATAGAAAATCCTTATTAGGGCACCCATTATTAAGTGAGATTAATTAACTAATTGTACTGAATGATTCATATCATACATGACAATCAGTTATAGACATGAAAAATAATTACCAATCATAATTTAGGCAATTTATTAATATACAAAGTGTACTCTAATCATACAATACAATCTCTATTGTACTGGATGATTTATGATAATCATGCCTAAATTGATCCTGTGATTAGGGGACTAATTATGATTAAATTGATCAATCATATCGTACAGGATAATCAGAGACAATCGTACTGTACGATCAGATCCCAGTATGGTATGATATTTAATCATCACCCATCATATAGGATAAAAAACTATAATATGTCAACTAATTATCCTAGACGATACCCGTCCTTCGTACTGGATGAACCGCTTGCTGCATGGGATGATATTTAATCATCGGTTATCATACTGGACGATCAATGCAGACTCAGGAATTAATCATCCTGGATGATCAAAATATCATATGGGATGATCCATATAAATACTTAAATTGATCGTACATACCAACGCAGTTCGTACTAGCTGAATATGCTATTTTGCACTAATCATACAGAACAATCTCACGATTGTACTGGATGATCTTTGATGAAAAATTAAAAATTAGGGCTTCTTTTGGAGGCTTATATTTAAGCGTTCATATAGTCTTGAGAAAAATCTTTTGCTACTGAGTTGATCTAAGAGAGAGCTTGGGAGAGAGAGATCCTTGTGAGGGGGAGTTATGAGGGATTCATAAAGGTTGCTCCAAGTAAGGTTTCCATCATCTTCTTCAAGTTGCTTGTCAAGTTCCTTGGTGGCCCTGGGGGAGACTTTCATCAACATCAAATCCAAGTTTTCTGCCTACTCCAGGAGGGAGTAAAAGGATTCCAAGGTTCTTTGCCTATTCCAGGTGGGAGTTAAAGGATTCCAAGGTTCTTTGCCTATGCCAGAAGGGAGTAAAAGGATTTTTAGGTTCTCTGCCTACTCTAGGAGGGAGTAAAAGGATTCAAAATACTCTACCACTCCAGGTCGGTGGAAAGCTTTTGTAAGGGCTTCTCCACCTTACTGTGGGGGTAAAAGGAGAGACACTACTTTTAGTGCAATACCTTGAAAGGAGGTTTCTGGGAAGTGGATGTAGGTTAGGTTGTTCAAACCACTATAAATTCTAGTGTGTTCTTTCTGATTATTTTTTCACATTTTATTTTTATACGATTAACTACTTGGGTGAAAACTCTAATCTTTTTATTATGGATTTAATTTGGTTCCACATTAAGTTATATAATGATTTTTTTTATTTTGTTAAAGAATTTTTTTTAAATTACCAATTCACCCCCTCCCCCCCTCTTGTTAGCCTTGAGACTAGTTCTTTAGGGTTTAACAACCCTCACAAACTTTCACAGCTAAGTGAGAAAGATGAATATATAGCTAGAATGTAGAAAAAAATGGAAGAGTTAAAGGCGACTATGACTGCTCTACAAAACAAAGAAGTTCTTTTTGCTAAAGGTCACATAGATTTTGCTCCAGTCGAGTCTGTACAATATTGTAATTAGTCTAAAGAGGTAATGAAGGAAAAAAAATTCAAGTAGTGAAGTCATAAAGGAGACAATACAAATAATTGACATAAATTAAATAATTGAGCAATAAGTCAAGGAAGCTTGAACACAGTCTAAGGTTACCTCATCTATTCTAAGGGGTAGACCATGTTCAGAAGATTATGACTTAATGCCTTATCGAAAAGGATTTGTGCCACCTATCCTTAAAAGTTTTGATGGAACAGGAAATCCAAAGTAGAACTTAGCCACTTTAGAGATAGTTGTTGTATGTAGGGGCAGCGATGCTTTACTATTCTAATAATTTATAAGCAATCTATCTGGCATTTCCTTTAAATGGTATGTTGAAATATCCAATGGGTCAGTACACAACTTTTCTGAGTTGGAACAAATGTTCCTAAAAAGGTTTTAGAGAGCACGTCTCCATGTAACAATAGGAGATCTGATAGTGAAAAAGCAGAAAAACTAATGAAAGTTTGGTTGACTATATTCTAAGGTGGAGGAACATTAGTATGGACTGTGAGCCGCAACTCCAAGAAAAAAACACTATTAAAATTCTTCTATGAAATATCCATGCAATTACCTTCTTACTAAAAGGATTTAAAATTAAAACTTTTGAGAAGTTATTAATTAAAGCCTCTAATCTTTCAAAGGAAATATCTTAATTGACTTTCTCAATCTCTAGTAGAAATCAAAAAATTAAAACCTTAGACGGTCTGAGGTGCTTGAAAGGAAGTCTGGGTCTGTATCTATAGTTTGTAAGGGTAAGCAGCTGATGTAGATTCATACATAAAATTTAGGTCAATTATTGCAGTATCAGTAGTATAATAGGCCTCCTAATCCTTACTGGTGAAGAGCAAAGAGAGAGATTTGAAGATTTAAAGAATGAGAGTTATTCATTTAAAAGAGAGGCTATAAAGAAGATCTTTAAGAATCTTCTAAACAAGTCATAATTTAAACTTTCTAAATTAAAAAAAGCCAGAAGATGTGGGCAAACTAGGACAGCCTAGAAATATCCTATATCATCAGATGATCAGTAATGAGTTATAGGATTCTATGGCTTGAAAGAAGCATTAAAGATGGATCAACTATGATACCCAAGGAGTATTTAGCTGAATCTGTTCAAGAATCTACTAAATGCATGATTGGTGATCCTTTCTTATCAATCTTAAATTCAAAACCTGATGATAATTGGGATATAGCTTTATCCTAATCATCTAGAAAAAATTTTATACAAATTTTATCATTAATCTGCTCATGTATCTCAAAGAGTGCAGAATCCCCTTCGATTTGATCTGGCAACTCCTAAATAAGTAGTTTAGAATAAGGTTCTAGTTAAAGAAATTAAGAAACATCAGTTGATCAATCTTCAATAGTTCAGAAAGAGGAACCAAAAAATAAAAGTAGCTGTGTGAAAACTAAAGTTGTAATTTCTTCCAATGGAAAAGCAATGAATGTTGTGCCACTTACATTGTATGATTTTTATTTTATCCCACCAAGGGATAAGAAAGCAATAAAGAAAGATTCAGTGTATATCTTTTCTTTATCTGTTGATGATCAAACAAATGATGCAATACAAAATAACCCTATAGAAACTGAAATAAACTTAAATGGATTAAAAGAATCTCTTTAATATTTCTCTTATATTGATTCCCTAGTCCTTGATATTCAGAGTGATCATATATGTATAAAAATTGAGATGTCTAATTGTGATAATTCATCAGATGAAGCATTAAAAATAAATGAACATTTAGAATCAAAAGAATCGACTCTCTTCCTCATAAGAGATGGTCCATATAAAGTTTGCACAGTGCTAAGGTGTTACCACCATCAGCATCAACATATAACAAAGGAAAGCAAGTGAATGATAATCTAAAATCCTTAATACAATTTCAACCAGATTCAGATGTAGCTAATCTAGATATTCCAAAAGTGGATTATAATATGTTAGCATATATTAGAAAATTGCCTGTGAAACTAAGTATCTACGATGCTTTAGTTTTTTTCTAAAGAAATGAGGGAGTCTTTAATTAAAGCTTTGCTCAATCTATATATTTGTATAGCTTAGTTAGCATCAATGTAGTTCAAATAAATACTAAGTTGAAAAAAAGTCCCAGAAGTTATATTTTCCAACAATGATTTACTTTTCAGAACTACAGATCATAATAGTCCATTATATATATCTGTGAATATAGACAATTTCAAACTGTCTTGTGTTCTTGTTGATTTGGGTGCATCGATCAACATTATGAATCTTAGAACTCTCACATACCTAAGGATGGATCTCGCAAACTCAGTTCTAATAAAATGGTTTTGCGAGGGTTTAATAAAAAAAGTGAGAGGGCTTCGGGTTCAATCATCTTGCTTTTAGAGATAGAAAACCTAAAAATCGAAGCCAAATTTCATATAATATATTCCAAAACTTCTTTTAATGCTCTTTTAGGTAGACCCTGGTTATATGAATATTGAATGTTCCTTTCCACCCTTCATCAGTTTATCAAATGCTCTCATAAGAGAAAAAACACTATTAAATATGACTTGTAGCCATTTTCAATCCATGAAGTCAATATTTATGAAGAAGCTTCATACTGTTTGCCTAAGAAGCAGACTATATTCTCTAAAAATATCAAACAAGCTAAAGAAGAAGCAAAAGAAAGGAAAAAAAAGTTAAAAAAAAAAGGCAAAGCATTCTGATCTCAAACATAATCTTCATTAGTCACCTTCCCCTCCCTCATAAAGAGGTTGTCAAATGGCTGAATGATATAGAGGAAGAGGTCAAGGATGGAAAAATATATCGATAAAAGAAAATGAAAGCAATGTGTATAAATAAAGGTGCCTATAATACATATTGATTTTGAATCCAGCTCGGATGAAGAATTATATGTGATTGATAAAAAGCCAAGGGTTGTAGGTTATATGAATAATGTAGAATAGCCAAAGTTTGAGATTTATATAAAAATTGATAGTTATGAGGACATGGTCCAAGTCACTAGGGAAGCTGATTCAAATCTATATGCTACGAATAGATCAAAGAAGTATGTGAAAAATATTACCCTTACTCCACTCTCCCAAGGTGATGTAAAAGGTTTAGAGGTGAAAGCCTCTCTTTCTTTAAACCCAGAGACCAAAGCAAATATCTTTGTACCTTCTACCTAGAAAAGCCCTGAAACATGTATTCCCGTCAATGATCCATTTATGGATGAAATAATAAAACTCCCTTTTAACTGTACTCCAATAGTGTAAGCAAGTTTGTTAAGCAAGGTTTAACACCATCAAGTTAGACTAGAGGTGAAGCTAAAAAATTTGACTATTTATGGGATAAAAGAAACTACAAACAAATGTCAAGATCACGCATGGGTTTCACTACTCTATATTTGTTTGACAATGATGAATATTGCTTAGTTATATCAAATAATATAGAGTTTGATAATCACCTTTAAGCAAATGTTAAAACCCTTAACTAACTTTATTTAGAAACTTCAGATGATCAAGATGAATCTCAAGTTAGGGACGCACCTTCAAAACTTGAAGAGGAGATTGAATCTATAATTGACAATTTAAAAGAAATAAATTTGGGAACTGAAGAAAATTCTTGTTTAATTTTCATACGCTCTTTATTGAATGAGGACAAGGCAAAGGAAATGATTGAATTTATGATATAATTTTAACATTATTTCGCTTGGAGTTATAAAGAAATGCCTAGATTATCTCCAGTATAGCTGTCCATAAACCTTAAACTCAACCAGAGATAACTCCTATTAACCAACACCTCGATGAATGTGACTTGATTTCGAGAAATAATTTATTTCTAAAGTTAAAAAGTTAATTGATGTGGCTTTTTCAGGTAGGAGAAATATCTAACATGATTTTATTGATAGATCCAAATAAAATTAAATCCATAATAGAAATGCTACCACCAAAATGTCTTACTTAGTTAAGATCTTTCCAAGGTTGATTGGCATACCTTAAAAGATTCATATCAAATCTTTCAGGTAGATGTCATCCATTTGTAGCTTTATGTAAAAAAGATGCTCATTTTAAGTGGGATGAACATTATTGGAAAAAATTTGATAGTATAGAGGAATTTGACAAACCCTCCAATTTTAGATGCTCCTATTCCAGGAAAGCTACTAATTTTATATACTACAGCTTTACGTAAATCTCTTGTCATCTTGTTGGGTCAGATTAATAAAGAAGGTATAGCAAATTCACTTTACTATCTAAGTAGATATTTACTTTCAGCTTAAGTAAATTATCCTCTAATAAAGAAATATTATTTAGCTTTATTCTTCATTGCTCGAATTTAAGGAATTATATGCTCTCCTATAAAGTGAATGAAATATCCATAGTAAATTCATTAAAATATCTAATGACTCATCCAACATTGTCAGGAAGACTAGCTAGATAGTCAATGATATAGTCATAATTTTAAATAACATAAATTCCTTTACGAGTAGTGAAAGGGCAAGCTATGGTTAATTTTTGAGTAGCTCACCTAATACATGATGATTGTCTGATCAGTGATGAACTACCAGATGAACAAATTATGAATCTAGAATCAAATGAAAAATTCATCTGAGAATACTATTTTAACGGTGCTTCTTCTAACCAACAAGACATATTAGATCAAATTTTCCCAGGAAAAGCTAGAATTGGTATAGTATTCATTACCCCTAAAAAGAGTGTAATATATTATTCTTATCAGTTGCTAGAACCTTGTACGAATAATAAAGCTGAGTACAAGCCATTGATAACTGGGTTAAAATTAACAATCCTAAATGAAATTCAAGAAATTAAATTTTTTGGAGATTTGCAGGTAGTGATTAATCAAATAGTTGGTACTTATCAATTGTTAAAAGAAATATTGGTTCCTTATATCAATACACAAGGCATCTACTTGAACAAATTCTAAATGTAACCTTATACAAGATTCCTCATGGATATAATTCCATAGTAGATGCCTTAGCAAAATTAGCTAAAGAAATATCTTTTCCAAAAGATATTCAATTTCAATAGAAGTATAAGGTCACCAGGTTTTATCCCTTATAAATATTCAATATAATAAAAAAAAATCTCTAACCAAGGTGAAAATTATTTTAGCAGTAGAAGGTGAAGTGGTGGATTAAAGAAAGCCCTTCATCAAATACTTACAAGAAAATAAGCTCCCTCATGATAAATCAACAGTTGATTAAATCAAAAGAAGATCCTTATCTTATACATTGATTAACGACACCTTATACAGAAGATCATTCGATCAGATATGATTAAGGTGTTTGAGTAAATCAGAAGCATTAAAGATTATAGAAGAAGTACATACTAGATTGCATGGTGCACATCAATCAAGTAAAAATATACAAATAAAAATTAAAAGAATGGGTTATTATTGGCCATCAATGATTAACATTGCATGAAAACTTCATATTGTTGTCACCAATACCATGTGCACAGCATGGTTTTACATCAACCACCAAATGTGTTACACCCAATAGTTACTTCATGGCCTTCTAAAAGTTAGGGTATAGATATTGTTGGTCCAATTCATCTACCATCCTCTATAGGATATCAGTTCATCTTTGCAGCTACAGATTACTTCTCAAAATGGGAAGAAGTGTTGTGATTAGGGTGAATCGGTTTGTTCATGTGAATTCTAATCTAAGTCTATATTTTTGATAATTACAAATGCTTATTGTTTGTCTAATTCATCTTCTAACATATATTTGAGTTTTTTTTGTTGTGTGTACTAAAGTATTATTTAAGAAATTCACACTCTATATTGTTGAAGACTTCAAGTTCACTTGTTCACTATAAATGAAGTCTGTAAATTTTCTTTTTCTTGATTCTAAGAGAGTGTGATTGTAAGTTGGATAACTGTGCACACACACATAATGGGGGAGTAAAAAGTTTAAATTTTTTTAAACTGATCGTACAGTACGATTTGATATCGTACGGGATGATCTGTAGAATATGTCCTCCAAAAAGAACCCACATGCTGAGAAAATTTTTTTTTAAGGCATGTTTGTACAGTACAAATACTATTCGTATATGGGTTTCTCTGTACGAACTGCTCAAAATTGGGTTCATCCATATATTCGTACGGGATGAACAGTTCGGACGAAGCTCACTGACATGATCGTCCAAGCATTCGTACGGGACGAATGGTTCGGACGAAGCTCACTGACTTGATTGTCCAAGAGTTCGTACGGGATGAATGGTTCGAATGAAGCGCACTGACTTGATCGTCCAAGCGTTCGTACGGGATGAATAGTTCGGATGAAGCTCACTGACTTGATCGTCCAAGAGTTTGTATGGGACGAATGGTTCGAAAGAACAGCTCTGACTTGTTCGTCTGATTAATCGTATGAGACTGATTGTTAAATGTTCTGAACTATTCGTATAGTATGATATTAGATCGTACGGGATGATCGACACAGAATTAACTTGAAATTTTAGTTTTTGGATGGTTTTTTCTATCCCAAATATAAAAATGACTCAAAACTATTTGAAGGAAAAATCCTTCTGCAAAAATTCTTTTGGGAAGTGAAAGGAGAGTGATTGGGAGAGTGTTTGGGAGTGAGTTTTGACAAATCTTTCAAGAGAGAATTGTGAGGAGATTCACAAGGTTATTCAATTGAGAGGATTTCTTTTACTTGTTCTTTAAGCATCTTCCTAGTTCCTCGGAGGCTTTTACAAGAGGATTGTTCGAGAGGATTCCAGTTCTCTGCCGCACTTGGAGAGTGAAAATGACAAAGGTTCTCTGCCGCACTTGGAGGTTGAAAAGGGTGAAGGTTCTCTGTCGCACTTGGAGGGTGAAAAGGATGACGGTTCTCTGCCGCACCGGGGTTGGTGGAAGAGAGTTTATAAGGCTTCTCCGCCTTGCTATGGGGGTAAAAGGAGAGTCACTTGAGTTTAGTGCAATACCTAGAGAAGGTGTCTCTATGGAGTGGATGTAGGTCGTGTTTTGACCGAATCACTATAAATTCTGGTGTTCTCTATTCACTATTTATTTTCTACATTTTTATTTCTTATTGCAGTTTATTTTCTTTGTGGTTGAATTTCTGCATTTGAACAAAAGAGCCAAAGCTATTTATGTTCATACTGTACGAAGTTATATCATACTGTCCAAAAACCAAGAGTAATTTTTAGAAGTACCAATTTACCCCCCCCCCCCCCTCTTAGTTATCCTAGGGACGTGAGCAATAGGTCTAACAACCTATTTGTACTTTCAAGTGGTATTAGAGCCAACTTCAAAAATAATTGTTTTAAATACTTTTTGAAATTTCGATCATGGCTAATTTTGGAAATAGAAATACTATGGAAGGATACTCGATCACTAGACCACCGTTATTTGATAATATCCCTTTTGATTTTTGGAATACTCGCATGTTTACTTTTCTGCAATCACTTGACTATCGCATGTGGATGTTAGTTCAGGATGGTTATACTGAACCTACTAGGATTGTAGAAGGAATAAGAGTTCAAACACCTTTTGCAAACTGGACTGTAGAAGAACATAAATTAGCTCAATTGAATGCTAAGTGTTTGAATAGTTTCTTTTGTGCTTTAAAGTCAGAAGATTACATGTGTGTGTCTACCTGTAAATCAGAAAAAGAAATTTGGGATAGACTTTGCATCACATATGAATGTACTAATAAAGTGAAACAAACTAGATTGAATATTCTCGTGCACGACTATGAACTTTTTCGTATGAAACAGAATGAATCAATTTCTGACATGTACACTCATTTTACACACATAGCTACTTCATTGCATGCTTTAGGTAGGGAGTTGACGAATGCAGAGAAAGTTAACAAGATATTATGTTGTTTATCTCCTACATATGATGCAAAGATAACTACAATAACAGAATCTAAAGATTTGAATGTTTATTCTGTTGACAATCTTCTTGGATCACTAATTGCTTACGAGCAATCGGTGACTCAAAGATAGATTGATACAGGTGAGAAGCGAAAGGAGAAGAACATTGCTTTAAAGGTGGATGACTCTGAAAGTGATCAGTCACTACCTGAGGATAAAGAGGATATTTCCTTGATGACGAGGCAATTTAGAAGTTTCCTAAAAAGGAAGAAGAGAAGACGCCAGCATTGGAACAAAGGTAAGTTCCAGAAGAATGTTAAGGCTTCAAATGAAGTCATTTGCTATGACTGCAGGAAGCCAGGACACATTAAGACAGAGTGCCCCAATCTCAAAGGAAATCCTAGCAAGGAGAAGACCGAGGAGAAACCAAAGGATAGAAGGGGTAAAAAGAGAGTACAACGATCTTTCTGGGCGGACTCAGCTTCAGATTCATCAGAAATAGCACCAGAAGGGGAAGTTACCAATTTGTGCTTAATGGCTGATAATCTCGACCATTTAGATGAGGATGAGGTATGTGATTTAAGCTATAAAGAATTATTTGAAGTTTCTGAACGCATACACTCTGCATATAAGAAACTTAAGAAACTGCACGCTAAGTTAAATTTGGATTATATAGAGCTGTAAAAAGATTATGAGATCCTTAGAAAAGATCATGCATTAATTGACAGCAACCACATGACTTTATTGGATGAGTATGATGATTTAAACAAACAGCATAATCTTTTAAAATCATCAAATGCTAAACTTGAAAAAGATTTTAAGACCTTTATGGATGAATCAGATTCTAGAGAGCATGAGTTGAAAATTGATAATTCGATTTTAGAAAGTGCCAATGCTTATCTCAAAGTTTAGATTAAAGCACTTAAGGAAAATAAAATACCACCTAAACTTGAAGAGTTTCATGAATCTTACCACAAGAACATTGACTCAAGATCTAAAAAAAAAAATTTAGGAAGAATAGATTAGTGAATCCCTTTCCAGGGATAAAGTGTTTTTCTTGTGATAGTTTAGGACATATTTCCCATACCTGTACTTTAAAGTATAGAACCCATTTAGTATGGAGACCTAAGGTGCATAAATCATAGCATATCACACATGCATCTGGTTTAAAGTTGTCAAGAGGTGAACCCAAACTTGTTTGGGTTCCCAAGACTAACGTTTGATCATTTTGCAGGAATGCTCTCACAGAAGACCTCGTGTGAGTATTTGGTACCTGGACAGCGGATGCTCAAAGCATATGACTAGAGATACGAATCAATTTATATCTCTGGAAGCCAGGAATGGAGGCAAGGTGACGCTTGGAGATAATACCACCAAGAGAGTGGTAGGTACATGTATAATTGGAAATTCAAAAAATTTTGTTATTGAGAATGTACTGTTGGTTGAAGGCTTGAAACACAATCTGTTGAGTATTAGTCAATTATGTGACAAGGGCTATCATATAAAATTTTTACCTACAAGTTGTGTTATTAGTCTAAATGGAACTGTTGTTTTGAATGGTGATAGGGTGAACAATGTCTACATGCTAGATTTTAATTCTGTTAAACCATCTACTGCCTTGTGTTTGAAAACTGTATTTGATGAATCATGGTTGTGGCATAGAAGGCTTTGTCATGCTAACATGAAAAATCTTAGAAAAATCACTCAAAAGTAACTAGTTATAGGAGTACCCAAATTAGATTTTACTAAAGATCACTTGTGTGATGCATGTCAATTAGGAAAACAAGTGAGATCCTCTTTCAATTCTATCAAGGAAATTAAGACTAGCAAGCCCTTAGAAATTCTTCACATGGATTTATTTAGACCTGTTAGTACCTTAAGTTTAGGAGGAAAAAGATTTGGGTATGTTATTGTGGATGACTATACTAGATTCACCTGGATTAGATTTTTGAATCATAAGAGTGAATCGTTTGAAGAGTTCAGAGATTTTGCCACTTGGATTCAGAGGAAACTTGGTTTTGAAATAGTCAGTATCTAAAGTGATCATGGGGGAGAATTTGAAAATGAAATGTTTAATGATTTTTACAAATCTCTTAGAATTGAACACAACTTCTCAGCTCCTAGGACACCTCAACAGAATGGAGTTATAGAAAGAAAGAATAGGACATTAGTTGAAACTGCTAGGGCCATGTTGGCAGAATATTCACTTCCTAAATACTTTTGGGCTGAAGCAGTTAGTACAGCATGTTATGTGTTGAATAGGGTGTACATAAGGTCTAAATTGAATAAGACACCCTATGAACTTCTTAAAGGTAGAAGTCACAACCTCTCGCATATACATGTTTTTGGATGTAAAGTGTTCATACATAATAATGATAAAACTCTTCTAGGAAAATTTGATTTGAAATCAGATGAAGGAATCTTTTTAGGATATTCAAGTGTTGGAAAATCCTATAGAGTTTTTAATAAGAGAACATTGATGGTTGAAGAGACCACACATGTTGTTTTTGATGAATCCTATGATAGTAAAGGGTCTAAGTTGGATGAAGATGAGGTTGAGGTGATAACCCAAAAACTTGAAAATCAAAAAGTTGAAGAAAGGGTTGAAAAAGAAGAGGAAAACCAATTGCCTAGAGAATAGAAATTTGCAAGGAGTCATCCTAAAGAGTTGATTTTAGGTGAACCAAGTGAAGGAGTTAGGACTAGGCATGGTTTGAGGAAAGAAGTGAATCATTCAGCATTTATTTCAATGATAGAACCCACGAACATAGAACAAGCACTTTTGGATGAATTTTGGATTTTGGCCATGCAAGAGGAGTTGAATCAATTCAAGAGAAATAATGTTTGGGAGTTAATAGAAAGGCCAAAAGATCAAAGTGTAGTTGGGACTAAGTGGGTGTTCAAAAACAAGACAAATGATTCAAGAGTAATTGTGAGAAATAAGGCTTGATTAGTAGCTAAGAGGTATAATCAAATTGAAGGAATTGATTTGGAGGAGACATTTGCCCCTGTAGCAAGGATTGAAGCAATAAGAGTTTTGTTAGCCTTTGCCTGTTTTAAAAATTTTAAATTGTATCAGATGGATGTCAAGAGTGCCTTTCTAAATGGGGTGATAGAAGAGGATGTTTATGTTGAGCAACCCCCTGGTTTTGAAAATTCTAAATACCCTAATTATGTTTTCAAATTAAAAAAGGCATTATATGAATTAAAACAGGCACCTAGAGCATGGTATGAGAGGTTAAGCACTTTCTTATTAAACGACTCATTTGTTAAAGGAAGTGTGGACACCACTCTATTTTTGAAAAGACTTGGAAATGAAATACTCATTGTACAAATATATGTTGATGATATCATTTTTGGATCAACTGATAAAGCTCTATGTGATGAATTTTCAAAAATAATGAGTAGTGAATTTGAGATGAGTTTGATGGGTGATTTGAGTTATTTTCTTGGCTTTAGCATAAAGCAAAATGAGGAAGGAACCTTTCTTTGTCAGTCAAAATATGTGAAGGAAATCCTCAAAAAGTATGAAATGGATAATGCTAAACCAGTCACTATACCCATGAGTTCCTCAGTCCTTTTAGATAAGGATCCTAAGGGAAAATCTATTGATCAAAAGAAGTTTAGAGGAATAATTAGATCTTTGCTTTATTTGACTGCTAGATGTGCTAGATTTCAAGCTGATCCAAAAGAATCACATTTGACAGTAGTAAAAAGAATCATAAGATATCTTTTGGGAACTCAAAATTTAGGAATTTGGTATCCTAAGAATAGTTCTTCTTTTGATATTATTGGATACTCAGATTCAGATTTTGCAGGCTGTAGGGTGGATAGGAAAAGTACTTCTAGAACATGTCAATTCATTGGAAATTCATTAGTATCTTGGTCCAGTAGAAAATAAAATTCAATAGCACTTTCTACAGCTGAAGCAGAATACATTGCCTTAGGGAGTTGTGCAGCACAGGTGCTTTGGTTGAAACAATAATTGAGTGACTTAGGATTTGTAGTTGGCACCATTCCAATATTTTGTGACAACACTAGTGCCATTTGTATTTCAAAGAATCCTATTCAACATTCTAGAACCAAGCATATTGACATAAGGCATCATTTTATAAGAGATCATGTAGCGAAAAAAGAAATTGAACTACATCATGTCGCTACTAAAGATCAGATTGCAGATATTTTCATAAAACCCTTAGCCTTTGACACATTTAGCATGTTAAGGATAAGGCTAGGTGTGATAGATATTAATGCTTGATTGAAAATTCTACAAATGTACGTTGTGTTTTTGTTCCTTGATTAAATGTTGAAAGCATGTAAGTTCTGAAGTGATGGGAGTCTAGTGTCTATTCGTACTGTACGATATCGTATCGTACTGTAAGATTACATTATCGTACCTATACTTTATCTGTACGATTTGGGGGGGGGGGGAAACATGGTTAGCATCAATTATTATTGGTGATTGTACGAATGAATACATCATTCGTCTATACGATCCACATGTCATTTCGCGTGAGGGACGAACTTAACCGTCGCCTGAACGAACTTAAATTTTTTGATCATCCTGGACGAACACGTCATCGTCTGTACGATCAGGAAGTCAAAAAGCCTGTACGAAAGGATGCCTCGAGACGAGTAGTTTACAAAAAATCATTTCATTTTGACTTCTTTCGATCATCCTGGACGAACTTTTATTCGTCTGGTACGAAGATTGGTTCGTCTTGTACGAACTGGATTCGTACAGTATGATCACAGGTTTTTTCTATATAAAGGCGGGTCATTTTCTTTCATTTCACTTTCTATCTAGAACCTTTAGAGCCTTGAGAGAAAATGTCTGGCAGTGGAAAAAGAGCACGGGTGGCTAGGGGTCCTGCGTCTAGAAGGAACTATGATGAAAACTTTCTTAGTGAGGAGAATGAGGAAGCATACCTTAGGTATGCTGCATCTAAGGTTACTCCTTCCCGCATATTATTGCAGGAAAATATATATTTTATAGTTATGCCCCTCTTTGACTCGACACCGTTTTCTTTTCTCTTGACCTTGATCTATGCTTTCAATAAGGATTTGTTTCATGTGTTCCTGGCCAACATGACCTTTAACCAGGATCACACAGTCATTTCTTCTTTTGTCCTTAAATAAAAAGTTGTGATAACTAAGGAGGATCTAGGGGAATATGTTCATCTTAGAACTCAAGGGACTAGAGCTCATACCTTCTCCACTAGACCTGAAAACGGTTGGTTGGAAATTAACCGAGTTCTTAGAGGTGTAAGCACACCCACACATGTCTCCCGGGTAGATACATTGAATCAAAATGCAAGGATAATACAACATGTGCTTAGGACATCAATCATTCCTAAAGCAGGAGATAGGGTGAATATGACTCCACTTCTTTCCTCAACCACTTTTCTTATTATGACTGGCCAACCTATAGATAAAGCCTAATTGATCTTAGACTACATTTACTATCTTTCTGATATTGGTCTGGCTAGTGTGAAGAGGAAGAAAATATTGCTTTAGGACATGTTGTGTGTTACATCCTAGAGAGGAAATACAACCTAGTTCATCCTTCTGGTCCTTCTGAACTCCCACTGTACTTCACTGACGCTTCCTTTAGAGCATTATTTGGGAAAGAGGGTACAGCTAACAGCTCAGATGATGAGCCTCCTTCTGCTTCTGCTCCTTCAGGTGCACCCTCAACTGCATCTGGACCATCACAGGATTTCTATCAAAACATAGTCCAACATTTTGATAGAATGGATAAAAGGTTTGATGACGTGGAGGCTCATTTGAAGAGACAGGATGATCAATTTGATGTTGTAAATACTAATATTGCTACTCTGAATAGCTATTTTGTATTGTTTGGTGCTCCACCACCTCTCCCGATCAGGGTCCTTCTCAGTTCTAGTTCGCTTTGTTATGGTTTGGCTTGAATGTGATTGTGTTTCTTTTTATCAATTTGAGGCTGTTTTATATTTTGTCAAAGTTTATGTTTTGGAATGTTAGCAAGTTTTTTTTTATGGTGCCTAAATGCAAAACTTGCTATGTTGTATGTTTCAAATGATTAGAAATGAAATGTTCTAGTGTTTCTGTGCTTATCCTTTTTGTGTTAATGACTGGTTTTTTTATTCACTTGACTATAGTTGATTAATGATCTAGAATGTTAATTGAGTTCATATTACAATAGAAAATACTATGCATAAATTTAAATTTTTAAATTTTTTAGATTTCGTTATGTTTTTGGTATGGATTAGAAGATCTTACTTAATCTTATTTAGACATGTATTATTTAGTCTAAATTTGTGTATCTTTGATGTTTTAACATTATTCTCACTTTCTAAATCTTTGTGTTTATTATTATATTTGTGACTAAGAGATAATGTTCTTGGAAAGAATCTTACATTCAAAGCAAAGCTTGAAAAGATGCACAAAATGTGCCATACAAGAAAAGATGCGCAATGTTGCCAAATGTGAAAAGACACACAAAGTGTGTCATCCAATAAAAGATGCGTAGTGTCGCCAAATTTTAATAAGGCACAAAATTAGCCAACATTTTGAAAAGATGCGCAAAGTCGCCAAATTTTCTTTCCATTAGCATTTTTTCTCTATTTTCACTAATCAATAATTGTCACTATAGACTTAGAATTTTGATAATGTTATCTCATCTTCTGTATAAAAATTGAGACTACTAATATGTCTAATACATTACTACTTTAGATCAACTTTCCTTCTCCTTAACATACTATGCAATCTAACATTTTTGAAAATTTAGTATTTGCATCTCAATTGAATATTGTAGTTAAACTTCATTTAACATTATTCATCTTCTTAACTATTTTTAAGTGACCTTTTTGCTGTTGGCAAAAGGGGAGAGTTTTATTGTTTGACTTATGTATGTTTTGTGCTATTTATTTGACTTATGTATATTATGTGTTATTTTGTATGTTATGTGACTATTTATTTGACTTGTGTTAATTTGACTTATGTTATGTGCTATTTGTTTGTTTGTTGACTTATGTTATGTGCTATTTATTTGTTTATTCTTGTTTCTTGTGCTATTATTTTTGTATGTGCTTGTGTTATCATTTCTACACTCTTTCCTACCTTTCCCTTGTGTATTCCATGTAAAATTCTCTATCCTCATATATCTTGATTAGTCTTTAGGGGGAGCTTAGGGATAGGATAAGTCAATGCTTTAGGGGAACTTTAGGGATCTTTTATTTAGGGGAGTGTAGATCTTTTATTTAAGGGAGTATATTTAGTGGATGTTAGAAGATTTTTTTTATGTATTTCATTTCAAACAATAGTTGTTTTGCCATCATCAAAAAGGGGGAGATTGTTGTGATTAGGGTGAATCGGTTTGTCTATGAGAATTCTAATCTAAGTCTATGTTTTTTATGATTACAAAAGCTTATTGTTTGTCTAATTCATCTTCTAACATATATTTGAGTTTTTTTGTTGTGTGTACTAAAGTATTTTTCAGGAAATTCACACTCTAGATTGTTGAAGACTTCAAGTTCACTTGTTCACTGTAAATGAAGTCTGTAAATTTTCTTTTTCTTAAGTCTGAGAGAGTGTGATTGTAAGTTGGATAACTGTGCACACACACACAATGGGGGAGTAAAAAGTTTAAATTTTTTAAACTGATCGTACAGTACGATTTGATATCGTACGGGACGATCTGTGGAATATGTCCTCCGAAAAGAACCCACATGCTAAGAAATTTTTTTTTCTAAGGCATGTTCGTACAGTACGAATACTCTTCGTACATGGGTTTCGCTGTACGAACTGCTCAAAATTGGGTTCGTCCATATATTCATACGGGATGAACAGTTCGGATGAAGCTCACTGACTTGATCGTCCAAGCGTTCGTACGGGACGAATGGTTCGGACGAAGCTCACTGACTTGATCGTCCAAGCATTCGTACGGGATGAATGGTTCGGATGAAGTGCACTGACTTGATCGTCCAAGCATTCGTACGGGATGAATAGTTCAAACGAAGCTCACTGACTTGATCATCCAAGAGTTCGTACTGGACGAATGGTTCGGACGAACGGCTTTGACTTGTTCGTCTGATTAATCGTACGAGACTGATTGTTAAATATTCTGAACTATTCGTACAGTACAATATTAGATTGTACGGGATGATCGGCACGGAGTTAACTTGAAATTTTAGTTTTTGGACGGTTTTTCTATCCCAAGTATAAAAATGACTCAAAACTGTTTGAAGGAAAAATCCTTCTGCGAAAATTCTTTTGGGAAGTGAAAGGAGAGTTATTAGGAGAGTGTTTGGGAGTGAGTTTTGAGAGATCTTTCAAGAGAGAATTGTGAGGAGATTCACAAGGTTATTCAATTGAGAGGATTTCTTTTACTTGTTCTTCAAGCATCTTCCTAGTTCCTCGGAGGCTTTTGCAAGAGGATTGTTTGAGAGGATTCCGGTTCTCTGCCGCACTTGGAGAGTGAAAAGGATGAAGGTTCTCTACCGCACTTGGAGGGTGAAATGGATGAAGGTTCTCTGCCGCACTTGGAGGGTGAAAAGGATGACGGTTCTCTGTCGCACCGGGGTTGGTGGAAGAGAGTTTGTAAAGGCTTCTCCGCCTTGCTGTGGGGGCAAAAGGAGAGTCACTTGAGTTTAGTGCAATACCTAGAGAAGGTGTCTATAGGGAGTGGATGTAGGTCGTGTTTTGACCGAACCACTTTAAATTCTGGTGTTCTCTATTCACTGTTTATTTTCTGCATTTTTATTTCTTGTTGCAGTTTATTTTCTTTGTGGTTGAATTTTTACGTTTGAACAAAAGAGCCAAAGTTATCTCTGTTCGTACTGTACGAAGTTATATCGTACTGTACTATTTGCTTTAAAAATTTCTAAAAACCAAGAGTAATTTTTAAAAGTACCAATTCACCCCCCCCCCCCTCTTGGTTAGCCTAGGGACGTGAGCAATAGGTCTAACAACCTATTCGCACTTTCAAGAAGCAATTCCCTTGAGAGAATTCAAAGCTCATCATGGTCTAAACTTATTTACAAATCATATTGTATATCGATTTGGTATTCCTCATCGAATCATTTCAAATAATGGTCTGTCATTCAGAAGTACTAAGATAAATAACTTTACAAAATATCATAATATTGTTTGGAGATACTCAACAATCTATTACCCCCGGGCAAATGGATTAGCTGAGGCCTTCAATAAAATATTAAATCAAATTCTAAAGAAAATACCAGATGATAACAAATACTAATGGCATGAAAAATTAGGAGAGGCTTTGGGGGAATACAAAACCATATATAAAACTTCTATTCAATCTACACCATTTGCTCTAGTATTTGGAGCATAAGATTTTCTCCCTTTGGAGGTACAGCTACTTTCACTACATTTAGCTATCAGTTATAAAATCATAAAAGAAAGACCAAAAGAACATGAAGGTTTAGAACAGAAGCATTGGGCTCAATAGAACCTTGAGATATAAAAAGCTAAAATAATATAAGCACATAATAAATTGGTTTGCCCAAGAACTTTCCAAATAGGAGACTTTGTTTTGGATCTACAAAGACCCCTTTTGGCTTGTCGTAAGATGGGTAGTAAATTTGAACCAACTTGGGAAGGTCTATTTGTGACAGAAAAGGCATATCAAGGCGGATCTTATTAGTTGCTTTATTGTAAAGAAAATCATCCAATATTATCTATAAATGGGAAATATCTCAAACATTTTATGGTGGATAGTGTTAAAGGAGAAATATTATAATAAATAAAAATTTTCTTGTCATTATTTCTGTATATTACTTGAATATACTACATTTTTTTAAAGAAATTGGGTCCAGAGGGTAAGACTGGGTCCAAAGTTTATACTAAAGCTTTTAAGTTTTAAATTTCCCAAATACAATAAAACTATATCCCTATAAAAATGGTGTAAAATCCTTTATGGTATCCTTTATGATCATTTGATTATCTAAATCCTCATATTTGGGAGTTTCCTTTCATTTAATCTTCCACTTCATTTAAATTAGCTAGTAGGTATGAGGCCATTTAAAAGGCATCCTATAAAATCTGCTAGTGGTGGAGCAAGTCCCTCATGGAATTACCTAGTTTAAATTTAAATTTGATCATAAGTTTGTCATAACGGCTTCCTTTCGATATGAATATATAATCCTCTGCGGTTGGGTATAAGTCCTTGATAAAGGCCTCCTTTCATCATGATCATCTGCTAGCGATGGAGCAAGCCTCTCGTGGCACCATATTTGTTTAAATATAAATCTGATCATCTGAGGTTAGGTATAAGTCTATGATAAAGGAATTATTTTCTCATGATCATTTGCTAGTGGTGGAGCAAGCCCCTCATGTCACCATCCTAGTTTAAATCTAAAT
Organism: Dendrobium chrysotoxum; assembly: GCA_019925795.1. Classification (NCBI taxonomy): domain Eukaryota; kingdom Viridiplantae; phylum Streptophyta; class Magnoliopsida; order Asparagales; family Orchidaceae; genus Dendrobium; species Dendrobium chrysotoxum. Next base: position 11,153,910 of record CM034304.1, on the reverse strand, counting down.
ATAATCCTCTAAAATTTGGTATAAGTCCATGATAAAGGCTTCTTTTCCTCATGATTATCTGCTAGTGGTAGAGCAAGCCTCTTGTGGCACCATCCTAATTTAAATCTAAATTTGATCCTCTATGGTTTGGTATAAGTCTGTGATAAAAGTTTCCTTTTCATATTATCATCTGGTCCTCTGAGGTTGGGTATAAGTTTGTGATAAAGGCTTCCTTCACTCATGATCATCTGGTAAGGGTAGAGCATGCCCCTCGTGGCACCATCCAAGCTTAAATTAAATTTGATCTTCTATGATTGGGTATAAGTCCGTGATAAAGGCTTCCTTTTTATATGGTCATCTCTTAGTGGTGGAGCAAGCACCTCATGGCATAATCCTAGTTTAAATTTAAATTAAATCTTCTATGATTAGGTATAAGTTTGTGATAAAGGCTTCCCTTTCACATGATCATCTATTAGTGGCGGAGTAAGCCCCTTATGGCACCATCCTAGTATAAATTAAATCCGATCCTCTATTTTTCGATGTAAGTCCATGATAAAACTTCATTTTATATGATCATTCGTTAGTGATGCAGAACGCCCCTCATGGTGCCATTCTAACTAAATCTTAAATCCAAACCTTTCATATGTAGGTAAAAATCTCATCATAGAATTTTCCTTTCTTCAAAAATGCCCTCTAATCTATTGATATAGTTTTGATTCCCTTTGTGTTTTCATTCCATCACTTGGATTGGAAAGAATACTTTTAAGTCTTATCAAATCCATCTATTTGGGAGCTACTATCCCATTCAAATTTGCATCCACTTAACTAGGAGACACTATCCTAGTCAAGTATAAATACATTTAAAGTCAAATCTAAATGTCAATAATCTTTTGGATTCAGTTTATTGCTTTGGTCAATGCCAATATGTGAGATTTACTTTTTCAAGTTTATCGCATATGTTGGGGTCCATTTGTTAACCCCACTTTTGAATAAGGACAAATCTCCCCATATTAAACACCAATCATTAAACCTAAATCATTAAAATAAATTTCAAATCCTAAACAAAACTCATCACTATGTTTTGGCATGGTGATTTCATCATTGACCCTGGAAACCATCACAGGACATGCACCCTTGACTGCCATTTTATCATCTCATCTACAAATTGATAATCACTATTAATTATCAGTGATATGATCATTGCAAAACTAAATTCTCTAAAGTCATTGACTTCCATTCATCAATTTAAAACCTAAATCAAAATTAAGCCCTAAATCCATCAGTTCACAGTCCCCAGTTTTAGTCAGTTGATCACTTATTCAATCACTGATGATCAACATGATTATCAATGATCTGAGCATTTAAAACCTTAAATCCCTTAAAATCATTATATAAAACAAATCTAATCCAATCTAATGACAAAACTTAATGATCAATTCAAAACGCCAAAATCCAGTGTCAAAGCAAAACCCAAAATCCTTGGGTCCATAACCTATTTTTGGAGAAATTTCTCTTGCCTTGAAACCTAATCAAATGAACTTATATTCATAATCTATCACTTGTATATTGATTAGGCATGTCCCTAGGGTCAACCACAATAATTTGAAGTCATATTAAGGCCCCTAAATCCTAGAACTCAAAGCATTTTCATAGGTTATAAAACCTTCAAATGTTTACAGCCTATGCCACTGAACATGACATATTTTAATTTTTTATCTTGGAGGCCTCTCCAAACACATTAATCATGATCATCATCACTATCATAATGCCTTAAATTAGCATTGAATCTTGACTGACCATGGTTGACTATGGTTGACCATAAGACCATAAAACCCTAAAATCCTAAACCTTGAAAATAGAATTGTTCTTAAACCTCAACATGACTCAGTCAAACCAAGGCATGCATCTTTCCCCAAACATATCCAAAATGTTATTTGGAATGCATTGAACTAAACCCCAAGCCCTACTCAACCCTAGTTGACCAAGTCAACCTAGGTTGACAAAATATTCTATTTTCCTTTTAAACTGCACTATATGCATGAAGACCTAACCATACCTTAGGACAACCTCCAACAAACCCTAAATATCATTTAGAATGCATTGAATTAAGCTCCAACCTTTGGACAACACTAGTTGACCTAGTCAACCTAGGTTGATTAAAGGGGCCCTTTTAGGCCTTAAGCATGCATTTTGAACTAAATGGCCCCACCAAGCCTTGGGACCACTTTCAACAAATCCGAAATATCATTTGGAATGATTTGGATCCACCCTTAACCTTTAGTCAACCTTGGTTGACCAAGCCAACTATAGTTGACCAAAACATGCCATACACAATTCAAAAATTTATTTCTTATGATTTTGGCGAAATGATTGAATCAATCTCATGAGGACTATTCATGAGGTCAACATGAGTCTCTTAAAAAATTTCCAGCCCATGGGCCCACATGGTTTGACCAATGGGGTTAAACTAAGTGCTAAAAATGGGGTTTCCTGGATCTAATTTTCTAGATCTAAATTACTACCCTTATCAAAATAAATTCTAAACATTATTGTAGCATGTGTGTATTAACCCGATGCACACACCCAAAAGTTTGAACCTATGATTTGACCTAGTTTAAAAGTATGGGTTGAACCAAGCTCTCCAAAACCTATATTTTTGGACCCTAGGCCAATCCAACATAATTTAAACCCAACCAATGGTTTGCATGCACTCTAGAACATTCTCCCTATAGATCATGTCAAGCTTAGGCCACATGGTCTACTTATGTGGTAACAGATTTGGAGTTGGGTCACAGCTTAGGTAACAAGATCCAAGCCCTCCATTCAAATTTCTCTCCTATAAAACCCCTTCTTTCCTTGGAGAAAGGGTTGATCAAATTGATTTCCTAGTTTCTCAATAAGCCCCTTCACTCCTCTATAGTCTCTTCCTACTTTCCTCAGCTCAAGAAAACCCCAAACCAGTAAGAGAGAGAGAGAGAGAGAGTAAGGAGAATTCAAATCCAACTTCTTATCTAATGGAAATCAATTCCTAGAGCCTTTATGAAGTTGAAGAGGATCTTACAACCTTTTCAACAAGACCAAGATCTTGGAAATGCATCCATAGGTTAGCAAGATATTCCCTCTTTAAGTTTAAATTTCAAATTCAAATCTCTCTTAAATCTCAATGCATGGAGCCATGAAACTCTAAAAATTTAAAAATTAGGTTACCAAGATCCTCTGTTTCAAATTTCATCAAATTTGAATGGTTCGATCAAAAGTTATGAGCATTTGAATGTTCAGTTCAATTTGAACTAAATTATGTTAATTAATCTGACCCGTCTGATTGCCTGAACGAACCGCCCTGATCTTAAATCACATGCACCTGATGCCTCAAGATTTCAAACACATGCTAGTTCAAACTACGAGAGGTTACATGGAAAAATTCAGATCGCTCATTCAATCGGTGGTCAAACCAATGGTGTCGAGCTGTTACTTACATGGATAAGTGACTATGCATGGGCCGTCGTGTGTCCTGGCATGCATCAGCACTAGGAAAAGGAGGTAATCATTATGTCACCATTTCATTTGATTTAAATTGAATTAATAATTTTAAAAATTTCCCATAACTTTAGTAAATCATAGAAATTTTATTTTAAATCCAAATGTAGTGTTTTTGGGCTTGTTAGAAAGCACCTAGGCTCAACTTTATTTTAAGATTATTTTCAAGAGTGTTTGACTAGTAGATCTTGAGAAAATCAAAGATGTCAATTTTCCAAATATCTTGAATTTTTCAAGATTCAATTGTTAAATTGATCTTAAATTTGGATGGTATATATTAGGGTGCATCCTTGAGATACTCTAAATTTCTTGGATCTTGATTAGATCAAATTTTTTTGCGATTTGAATTTTTAAGTTCATAGGTCATTTTGGGCCCATAACTTTAAAAATTCATAAATATACATGCTCTTAAAATTATATTTTTATTTCTCTGCGGTGTGTTTATATGCTTGACCGGGTTAGTTTACAACTTATTTCACCCAATTTCAATGAGTGTAGCTTCTAAAATAAATTACCAAATATATAGAAGTATTTAGCTTTGGTGATTGATTTTCAACCTAGGGAGGCTTTGATGAGCCCCAATTCAGTGGGTTTGAAGCACAAGTATTCATGTACTTATGTTTCAAATTTCACTATATTTGGAGGTCATTTAGTCTATCATTTAGTAAATTCAAGATTCACGTACATAATTGATCTCAAATATTTGAAAATTCATAGTAAATCTATTTTAATTCAAAAAATTCAAAATATTTAAAATTAAAGTATTAATTGAGGAAAATAAAACCCCCCTTAAAATTCATTCAAAATAAAAATTAATTTAAAAATCAAGGAAATTTAATATTTTATTAAAAAATAATTCAAAATATATGAAAATTAACAAAATAATTTCAAACACTTTAAATCATCCCTAGAGTTATTTCTAATATTTAGTAAAGATTTCAAGAGGTTTGGAGTTGACTTGGTACATAAATAAGAATATGCATCTAATTAAGCAATTAAATAAATACATAAATGCATTATACTTCAAAAATTCATAACTAATTACCAAAAACTCCCATTTGAGTAATCTCAAAAGAATTGGACTGATCTACGAGTCTATTATTTATGAAAAATGCAAAATACTTTAAAATTCACTGTAAATAAAAAGTTAACATTTGGGTCAAACTTAATATACAAAATGCATTAAACTTGTAAAATTCTTAAAAAATTTTGGAAAAATCTTAATTTAGTAAACTTAAAGGTATTGGACTCATCCATGGGTCTAGTTTTTATAAAAAATATAAAAATTCTCAAAACTATTGAAAATAAAAATTTCAAGAAATGGACCCCACTTTAACTATATTAAAATATTCAATAAATGTGAAAAATCAATAAATCATTCAAACTTTTGTGAATCATCAATCAAATAAAATTAAATTAGTAAAAAATAATAAATAAATAAACAACATTCCTATCATTGAAGTTCTTTAGGCTAGACTATCTCGAAATGTAGGACTACGTGTCCTAAGGAGACCCTTAGTCCTCGTGCTCGTTGTGACAATGCCACTAACAAATTTGATAAAATGTAAACACTAAAATATAAAATTAAATAAATTATTCAATAATAAATTCAATTCAAATAAAAATCCTTAATATAGCATATAGACATTACAGTTTTTGATACCCTTGTGTTTTATTACCTTTAAGAGGACGAATGTGTATTGGGTTGAGAAAGCTTTAAGTAGAAAAATAATTAATTAAAATGGAAAGTATGCTATCAATCTTCCCCAGTCTTGGAGGATTTAAATCATTATAATTTTGAGTTTAGGATATAATAATAAATAGCTTGTAACACTTAGAAGTTATTAAATGCAATATTCTTTAAAACCTAAAGATAAATAACTTCAACAATCAAAACATCCTTAAAAGAAATTTAAAATCTCTAAATCATTAAAACTTAAATTCAAACTATCATTTAAAGAATTTGAATAAAAATTTCATTTATAGACAACTCTAAACCAATAAAGTCTAGGAACTATCCAAGTCCATAGCCTTTCTACACACACTTAGATGATTTACTAGGACAACTAACTCTAGCCTAGGCTAGGCCATTATAGTGATTTGCTTGCCAGGTGCTTTTCTTGCAGGGTGCCTTGTGCATGTTTATTTATTTTCAATGTATGGATGTCATACATTTTAAATTCTTATTCGTGCACTTCGGCTCTTTAAGGACTACATTAAAAGCAGTAGGTCATTACACAACTACTTTGCACTTTACATGCTTTTATATTGCCTTTGAATATATATATATATATATATATATATATATATATATAAATATAGTAAGATTAAAAATCTAGGTTCATTATGGTGGAACCTAGCCACCTTTCTTTTCTACAAAGTTTGAGTCTATTGTAAATCATAAAATCAATGAATAAATAAATCACTTTTTATATTCAATCTTTCATTTATTATATTGTATCATGCATTGCATTATATGGATGTTAGTTTGCATTAGTGGGTAAACATTTTTCTAGGTTTCTTTCAATGTATATGTTCTAGACTTTGTAGGAAAATTTATACTAGTTTAAGGATGACATTGTATTGGGTACCATCAATACCGATCCCTTTACCATTACATGCATATGTCAACTCATTTTATTTTCGTAATGTACGTTAAGATAAACACTTATGCCCAATGTGAGTAAGGTAGTGGCATCATTATACTCAGAGGAAGCTATGCTTTTCCATTAATATAGGGCCATTATGCTACCAAAGTTTCTAAGAAATTTTTGTAGTTAGAAAAAATTAGTTAGGTAAATTAAAAAAGAAATAATTTAGTGTTCTTAGTGAGTCTTCTCGCTACTATCATTTAGACTTAAAGTTAAAATTACTCATCTTTAGTCATAAATTTTAGAGTCTTATTCATTGTTTAATCTCTTAGGATAGAGCTTAACCTATCATGCATTACATCTAAGGCAATTGATTGTGCATTAGGATTGTTAGCTGACAACTCACTCCAAGCAAGTATAAGTTTATATTATAAACACCTCTTTAGTCATTGCACATTTCTATTCAATTCTTTTAAAATCCAAAAAGCCTAAATCTAAATTCAGAGGACAACTAGAGAATTTATAATCTAAAGCTTATAATTAAATCTTGTTAGCCCAAATATTTCTTTAGATCCATATACCTTAAAAAATCTTTAGTCTTCACTTTAATCGAGAGTATTCTTTTTGGAGATGTAATTAAGTATAGGGGCTTGCCCCTATAGGAAGTCTACAACCCATAATAAAATAAACCCTATCTTACTTTCTTTCTATGGTAGGGGAAATATTTATGGAATGTAGACCTAAGTTTTAAATATTAGATTAATTTCATAATTGAAATGATATGTGAATGTTTCTTTTATCCTTCAGGGTTAATTGAACATTCCCTATTTAGTGTTCAATTATGAATAGAAAGTTTCTCTTCTAACATTGAAAGTAAAATATTAGTCTATTCTTAGAGGGTATAATGACAATCTTTGTAGATTTAATTAAAGAAATCCAAAATATAAATTTAAAGCAATTCTTGTGTGACATTTGCATTTGGATGTTAAATTTGTCCACAACATTAATCTGTAGATGATAGGTTTCCCATAGCCAAAGATAAGTTTGCTTACCATAGATGTAAGGTGGCCTGCATCACTTTATTCCTTATCCTGGAAAAAAATCTTATCAATTATCGGGTTCTAAAACATTTTTCTAACGCAACTTCAATTTATTCTGACTCTAACTTTTCCTTTCAAATTTAAACTTCTTTACAAATTTTTTTCTAGTCTGAGAATTCATGTCGAGTATACCACCATGCAGTTCTATGTCTAGAGGCATCTTGTAGAGATCACCTCTTAAGACCATGCTAAAATTTTATACCTTTCTACCGTATGGGTAAAGCCACATAGTTTATCAACTATGAGAGATTATGACTGGACTATTCAGAATCTTACCCTTAGAAATATCCCTCTGAATCAACACTAGCCACTTATCTATACACTTCATCAGAATGCATGTATCATCTAGCATGTCCCTCGAACCTCTATTTTACCTAAGGCTTGAGATCAAGTCAACATCACCCTACTACTATTAGTAGGAGTGACTAGCGTAGAGTTTACTGCTACTAATATAATTATTAAATATTTTCAAAATCTTATCTCTATTAGAATATAAGGAGACTGGCATAGGCAGTATCTAGCTCTAGGGCACACAATTGCCTATGTCTTAGATACAAAATATCAGCTCATGCATCCTACACTGACAAACATATTTCATATTTTCTATATCAGTAGTTCCTTCCACATTCACTTTCATGATTGATACCATGGGCACGAGCCCACTGAGGAGGATCATGAATTTGATGAGCAAGGGGGAGACCTTCCAACACTGGCTCCAACACCAGTACCTGAATACCATTCATAACTCTATGACACTATAGTAGAGATATTTGATCTCCTATAGATGCACTTAGACACACACTTTTAGGAGTGTACTTTCACGACATATAATTATTGGATAGTTCAAATAATAGAATGAGGAGCTCCAGCAAGTGTATGAGGTAGATGAGCTTAGTTCAGAAACCAATTTTCTACCATTCGCCGATACTTTTAGCCACCACCACTACCACCTGATCAGGGACCATCTGATAAGTGTAAATTATATTCTATTTAATATGTTTTATTTTTAGTGAATGTGTGTTATTTTAGTTAATTTTGTACATGAAAACTCAAAAAATAATAATAATAAGGTACCCACAACACCGTGGCATAAGAAGAAACACCACTGTAATACCACCCTCAACACTATTGACGTGCCAAATTTTAGATATAATAGAACCATGTTCTCTATTTTTTAGCACTGTAGTGGTGACACATCCAGCTCTACAGCATTTCTAGTGATGCTGCGTTAGAAGTCAACTTGGCAGCGCCAAGTTCTCAGGAATTTAAACTCTGTGGAACCATAATTTCTCAATGTCTTGATGCCGATTTTTCTAATCTGGCACTGCGGTGCTTAAATGTGTAGCACTTAAATGTCAATAGCACCGCAGTGTTGTAGTTGTAACTTCTAAGGCCCACGTAGTTCCAGTGAAAGGTCACGATTGCTTACTAAGTAATCGTTCCACTTCATCAACCATCATGACGGAGTAAAAAATTCAATGATGGGGTACTAATTTATTTTAAGGGTCTTGCTGTCCCAATCTTTCAAGCACCGTAGCACCAGTTTCATTTTTTTGTATTCCTATAAATAGGTGTTATGTTTTTTTTTTATAGAGGAGTTTAGTCACTGGTATAAAATTTAATACTTTTAAGTGTACTTGTCTAGTTTCTTCTTAGAGTAAAATCTAAGGGAGGTTAGGAAAGTATAAGATACAATCCATTGGAGTGTTTAGCCTGTGTTTGTTGAAGCAACTCTATAAGTAAAGGAAGAAGAAGTATAAAGGAGATACCTTGATCCTTCTTAGTGATATCACTCTCTTGTGTTTTAATTTTTCTATGAATTTAATGAAAATGAGTTTGCTTGTCATTTATTCTATGTCTAACTAAATCTATTATTTTAGATTGATGATGTAAAGAGCATGCTAAGTACTAATGAAGACTTTTATTCTTTAAATATCTAATGATGTTTTCAGTATCATCTCGTTCTTTATTTAATGTACATAGTGACCATATGTGTAGTTAAAATACAGTGTGATATATAACCTTGAAAGAGGGATGCAAGAATAACCATGAATATTGAAATAGAATGTTTGCATATCTAGACATAGGATGTTAAATATTCTAAGTTCTTAAGGAGATATTATAATTGTAGGAGGTCAGCAAATATCCTTTTCACCCTTACAAGCTCGATAGAGATTTAGGAATGTATATGCTCTAAATCACATTACCATAAAGAGTCTAATTAGGAAAAATATTAAATTTGTATTCATCATTCAAAAATATTTTTATTAAATATTATATCGATAACTCTATTATTTTATTCAGTGATAAAAACTCCAAAAACATTTTTTTATTTCAATTGGATACTTCATGCAATTAGAGTAAACAGTAGCACTTTATTGTAGGTAAGTATAACATCTCTTCATGATTTTTACACTCTACTCTATCATTTTATTACTTGATTCAATACATATACTTATGTATATTAAGTGGGGTTTGTTATTTACATATCAAAAAAAAGAAAGTAAGCATTATTTAGGGTTGATAGAATACACAATTCTGACATCATTCAAAAGTTCACTCCACAACCCCGATCACCTTCTTACTTTTAGTTTTGTGCGATGTATTACATTTCTTTGTTATTGTAGTTAATCTTATATAATGTGTTGTAGCTTTTCTTTGATGTGTTCTCCTTTTTTTTGATGTCAAAAGAGGAAGTGGGATCTCTATTGGTTGTATCTATTATTTGATTTAGTTTAGTTTTTGTTTAATTATTTTTCTATTTATTTTGTGCCTTATTATTCTTAATATTAAAAAAAAGTTCCTCTATTTTTAAGAAAAATTAATTAGTAAGGGGGAGATTAGGAGAAAATAAAATAAACTTGAAAATTCAACCAACAAAGTTTATCATCATCAAAAAAGAAGGAGATTGTTGCAATCCAAGATCCCAAGTATATGATTTTGATGATAACAAAGATTATTAGATTTTACTTTATTTCTCCTAGTATTATTATTATTATACATTTCTCTTATGTGCACTAATATTTGAGGTACATCTTACAAAATGCATTAACAAAGGATGTTTATTAGTGTAGTTTATCTTGTGCAATATGCTATAGCATTTCTTTGCTATTATAGTTTATATTGTGTGATGTGTTGTATCTTTTCTTTGATGTATTCTCATTTTTGGTGATGTCAAAAGGGGAAGTAGGATGTCTGTTAGTTGTATATATTATTTGATTTATTTTAGTTTTTTTTAATTATTTTTCTATTAATTTTGTGCCTTATTATTCTTAATATTAAAAAAAGTTCCTCTATTTTTAAGAAAAATAAATTAATAAGGGGGAGATTAGGAGAAAATAAAATAAACTTGAAAATTCAACCAACAAAGTTTACCATCATAAAAAAGGGGGAGATTATTATAATCCGAGATCCCAAGCTTATGATTTTGATGATAAGAAAGATTATTAGATTTTACTTTATTTCTGCAAGTATTATTAATTGTATATTTCTCTTATGTCTACTAATATTTTAGGTACATCGTACATCATACATCAACAAAGGACTAAGACTCAAGACTGAGTAGAATAGGTTTGATGTTTTTAAAAGTCTGTATATTTTCTTATTTATTTTATCTTTCATGAGTCAATTATTTTATAAAAGGTGAATGTTAGCTTAGCAACTATGCACACAAACGGGGGAGTGAAACTTAGAAGTTTAAATTTTTTATGGTTCATACCATATGATCTCGATCATACAGTTCAGTCTATTGATCTAAAAATATATTAAAATAGGTAGTTGAGAAATTAAAGAAGTTAAACTAATCGTATTGTATGAACTCAATCATACAAGATGATCAGTTTAAATTTGAGCCCTCAATCGATATTCAAATTTAGATAACATTTTAAATTTAATTTTTGAACTAATCGTACTATATGAATACATTCATGTTGTATGATATTTGAAATCATGCCTAAATTAATCGCTATAATTAAGCAATCAAATTAAGGTTTAATTAAAAAATCTGATTGTACTGAGGTTCATTCATCATATAGGATGGACAAAGATTTTGAACTAATCGTATTGTACGATCCTACTATACATTTTTTATTTTTAAATTTCATTCTAAGATAACTAAAGAGATTACAACACTAGTAAAAAAGAACATTCAATCAAAATACACTTCTTTCCCATTTGACATATCAATACGAAAAAAATAAAATAATCATAAATTAAAAAATAAAAAAACTATAAAAGCATGCACACTAAATAGTCAGAGGTTTCCTAATCCTCTATTATGGTTGCATATGGAAATAATCGTAATGGAGAGAAAACTGCTACTAGAATTAAGTGTAATCCTCCTCATGTTGTTAATGTAAATTCTTTGGCCTTTGATTTTTTCTTCCTAATATAATCATCCACTTTAAGCTCTTGCCTGACAATATACTTAGTCCACTCATCCTATCAGTATCGTTAGGCCTCAAACGGGTGTGTTTCTGGGTGGACAGGGGGGTGGAGGAGGTTAAGCTATTTGTCCTCCTCCTTCTACCTCTTAATCACGTCCACCTACTGGTCAATATCTATCACTATAAATGATGTGAAGTGAGTGGTTTAAAGTGAGTGGGTAAGTTATTAGAAAGTGTAGGGTTGGTGATATTATATTCGGTCCTAGCATATACACTATGCTATGTGTTAGAGCAAGATTCTACTTTCGACGAGCTCCAAGATTCCTTATTTTTTAGCCTAATATATTCTTGTTCAAAAAGACTCATAATATGAGAAAATAACCCACTCTATTTTCTTTAAATCTTTTGTCCTTAATGGGATTACATTTGTAATTTTGGGTTCAATCACTTCCTTTGCTTGATCTTATCTCCTGTGTGTTAATATAACTCTAGCTTTTGTCTTTTCTTTTACCTGAAATGTTAGCTTAAAGCAATAAAATATAGACATAACTATAATTTACACTAGCATAGCCAATAATATTTTTGCCCATCAAAATCCTAGTGTGTGCACTAGGTTCATGAGGTTTAACAATCTCCCATTTTTTATAATGGCAATTTTTTTTGTTTAAGTTATATCACAAATAGATGTTTCAGAAAAGCAAATAATATGTATAAATGCATTTTATTCCACCTTATTTATATATTTTTTACATATAATATGAGAAAAAAATGTCATGACACATTTTTTTTATTTTTAAATTTCATTTAAGATAACTAAAAAGAGTACAACACTAACTAAAAAGTAGGTACATTCAACCAAAACACATTTCTCCCCCATTTGACATATCAAGAAGGAGAGAATAAATAAACATATATAAAAAATATAATAAATTTAGAAGAAAAAATAAAAAATGCTATAGAAGCACACTAAGTAGTCAAAGGTATCCTAATCCTGTAATGGTGATTGTAGGTGGAAATAACCATGGAGGAGAGAAAACTACTCCTAGAATTAGGCATGATCCTCCCCATGTTGCTATAGTAAATTCTCTGACCTTTGATTTTTTATGCCTGATATGATCATCCACTTTAAGCTCTTGCCAGAGAAAATGCTAAATTCACTCATCCTGTGAGTATTACCATGTCTAGTGGGGGTTGACCTAATTATCCTCTTTCATCTTCTACCTCCTAATCACCACCACCAAATACTAGTCGACATCTACCCCTATAGATGATGTGAAATGAGTGGTCTGTAAAGTGAGAGGTTAAATTATTAGTTTTGGCGGGGAGGGATTGATGGTGGTACGTGATAATATATTTGGTACTATCATGTACGTTGGGATATGTCTTAGGGAAAGATTCTACTTTTGATGAGCTCTAAGATTCCTAATGGACGTAAAATTTTGAATGTGTGAGATTAGCATATTTGTTACATTCAACTATGTGTCGGTTATGCAATCGAAGGTAACAACTAACAACAAAAGAGTAATATTTATTCTATCACATTCTTTAAGGATAAAATATTATCAAAGTATGTGTTGGATGACACATGCATTCAACATTATTGTTCTGACAAGCGGCTATTGTTGATTTAGTGTTGAATTTATAAGATTCAAATTTATGGTCATTCAATTATAGTATTAATCATTTGTGATGCCATGTGGTAGGACATGTGATGCCCCAAAGATCTAAATTTGGAAAAAATTTCTATTTTATCTCTTAAAAAGTTTACCAAAGTTTTTAGTAATCTGCTAATACAAATAAGATCAACGAAAGCAACTATAAATTATTTTTCATCAACTTAAAAATTTATAATCTCTTCTCAAAATTCATGTATAATAACCAAGAATTCATTTCTAACATCAATCTATCATTGACATTCCTTATTACAAAAGAATAAAATAAAAATATAAAAAATAAAACAAGATATAGAAACCTTGCTCAGCCTCACTTCATTGGGTCCTAACCCCTTCCTAAAAAATATATAGGAACCAAAGAGTGAGCTGAGAACTCAATTGGTTACCAAAACCTATGATGACAATCAATGCATTATAATAAGAACAGTGTGCAAGGAATCATTCCATCTGAATCAGTATAAACATGTAGCAGTAAGAACTAGTAATAATCAATATGACAGTGTCATTTCATATGAGCAATGTGAATCAATACAAGAAAGTTATCTTATGATTAGTGATCGAAGGCCATATAAAGGATTAGCACATTCTCTGATTTTGATACCAATGTCCAATGTAACATAGCAGCTCAGTTATGAATCTATAAATATATATTGTTTATACATAATTTCAATCTATATGTTATCACATGTTTATCAATCTACCTATCATATTAAGCAAGTGTTTTATAGTTGTTATGCATGTCATATAGTATTAATACATGTAAATCATGCTCCTTATTAAGTGTAATGTATCATGTATACAATATGGGCATATATATTATATGCCTTTGCATTAATCTTATCAGTCTTATCAATCTTATCATATTCATATATCAGTCATGTCATGTATCATATTATATCAATTTACTTATGCAATTTATCATGTATACTCATGTTAGATTCATATGTAAGCAGGGTACAATATATGATAACCTTTGGTGTTCTATTTGTATAAAGTCTTACAGGTCAATGCTATAAGAATCAATCTCAATCATATTAATCTTGTTGCTAGGAATATGTCTCATATCACATATCATAAGTTAGGTGGCTTTCATGTAAGAAGTCATTACATATCACTCATCGACATATCATAGCAAATAAGTGAGTCTCATTATACCTCCTTTTTTATGTCACTTAGGATCACAATACAAACACTATTTAAGGGAAAGCCTATCATCCCACCCTCCTATGCAAGTAACATATTTTCAGCTAACTAGAATCACTCAATCATTTGCAGCCAACCTTCTTTCTTTTACGAACATTTCATATCATATAAATTCTAATAGCAGTCATCAAATACACATTATATGCAATGATTTTAATATATCAATCTGTCAAGTGTGCTTGTCATTATATATGTATGTATTATACACAAATGCAGATTAGACTAGATAAATAGTAAATTAATGCATAACTATATGAACAATTAAGTCTATTTAAGTTCAAATGAGCTATGGAAATGCATATCTAATTTCAATAGTAACATTAATATTATATGGATTTTTTTAGTTGACTTTAATTAACTGTTGTTGGTCTTAGAAGGAGAAAGCTGATGATAATCAAATTCCCGGCTTGAGTAAATTTGCATATTTCAATTATACTAATTTCTATAAGCTAATGGATTTATATACCTTTGGTCCTTCTCTAACCTAAATTAATATTAAGGAAAGCTTTCCCATTGGAATAAAGCTTGATAGGGCCATTTTTAACTTGACTGGATTTGATACCTTATCTCCTATGTCAAAATGCTACGACATTCCTTTCAGTTATTCTCTAATTTTTGTGCAATCTGACAACCCCCCTGACTTTCCAGGCACATAATCAGTTTGGAATTACTGGTTTAAGTACATTGGTTTCAAATTTTTGGTTGCCACCACATGGAATAAATTTATTCATGGTGATCATATATTATTATTTGATTAAAAAAGTTTGTTAGAGTTTTGAAAAGATTAATTTATATTTGGGAGAATTTAATCTCTGGAATTTTTATTTTGGAATCAAACACTTCATTATGAATAATATATCACCTCGAGAGGTGAAAACATCATTCCCAAATAGGTTTGGAATATAAAACTTTGAATTTATCCTGATTATCTTAGTCAACTCAGGGAAGGATAATATATGACCCCGAAGGATTAAAATGATATTTGATCGAGTGTTTGACTATAATAATTTAGATAAGAGATCATTAATTTATAATCAAATCCATGATAATATAATGTTATATCTTTCTAAAGGAAGAAAATGTCATTCATTATCAATCATTTAACTATGATGATTATGATCGTTGACTTTGATTTTCCCAAAGATAATTAATAGAGGTTTCAAAAAATTGATTTTTTAAAAATTTGATCTAGGTTTCTAAATCTCCTACAAGCACAAGTCCTCATAGTTAATTACAGCATAGAAAACCTAAGTTTCTTAAGAATACTCTCAATTAAAATAAGGGTAAAAATTTTATTTTTTAATTTTCAAAGATTAATGTCAAAGGCGTAAGGATTAGAAATTCAACTGGGATTAGATCAAATTGGAACACTTATTTCTAAAGAATAATGGATGAAAGGTAGGAGGTGATTTGAGATTCTAAAATATTTTAGAAGCACCCCAGTCTATTATATATGTTGGGCTTGAATTTTGATTAAAAGAGATTTAATTTGAGTTATCAATTTTATTCAAAGGTTGGAATTAGATTCCCTGAAGGTTGAGGTCTTATAATCTGGACCTACCTCAAAACTTAAATCTAAATTAGGTACTGAAAAAATATTAACCCAAACCTAGCTAATGCAAAGCAAACCTGGACTTATTTTGACCTGGATTGGGGAGCAAGCTAACCATCTAGTCGCTTAAAAAATATGAATCTGATCACTTATGAAAGATTGGTAGGGATGTTATTTAGTTAAGTTTGTTGAACCAAGACTGACATCTAGAGCAGATTCTAATTAGCCCCTTGACTGATGTTAGGTAATATGAAGCTTAAAGTAAATAAGATTAAATTTTAGACTCATTTAAATTTGTTTCTAATGCAATGCATGCTAGTTGACTCAATAAATGCTTAAATCAAATATGAAGCAATTTTAAAAAGACTTTAAAATAGATTTTATCCTTGAGATTACATAACTTTTCCTTGAAACGATTACACCCTAATCGGTCTGGTGGCTTACTAGAACCCGCAGGACGGAAGGTACCTAACAAGGAAGAGAAGCAATTTAATATGTTGTAAAAAAACTCTGGACAATCCTGAGCTTACTTCTTACATTATTAAGTTTTTATATGAACTTAAATATTTTAAATTTAATTAAAGTAGAAAAGTTTTATTTATACCATCAAAAGCCTCTGACCAGGTTCCAAGCTAAATCAAAATCGGCCTGCAATTAAAAAAAGCTAGAAAAGATATGCAATTTTTACTACACAATCAATGTAAATTAATTAATTAAATTAAATATTTAAATTGAATGTCCATGTGGCAAGTGCCACCTAATATTACAACCCAGAATTTTATAGAAAGTAAAATGGTTAGGTACCACTGACAAAAAGCTCAGATTTTTAGTCCTAAGACACAAGTGACTTTAACAATGGGATTCTTCTTGGTCTTCAGTTCTTCCTCCTTATGTGAACTCCTTGAATCCATTGGGTCTGGATATCCAAATGAAAAGAAACTCCCCTACCCCCAAAAGGGGTGTTTTTTTTCCCTTTAGATTATCAAAGTATCCTAATTTGGTTATCCAAATGAAGAGGGACTCTCCCCTAGGGGATGTCACCATTCTCTTTAGATTCCAGATTAGAAATTTAATATCAAATCCCAAAAATACTTTAGACATTTACAACTCAATACTTGAATTAAATAATATTTGAATAGAAATTAAAAATCTAGAATCAAATCACCTCCATGGTTATCCTAAATAATTAATATTTAAATTTACATCCCAAGCAGTTTATATTTATTGAAATATTTATAAACTCAATCACAGTCATTCTTGATCATGCTCTTTTAATTTAAAAGGGGGCATAGTGTTCCGAAGCACCTACAAAAAACTTATCAATTTTAAAGCTTAATTTTATGCCCCCTTTTATTTTAATTGCCCAATATGAGCATGGACACCTACTTAAGATTATGTTAGCATCCAGATCATCCCTAACCTAAGGGTAATCTAACACCCATCAAATCAATTAATAGATTTTAGAAATTAAATAAATAATAACACCAATCAATCACTAATTAGAGGGGTCAAATTTTGACTTTTTGTTTAAGATTGATTTCTCAAAAGATAATATTTTTCTTAAATAATAAACCTTAAGATGAATAATCAGGCTATAAGTTTGCTAGAATTAGGTTTTTTTATATTTAGTTATGAATTTTTGGAGCTTGAGTTAAAATTTTGACTTACGGTTGACAAAAAAGTTATCTTTTAAAATTTGAAGTATTCCAAATGGAGTCAAATGCTTTTTAGTTTGCCCAATTTAAAATTTTATGAAATTAGATATTATTTTTCAAAGATTGAATATTTATTTGAATTATTTTATTTGTTTAATTAAAGGGGCTTCAATAATTTGAATCCAAATGAACTTCAAACTTCTTAAAATCACCTCCAAAGGTCAAAAATGATCTAAGAAGGTGTTCTCAAGTGTTTGAGAATTTTTTGACTTTTTTATTATTTTAATTAATTAAATATTAATTTTTAATTAAAATAAAATTAAGCTTGAAATTAAATTCAAGTCAAGGGGCTTTTATTTATTTTTTGATTAAGGGTTGAATTATGATCAGTTAGAGGTATTATATATAACTTTTGGAATTAATTTGGATTTATTAGAATTTTTAAAAGTTTCAAGGTTAATTAAAGGTTGGATTTTTGAATTAATTAATTAAATTATTTAATGAATTTGAAAATCAGTGAGATTTTTTTTATGGGCTAGAGATGTCACTACGTTCAAATTTCTCAAATGTCATCCTATTGGATGTGTATTTTAATTTATAAAATCTTTCTAACTTTTCTAAAACATATCCTTAAGTTTTGTCCTTAAGGTGTCACTAGGTTAGCTAGGCTTAAATCAATGCCACTAACCCTTAACACACATATAAATGCACACACAATCACAATCAAGTCCTTAGGGCTAGGAGAGCATAAAGCTAGGTGCAAATGTGTGCATCCTACACATGCAAAGAATAAAAATAATATAAATAAATGATAAATAGATTAATGAACAATCAAGACATGATTATTCATTAATCATCTCCCTATTAATTCAATTCACTCAAGCTAAATCTATATTTAAAATTCCATGACTCACTCAAAGCACTCAAAATTATATATATATATATATATATATATATATATATATATATATATATATATATATATATATATATATATATATATATATATATATATATATATATATATATATATATATAATTTTAAAATTAATTTTATATTTGAAACTAGCTCAATTCTAATTTGGATTTTAGAAAAATTAAGATAGTTTCAAAATAATTTTTGAAAATACCTTAATAATATGAAAATATTTTAAAATAAAATTTTTTGATTTTTTTAAATTATTTAACTCAATATTAATTAAATACTAAATAATCATTCCAATATTTAAATAATTAAAATAATTAAAATAAATAAAATAAGTTAAATTAATTTTAATTTCAAATTAAAATATCTTAAAATAACTCTATGATTAATTAAAATATTTTAAAATAAAACATTCAATTTTGAAAGTATTTAATTTAATATTAATTAAATAGTTAAATAGTTAAATAATTAGAATTATTTAAAATTTTAAGTTTTTTAATTTGAAATTAATTAAAAATTAAAATATCAAAAATTCTAAAAAAATTAATATATTATTTTATATTCTTTTATTAATTTAAATTTCTATTGAATTTTTTAAATTCTCCATTAATTAAATATATTTAAAATAATTTAAAATAATTAATACTCAAAATAATTTTTAAATCAAATTAATTTAATTTTTAGACGTTCTATAAAATTTTCAAATTATTTAAAGTAATTGTTTTAAGATTTTTGAAATTATTTTAATTTAAATTTAATTAAATGTTACTTAACCAAATATTTAAATACTTAAAATTATTTCAAAATTACAAAATATCTCAAATTAATTTTAATTTCAAAACAAAATATTTTATAATATTTCTTTGAATATTTAAAATATTTTTTAAAAAATTAAATTTTGAAATTATTTAACTCAATATTAAATTGAATATTAATTAAATATTTAAATAGTTAAATAATTAAAATTATTTAAAATATATTAGATATTTAAAATTAATCTAAATTTTTAAAAGAATAATTGAAACATATTTTATGATAAATTAAAATAATTTAAAATAGACCTTTAAATTTTGAGAATTATTTAAGCTGAAATTAATTAAAACTTTATCAAATTTTAAAATATTTAAAGAAAATACCTTAAATTTAATTTAATTTTAAAATAAAATATTTTAAATATCTTATCTAATTGTATAAAGCGTATTTAAAATAAATCTTGAATTTTTGAAAATATTTAGATTGATATTTTAAGTAAATATTAATTAAAATCTAAATATTTAAATATTTAAAATAATTTAAAATATATTAGGTATTTTAAGTTGATTTTAATTTAAATTAAAGAGTGTACTTTTTTAGATTTATAATTAATTTTTTATGAATTTTTAAAGAAATTTGGTTTTAAAATAATTTGAAACTAATTTTAAATTAAAATATGGGTCCTGGCAGTTTTGGCAGAGGCGAAGGGACAATGATTGCACCGCCACACAATTATTGCCAAATGATTAGGATGGCAGCGAACCCATGCGATTTTGACTTATCCATGTTAGCATGGTGCAGTAGTCGTTGGATCGAGCACTATTTCAAATCAACACTGCAGATCTCACCAAATAGAGGGATTAAGCACGGGATCGAATCTGCTGTTAATCAAAGCCTTGGGATGGCTAAACTAGGACCGTTGATCATACGTTACTAAGGGTTTACGTAAACTGAACCTTAGAACGAGAGAATGGCTCATTCTCCTAATCCAGCCAACCAAATCAAACAAAATTTTAAACTCAAGATAAATACATGAACAAAAATCTTGGGTGCTTAATTTTATTATTTAGAAAGTGCTTAACAGAAAAGCTAAACTAAGCTAAGTGTCCTAACCTAGGGTTAAGGATTTACCTTAGTTTAATGGACGGATCAAACTGCTTAGGATATCTCTAAACTTGTTGACTGTCCACGCTCAATCCCACTTCAAAAATTACAGTCTAAAAAGCTCCCTACCACCTGGTATTTGAGTTAGATGGGTTTTAAGCCTAAGGTGGCCGAAGATTCACCTGTGACGGCTTTGAACGGTTGGATTTGACTAGGGAAATGTGTAGGAGGCCGAGAGGAGCTCGAATGAAACTTGAGAGGGGCTTGAGGGCTTTAGGATGGTGGGAGAGTGTTAGGTCAAAGTATGAGAGCCCTTTGGTCTCCTTTGCCTAATTTATGCTCTCTAGATTAATTGGACGACCAAGATCTATTGGCTAGCTCCCTTGATGCCTTCCACCTGCCCAGGAGTTATTAGAGGGCAGAGAATCAAAGGACAAAGAATAGGACATGATGTGTAAAGCTTATTATCCTTTCCCTCCCCTTTAAGACCACTAGAGCTTTCTTGGCCTTAAACTAGGATTAGAGGATGCTTAAGAACATTTTAGAGAGTGATTAAAGTTGCTTGAATGGTTTAAAATAGAGTGGATTAACTTATTAGAGCTAGTTTGACCACTCTAGTTCTCCTAACCATTTGTTTAACCATTTGACTTGTCAAACATTCAAGGCGAGGTGAGGTGGCAGTGAGGAGGCTTTAAAGAGCCTATTTGGAAAGAGCACAAAGCTAAAAGCTTGAGAATTGAATGCATACATATGCATAAAAGAGAATTTGACAAAATATATTCAATTGACCTAGTCAACTTGACTTGGGTTTTACCCATGGTGACTTTGGAAGCATCTACACCATGGATTGGAAAGCATTTGAGGGTTTGGTAGGGTTTGAACACACTTGAATTTTGATTTAAAGCAAAAATGGCTTAAAGGTTGATTGGGTCAACTCTAGTTGACTTGGTCAACCAAGTTGACCCATGGTTTGGGTCTAGACTCAACAAATTAATTTTGATATTTTGAGTCTATTGAAGGTGGTCCCAAGGTCTGGGTAGGTCATTTTAGTCAAATTGATTATTTGGATCCTTAAAGGGCTATTTGCTTAACTTAGGTTAACTTGGTCAACCTAGGTTGGCTTGGTCAACTAGAATAAACTAGGGCTTAGGTTTGGGTCCAATAGGTTTGAAATGACATTTGGGGTCTGGTAGAGGTGGTCCTAAGGGTTAGAATGGTCATTTCATTAAAAGTGACCATTTGGACCCTTAAGGGACCATTTGGTCAACCTAGGTTGATTTGGTCAACCAAGTTGACCCAAGGCTAGGATTTGAGCTTAACAGGTTTGGTTTGATATTTAGAGATAAGTGGAGGTGGTCTCATGGTCTAGATTGGTCATTTGGGTCAAAATGACCTATTGGGCCCTTAAGGGGAATTTGGGTTAACCCTTGACCTAGAGTTTGGGATTGGGTTTAACAGATTTGAAATGACCATTAGAAACTAGTGGAGGTGGTCTCATGGTCCAAATTGGTCATTCTAATCAAAATGACCTATTGGATCCTTAAGGGGCATTTGGGTCAACCCTGGTTAACTTAGTCAACTAGGTTGACCTAGGGTATGGGATTGGGTCCAACAGGTTTGGTTTAACATTTAAAATCTGGTGGAAGTGGTCTCATACAAATAGGGGGCCAATTGGATTAAAATGAGTGTTCACACCCCTTACCCAAGGTTTGGGATTGGGTCCAATAGGTTTGGTTTAACATTTGAAATCAAGTGGAAGTGGTCTCATGTAAATAGGAGGTCATTTAAATTGAAATGAGTGTTCACACCTCTAAGGGGCATTTTGGTTAAAACTAGTTGACTTTATTAACCATGCTTGACCAGGGTCTGGGTTTGAGTCCCTTGCAATCCTAATGAGGTTTAGGATGTATTGGAAGAGGTTTAAAGGTTTGATTTAAATGGGCCATATTAAAGTTTGGAGGGAAATTCAATTTTTCCCTTAAGGGGCATTTTGGTCATTTTAACCCCTAGTCAACTGGGGATCAAAGTGACTCCACCAAATATAGTTTACTGCTCAACATATCATGATCAAGGGTTTGGATGTGGTTAGAGGCTTTGGAGAAGGCCTTAAGGTCAATTTCCACTGTATGACAGGTCTAGTGGCATAGGCCATAAATATTTAAAGGTTTTATAGCCTTTGGATTTTAATTAATGTTTCTTGGGTTAAAGGTCTCATAATGAGCTCAAATTTGGAGGGAAAACCCTAGGGACATGCCTAATAAATATGTAATTAATAGATCATGAATCGATGGTCATTTGACTAGGGTTTGAAATGTTTGAAAAATCATTGGAAAAGGATTTCAGGACTTAGTCCTTTAGCCTTAGATTTTGGTCTGGATTTCCTGGTTTGATCTAGATTTTGGATTTGAATGCTTAAATTTAAATTATCCATATTAGTAACAATTATATACGTGATTGTAAATGAATGGATAAGGTTAGAGTTAAATTGAAGGCTGGATCAAATGTTAAAGTCATGGTTGAGGACTGAATTGTCTTGAAGCTCAGATAGGTTTGAAGTTTGAATTGATTTGAGGTCTAGATTGACTTGAGATCAGGGTTGATTTGTGATATGGATGGGTTTAAGGTCTAGGTTGATCTGGGGTCTAGACTGTTCCAAGTGACCGCATACAAAAATGAGGTCAACAATTATATAATTCTATCAAAAACCAAAGCTACTTAAGCAGACTATCAAAGTCCAAGATTAGTATACCTCTTATAAAATATTTAATATTATCCATAAACCTAAAGATAAGTAGCTTACAATTTATGTACTTCTTGATTCCAATCATATTAACATTGAGCTTAATTATGTGTGACAATGCAAGATATCTACTGCCACTTCTTCAATCTGTTATTTGACTTATAGTGTATTAATGCTAAATGGATTTCATGGGAAAGATGAACTCTATCTTTTCTTCTTCAATATCAAATCTATGAAGAATATTAATTTCATTAGTGATTTCACTCCCACCTAAGGCAGCTTTTCTAATTAAAAAGATTGTACAAAAGCTGCAGTTGATCATTTTAATATACTATTTAGTAAGAACATTCATTGAAATCACTTCTTAATTTCCTTTTGGGAATTCTCTATTGAGGATTAATTTGGGACAACTTTCTTATTTCTTTCTAAAATAATTTTCTAGTATAAAAATTTTAAGTTAAAAATTATTAAACTAGAAAGTTACTTTAGAAAGCAATAAAAAAGTTGTCCCAAACGAAGCCCGAATGAGGTATGAGACTGGCCCGAATGATTTTAAGTCTAATCTCCTAT
Source organism: Dendrobium chrysotoxum (assembly GCA_019925795.1). Classification (NCBI taxonomy): domain Eukaryota; kingdom Viridiplantae; phylum Streptophyta; class Magnoliopsida; order Asparagales; family Orchidaceae; genus Dendrobium; species Dendrobium chrysotoxum. The sequence goes on along the minus strand of CM034304.1, from coordinate 11,130,143 downwards.
GGAATGTTGGGATATTGATGGGGCTCAAGTGAATATTATTAAATAGTTTTTAAAATAAGATCCGTACATCTGATAGGATAAGGCAAGGTTATCTTTTATTTCCTTACCAAATTACTTTGTTATAGATGCTTTATCTTGATATATAGATACTCACTTTGGGGATGAGCTCTGCTTTGAACCTAGCATTTCCTCACTTACTCCATGCATATGATATTATTTATTGTTAGAAAATGAAATTGAAAAACTCTATCCAATAGTTTGTTGTTGTCTTGATATTCCAAGCTCTTAAGTTGGGTCGTGACAATAACCACCCTAAATAACCCTTAAGGAGAAGATAAACTATAGATATGATAATCTTATTTTTGTGATCAAATATAGCACAAAGAATAACATGCAATCTGAAAACATAGAAATAATATTTAATAATAAATTCAAAAGCAAAACTAGTGGTTTTAGAAAAATGTGCACATTAGTTAAGTTTTACCCCATATCATGTGAGATGGATATTATTTATTTAATTTTGAGATACATATTCTCCATAAAGATTAATTCCTATATTTAGTCACATCCTAAAAGAAGTGATTTCGAAAGAATACTCCCAATTAAAATATTGGCAATTTTTTTATAATTTTAACGTTTTGAACAAGGATGTTATTTTTGTATTTCAAAGGGATTGGTTAAAATTTTAGAACAATTTTTTTGTGGAAGCCAAAGAGAAAAGAGTAGATAGCACTAGATTTTAAGAAGCTTAGATGTATTCTAAACTATATATTTGGCTTCAACGATTAAAATTTTAAATTTGTTATTTGAATTGTTCATTTTTTTAAAAGCTTGGGGCTTACATTTCATCAACATAATATTTTGAAAAGGCACAGAACTACAGAAGGTAAGGGATTATGATGTTACAAACTAAGTCTTAGAACCTAAAACTAAGATAAGAACTACTAAGTAATAATTCAAAGCTAAGTTTAAAGAAAATAAATGAGACTACAAAATTTGGATTTGTGATTTAGATGAGCAAATGAGCTTAAACTTCTAGAAAATTTCTCACATAAGTTAAGAAAGACTCAAAGAAAGCTTTTTCTGAAAATTTTAGGAAATTTTAATTTATTTTTTATTTTTTTATCATGATTTATTAATTTTTATATTGGCTTAAGGTTTAATATTAGATCAATTGGACTTTTTTATCTCAAATCAAATCAATTTGTTTTCTTTGTTTTTAAAGTTTCATATGAGTTTAATGCCTTTTAATTTATATATTTTTATTTTTTATAATTATTTATGATTTTTCAAAACTACATAGCTAAATTTTGGATTATTTTAATTTGTATTTGGGTTTTGACCAATCAAATGTACTCTAATATTAATGAAATTTGGACTATAGATTACCACTGACTTAATGTCCATGCGCTAAAAATTTTAGCTTATTTGAAAGAGTTTTGGATTTTTAATGGTTTAATAAACTTTTAATTAATTTTAGAAATTATGAAACTATAATTTCATACCTCAAATAAGTTTAAGACTATTTTTCCAAGGTTATTGGTCATGACTAGATTTTGTTGGGATTATTTCCCATTTTTAATATTTTTACTAAATATTTTGTACGCTAATGAAGTTTTCTATGCTGAATGGTAACTTGAATTAGCTTAGAACTATGGTTTGTAAAATTTTCAAGTAAATGACCTCAAATTCCCATGAAATAACATCCATAGGTTTGTGATCTCCCAAAGATCATTCCATGAAAATTTCAAGTCATTTTGAATGGAAATAAATCTTATATAATTTTCCTAAGATCTTACAAATTTTTTTATTATGATCTAATATGTTAAGAAAGGTTTGCTATTCTTGATAAAATTCTTCTCAAATCTTTAAGATCACGGAGTTTATGTTTTAAGTGTTTCAATTTGAGAGCTCGAGTTTATGTTTTGATTGTTAAAAATATTATTGGATGACTATTTAGTTTCTCCTGTTCTTTATTTTGTATGTATTTTTTTGTGTGACTAACATTTCAGGTTCAGCATACACCGAACATCATTAGAGAATCAAGGCTCAATATACGGTTTTATAAGTTTGATTTGTTTGAAAGAGTCCATAATTTTATTTTTCTAAAGTCAATCAATGTAAAAATGTGTATGTTAGGTTAGCAATCGTGAACACACATATGGGGGAGTGAAACTCAAAGTTTTAATTTTTTTTGAAGATTGCACTAGATGATCTTGATTATACTTGATGATATTGATTATACTGTATGATCTAAGTAATTAGAATTTAATTAAAATATTGAATTAAATGAAATGAAATTAAAATTAAAGAATAAACTATCATACTCTTTGAACTGAGTTGTACAAGACGATCAATTAAAAAGGAGTCTCTCGCTACCATTTAAACTTAGGCAATATTTTAAATATTAAATTTTAATCTATTCATATAGGACCACTCAAAATAAGACTAGAGAAAGTCTGCATTTTTAGAGAGAGAAGGTCTGCATTTTTAGAGAGAGAAAGTTCATTTTTTTTTAATTTCTTCTTCGCGGTTTTTTCGTCTATCTTTGCGGGAGGAACTCCGGCCATGGCGGCTGGCAGCCGCCGGTCTTTGCCTTTATCAGAGTCTTCAGAGCTTCATCTTCATCGTTCTGAATCTGATCAACAAGAACTAATGGATCATCGGCGTAGATCAAGAGGAGAGTTGGTAATCTCTGAAAGGTCTGGTGATAAGATTGGTGAGGTTTTTATGGTTGAAGGTAAGGGTAAGAAGGTGGTGTCGTCTAGAGATTATAAGGTTATTGGGTCTACGATTTTGCATAATTTCTCTCCAGATCCGAGGGCTTCCTCTTCGGAAATGAAAATATTTGTGAACCATTTTAGGAATTCAAATGCAATCTCTGTCCATAATAGCAAGATAAATGCAAATTCCCATACTTCAGTGATCAAATGCTTACATTCTCCTAATAAGTCACCAGTTGATTCTGAGAGAAACAGAGGTACGCCGGTTAACTGTGTTGAACAGGAAGTTTTGGACAATCATGGGAAGAATGGTTCAGACTTGTTGGAAGTCAGGAAATGCGTTTCAGCAGATCTACATGATTGTGTGGTTAATTTTGATATTATTGCTAGTGTAGGGGGAAATCCACTGAAGCTAAATCTGATCTGGTTGAGGAAAATGTATCGTTTGCAGACAAGGTTATTGGCGGTTTGCTTGAGAAGAATCAGGAGAATACTATGTCTTGGAATACAAAACCTTATATTAAGATTAATTTCAAGGAAGGGGATTTGGTGATGTCTGGAGACGGTAAAGCAGTCAAGCTATGTGAAGAAGCTGAAATTTCTAATACCAAAAGATTGGCAAATTCATTGGTATTTAAATTCTTTGGTAAAGAGATGCCTTCTCACTTAGTTGCTTGGGAGGTGAGGCGCCAATGGAACAAATATGGAAAATTTCATTTTACAACACTTGGAAAAGGGTGGTTTTTGTGCTCCTTCAATTCATATGAATTGATGGAAGAAGTTCTTTCTGGTGGGCCCTGGTTTGTGAATGGTCACATAATTGGCATGGAAAAGTGGAATCCTGAATTCTCTCTGTCATCTTTGAAGGGATTAACATCACCAATTTGGATTAGAATGCCACACCTTCCTCTACATTGTTGGGATGAGTGGAATATAGCTAGAATTGCTTCCATGATTGGTACACCCCTATTGCTAGATGGAAATTTATTTCAATGGGAGAGAAGAGAATTCGCTAGAGTTTGTGTAAGAGTGAAGATAGATCAATGTCTTCCTCTTGGAGTTTGGGTGGATAGCATTTCAGGAAGATTTTTTCAAAGAGTAGAATATGAGAAAATATCATCTCTTTGCTTCCAATGTGGGATGATTGGGCATGTGAAAATGAATTGTATTAAGGAGTGCAATGTCAATAAGGATAAGGAGGAAGTTAGCATAGAAGATGGAAAGGAAGAAGGTAGGAATAAGGAGACGGCGGTATTGGATTCTGCTTCCTATGGTCCTTGGGTCTTAGTTAATCGCAAGATGGGCAGAGATGTTGGCCAACGTAGGGATTTGGTTAAAACGAATAATGTCCAGTCTGTGAAGAAAAAGGGCCCTCTCGAGCAGTCCTTACAGCAGGTCCAGAAAATTAATTTCCCTGAGAAGGAACATGGTGTCCTAGGTAATGAAGAATTTAAGAAACCAGCTGATGTTAACGGTGTGGTTTCTAATTGTATGGTGGAAGCTGATGTTGAAATTATTAGCAACTATACAGATGTAAATTAATTAATAAGGAAGTGGAAGAATCAACTATGAGTTATCTTTGTTGCATGTTAAAGGATACTGATCCTAATTGTGATTCAGTGGCTGCAGATTTTAATGCAGATATGATGCAGTTTGCAGGAAATGAAATGGCTGAGATGGGATGCTTGTGAACTCAAGCAGGTCTGGATGGATTGCTTGCAAACTCAGGTACTCCCTATTCTCTTTTAGTTGGTTTACAGCATGTGAAACATAGTGCTAGTGATATGGGTATCAAGGAATTTAAGGCAGGATGGAAAGATGAATGTGTGGAGGAAGGGGAGATTGTTGTCAAGAATACGAAATGTAGAGGGCAATTGAATCTTCCTTGTTGTGAGGAGCCAGGGACATGCCTAGGAGAGGATGTAGACATGTCTATGATAGAAGTGGTGGAAAGGTCATCTTCGGGAAATAAAATAAAGCTATTGAAAGAACTTAAATCTCTTGGTTCATCTAACATTATTGATTATAACAGGAAGTTGGAGGGTGGTAAATCTTGGAAGAAGGGGGGTTTTACCCCCAACATCAAACAATGACGTCCTTGGTTTTTTGGAATTGCAGAGGGGCCAAGAAAGTGGAGGCCTCTCTTTATCTGAAGGAGGTGGTGAAAGACAACAATGTACTCTTTGTGGGTTTGCTGGAAACAAAGTTGAGTTCGGTTGGGAATAGCCAATTTTTAAAATTGTTGGGAAACAGTTGGGACTCTTATATGGTTCCATCTGAGGGTCTTTCTGGAGGTTTGATGGTATTGTGGAGGAAGGATTTAGCTTCGTTCTCTTTGATTGATGAATCTGATCAAGTGATTATTGGGAATTTGAAAGTTCTTAATAAGGGTTCTTAGAAGGTGGCTTCAGTTTATGCAAGCCAGAAGGCCGATAACAGAAAACAGTTATGGGATTGTTTGGAGAGGCATTATTCTGAGGATTGTCCAATGGTGGTAGGTGGAGATTTTAACTGTGTTCTTTCTCAGGAGGAAAAAAGAGGAGGGAAGAGATTCAACATGTCTCAAGGTGCTATCGATATAAGGAATTTCATGATCAATAATGACCTTCATGAGGTAAGGTCTATGGGTCCCAAGTTCACTTGGTGCAATAATAAATCGGGAGGTGCGCGCATTCTGGAAAAATTGGATAGGTGTCTTATTAATTCCTATGCTTTGAACTCCATTCATCTAGCCTTAATGAAACATCTTTCTCGTATTGCTTCGGACCATTGTCTTATTTTTTTGGAAAATTTTAAACTGTTGGTTATCTGTAATAGAGGAATCCGGTATGAAGATGTGTGGTCTTCTTACCATGGGGCTACTGCTATTATGAAGAAAACTTGGAATAAAGAAAGTGGAAGTGATCCGGCTTCTTCTCTTAATTTGAAGTTTAAAAGATCTCTTAGAGCTCTTTATTTTTGGAGCAAAGCTAAGTTCTTGAATCTTAACTTACTTCGGGATAAGCTAAAAGAAGAGATTTTGGTGATCCAATTGGACGAAGCAGAAGGCGGATTGTCGTTTGAGAGGCTGTAGCTCCTAAGATTCAAAATAAAAGAACTCAATGTTACTCTAGCCCGGCTCAATTCCTGGTGGAGGCAACGAGCAAAAGCCAAGTGGATGGAAGATGGAGACACAAACTCATCCTTTTTTCATGCTTTTGTAAATGCTAGGAGGAACATGAACTGGATTAGTCACATCAAATCTAATGATGGCTCGGTTACTGAAGTCCTTGCTGAGATTCAGAAATCTTTTTCAGATTTCTTCATACAGAAATGGAAACAAAAGGATTGCTTACTAGAAGGATGGCCCAACCCCTCTAGTGTTATTGGTGAGGAGGATTATTGCTTTCAGAATGCAGATTTCACTATGGAAGATATGCAGGCGGTGGTGGACAAGGCTGGGTCGTACATCTCACCTGGGCTGGACAGGATTACCTTCTCCTTTGTCAAAGATTTTTGGAATATCATTAAGAATGATGTTTGGCAAGCTTCTTATCATTTTCTTTCTACGAGAGTTATGCATCATTCTTGGAAGGAAACTTTGATCATCTTAATCCCTAAGGTTAGGAATCCTCAAGTGGTTTCTAACTACCGGCCAATTAGCCTTTGCATGACTATTTATAAAATCATGGCAAAGATGCTACATAACAGATTGGATAAGGTTATTCACAAGATCATTTCGGTAGAACAAGCAGCTTTTATCAGAGGTAGATCCATGGCAGAGCATGTCCTGCTTGCTCAGGAAGTCTTCAACAAGTTCCGGTACTCTAAAGCTAAAAGGGCCTTTTGGCTATCAAGTTGGACATGGAACAAGCTTACGATAGCATGGGGTGGCAAGCTCTAAGGCAGGTTCTTACTCGCTTTAACTTTCCTATCAGATTTAGGGAACTTTTAATGCAATGTATATGTAATCCTAAATATTTCATTTTAATTAATGAGAAGAACACGGATTAGATTGAAGGTAAATGTGGATTTAGACAAGGGTGTCCCTTGTCCCCTTACTTGTTTATTCTTTGCTCTCAAGTTCTCTCTGAAGCTTTCAATCAGAAGAAGAATTATCTTGGCATTTCTATTACTCCTACAGCTCCCAGGATTTCTCATTTGCTCTATGCTGATGACGTCCTAATATTCTCGGAGGCAAATGTTAGGAAGGTTAAGGAGGTGAAGAATATTATCATCCAATATTGCAATTGGACGGGTCAAAGGGTTAATCATACCAAATCCATGGTTCTTTTTGGTAAGCATACAAAACTAAGCATGAAGAAGAAGATTAGTAAAATCCTCAGGTACAATGTTATTAATGAAATTACATATCTTGGTGTGAAATTAACGTTAAGAAGAATGGTAGTTTCTGATTTCCAAAATTTGATGGAGGTTGCATCCAATAAGTTGAACACTTGGGGTAAAAGTTGCATTTCATTGGAAGGAAAATTAATTTTGATCAAATCTGCTTTTCTTTCACTTCCAATGTTTTTATCCTCTCTTGCATTAGTTCCGTTGAGTATTCTCAAAGAGTTTGACAAAATGTGTAGAATTTTCTTGTGGAATAAAAAGAATGGAAGTGCTGGGCTGCATTTTGCTTCTTGGGAATTACTTTGTAAGCCTAAAAATGAAGGGGGATGAGGCCTGTTCTCTGCAGTTTCCAAGGTTGGACCTCTTCGTGCGAAGTTTGCTTGGGATTACTTCATGAAGACTGATTCTTTGCTCTACCACATTCTTAGAAGTAAGTATGGAGGTGAGATATGGGATGAACCGATGAGAAGTGCTTGCCCTCCTACTTGGAAGATTATTACCATGGGGACTTCCTATCTTAGGAACATTGTAAGATGGAATGTGACTAATGGTAATTCTATTGATTGGATGCTAGACTCCTGGGTGCTTGACAAATGTATTTCTAAGTGGCCGACCTTTGTGAATATCCTGGAGCCTTCTAACTTCAGGTTGAATAATTTTATATTGGATGGAGCGTGGAAAAGGGATCAGCTACAGTTATTTTTCAGTAAACAACTGGTGGAGCTTATCATTTAAATCCCAATTACAGCCGGCAGGGAGTATGATCAATTGGAGCTGAAAACAAAGTTCACTGGTAAATCTATGGCTACTTTGTCTTTTGAAGCTTTGATGGATCATAATACTGAAATTGCTCACTGGACTTGGATGAAGAAACTAAAACTAAGACCGAGAGTTGAAAACTTTTGGTGGAGACTCTACAATGAAGCTATTCCTTGGAATGCTTTCTTGTTGAAAAGAAGATTAAGCTCGATTGCTGCTTGTCTGAGAGGGTGTCAAGAGGAGGAGAACAACTGCCATATTGCGGGTAGATGTGTCAAGCTTCAGAAAGTGCTCAGCATTCTTAATGGCTGGGGGTTTTCTATTCCAGTGTTTAGTAATTTCAAAGTTTGCTTGGAAGGATTAAAGAAATCTGCTGGTTATAGGTCTTTTAATGCAAATCTATATTGTACAGCTGTTTTTCTTGTTTGGAAAAGCAAATGCAAGCTGGTTCATGAAGGTGTGGAAGATTCGGATATTGTTATAGCAGCAAACTCGGTATCTATGGCTACAGTGAGCAACTTCATTCATCTTTCCTCGGACAACTGGGATGTCAACCAGCGAAAGCTGTCGTCTTCTTAGCATCCTCCTCCACCCAGGTGGATAAAGATAAATGTAGATGCTTCACTAAAGAGTAATAACATGGCTGGGATTGGAGGAGTGGTTAGGGATGACAAAGAAAAGTTTCTATTGGCATTTGGAGCTCAATATGTGCATTGGGACATAGGACAAGTGGAGTTGATGGCTGTTTATTTCTTGACAAATATTATACAAGATTGGATGTGTGAGGCTCAAGGGGTGGTGATAGAAAGGGACAACTCAAATATCACTAAAATGCTACAACTAGCATTGAAGGAATGGAAAAAGAAAGGTAGAATTGAGAATAATCTTAGCTTTTTATAGGATTTCAACCAAGTCTTGTTTTCGTTTTGCAATAGAGGTTGTAACAAATTAGCGGATGTTTGTGCTAATTTGGGAGTGAACAAATCTTTTGTTTGGTTTGATCTTTTTGATGTGGAGATTCCTCCTTCATTTCTTCTTTGCTTGAAAGAGGAATGTGATGTATTAGGTACTATGTGATGTTCTCTGTTTTTTCTTTGGTTTATAAATGCATTTTTAGCATTTCTCTCAAAAAAAAATATAGGACCACTCAAATTGTAATCTATGATATAATTAAAATTTTACCAAATTTAATCTCTATGATTGAGGCAATTAACATTTAAGAACGTATTAAATAATTATGTATAATCGTACTGGATGATCGACAGAGATGATTTTTTATCATCCAGGAGTTCATCCTAAACAAATTATGATTTGATTATACTAATTATAGTGTACGACTCCAAGTTCATACTAGACAATCAATGAAAGTTTTTGAACTGATCATATAGAACATTATTCATCATATAATGCTAATCAACAAAGCTGAACTAATCGTACTATATGCTCTGCATGTAGTACCGTATAAATAGAGATGACATATTTAAAAATTAGAATTTTTTAGAAGCCTGCTATTTAAAAATATCTTAATTCATTTGAGAGACTCTTTGGTAGTCTAAGGGTGTGTGACTTCTCTAAGCAATGGTTTGAAGAGTGAAATTTGAGAAAGAGAGGTAAAGGTAAAGATATGAGAGGGAGAAGAGCCTTGTGAGTGCAAGGGAGTGTGAGAGGGTGTTTCCACATGGTTGCTCTAGCAAACATTCACCTTGTTCCTCCATGTGTCAAAATCATTTTTGAGGAAAACTCTATGAAGAAGCTCTTGGAGTTAAAAGATCACAAACAACTCTGCCTCACCAGGGAAGGTGAAATGGATTCCGCTACTCAGCCATAGTGAGGAAGGAATTTTCGGTTCTCAGCCACATCGAGGGTGGAAGTGATTCTTGTGAGGGCTTCTCCGCCTTTCTGAGGGGGATAAAGGAGAGTCACTAAATTATTTAATGTAATATTCAGATAGGAGGACTCTAGGGAGTTGATGTAGGTCAAGTTGATTGAACCACTATAAAATTTTTTAGTATTTGTTCTTTTACTTTCTGCATTGAATTTTAAGTGATTTATTTTCTTGTAAATTTACCCCCTACAATTTGGTTTGCATTGGTGATTATTATGATATAAGACATATGGTTGATTGAGTTCATTTCTTAGTTGAAAAAGAAATAAAAATCAGAATAGAAAAAGTACTATATATATATAAGATATATTTTTTTATTATTATTCACTTACGCATTAAGAAATTTTGATTTTGATTTTATGTTTGTGAAATTAGTTTTAAATTTCAAAATAAGTTTTTGAAAAAAACATAACACCAATATATATATATATATATATATATATATATATATATATATATATATATATATATATATATAATTTTATTATTCACTTACGCATTAAGAAAATCTATTTTGATTTTAAGTTTGTGAAATTAGTTTTAAATTTCAAAATAAATTTTTGAAAAAAAATTGAAACACCAATTTATTGCCCTCTCGGTGCATTGTTCTATAGTTTAAGTGGTTTAACAGCCATCCTTTGAACTTTCAATTAGTATGAAAGTATGTTCTCTAAATTTGTGGTTTAAAAACCTTAAGACAGATCTGATGACATACATGGAGAATCAGAATAACACTAAGGGTTATTTAATAACCTGTCCACCGCATTTTCATAATATTTATTTTGACTTTTGAAAAATCTATATGTCAAACTTTTGGAAATCAATTGATTTTAGAATGTGGCATATGATACAGTTGGCTATTATGTTCCGTCTTGAATTGTTAATTGTGTTAAATTAGAAATTGTATTTACTGAATTGAGCATGGATGATAGAGATTTAGCACAACTGAATGTTGAATATTTAAATTACGTTTTTTGTGCACTTAAATCTAAAAATTATATAACAATTTTTACTTGCACTACTGGTAAGGAGAATTGGGATAGACTTTGCATCACATATGAAGGTATAAATAAAGTCAAACAGTCATACTTAAATTTTTTTTAGATGAATATAAACATTTTCGCATGAAAACTAATGAAATTATATCTAATGTGTACATTTGGTTTACCAAAATAATAACTTCATTGCATACTTTAGGAAGAAGACTCTCTAATTATAAGAAAGTCAGCAAGATTTTATGTTATTTTACTAATTCATTTGATTCAAAAGTCACCACTATTTTTTAATCTAAAATTTGAATGCATACTCTATTGATAATTTAATAGGCTCACTCATTGTTTACGAGCAAAATATGAGCCAAAAATTTCTAGAAGTAGGTGACAAGTGAAAGAAAAATAATTGTGGCACTAAAGGATGATGGCATAGACAACAATAACTCAAGAGCTGAAGGAAGAGAGGATATAGCCTTAATGACTCGACAATTTAAAAGCTTGCTAAAGCGAAAGCAAAAGTACTACCATAAAAGAGATAAAGGTAAAATAGATAAATTCAATAAAGTTTCTTTTGACACTATTTACTTTTAGTGTAGGAAGCTTAAACACTTAAGGTCCGATTGCCCCAATCTTAAGAGGCACCCTACAAAGGAAAAGGGTAATAATAAGCCAAATCCAAAAAGGGAAAATAAAAAATACAAAAAGCATTTTGGGCGGACCCCACCTTAGACTCATCAGAATAAGAACTAAAGGAGCAGGTAACAAATTTGTGTATAATGGCAAATGATTGTGTTACAAACTCCAATCAAGATGAGGTATGTGAGCTAACCTTTAATGAGTTATTTTAATTTCTGAGCAAATTCATGACTCATATAGGAAAATGAAAAAAGTAGCATACATGTTTGAAAAAAAGATTTTATTAATTTAAAAAATGAGCATGATATGTTAGTGAAAGACCATTCTAATCTTAAAATTGAACATGTTTCACTAGATAAGGAGCAAGCATCATTGTTAGATGAGTTTGATGATCTAATTAAGAAGCATATTGAATTAACTAAGTCACATAATTCCTTGAAAGATGAGCATATTAAGTTAGAGAAAGCATTCAAGGAGCTAGAGACACTTGCATTAGAATTAAATAGCAAAGAGCATGAAGCACTAATTGAACTAGGAGTTGAGAAAAGTGCAAATGAATGCTTGCTTGAAAAAATAAATATACTACAAAATAACACACAGAGGCCTATGAATATATAGCCACAACCTAGGACAAAACATGCATCATACACTCTTGGGAAGAGGCATAACCCCCCACATAGATTGGTGAACTCATTTCTTGGGGTTACATGTTACTCTTATGGCATGCTAGGACACACAGAACGTATGTGCACTTTACACCATAGAAAACACTTAGTTTGGAGGCCCAAAGTACCATCATAACATAGCATACATAGCATTCATACATGGAAGTATAAGGCAAAACCCAAACATACTTGTGTTCCCAAATCTAACCTTTGAATGATTTTATAGGAATGCTCTCATAAGAAGTCAAGTGAGAGCATGTGGTACCTGGACAACAATTACTCGAGACACATGATTAGAGATATGAAGTAATTCATCATGTTGGAGGACAAGAGCTGAGGCAAGGTAACATTGGGTGGCAATACCACTAAGAAAGTGGTAGGTTAAGGTACAATTGGCAAGTCTAATAGCTTTATCATTAAAAATATACTTTTAGTAGAATGGATAAAGCATAATATTTTTTAGTATAAGTAAATAATGAAATAAAGGTTTTGACATTAAATTTCTTTCTAAAATTTTCCTTATTACTTTGAATGGTAAAACTATTTTGGAAAGTAAAAGAATTAAAAATGTATATATGTTTGATTTGGCTTGTATTGATAGTTTTGATAATATTATTATTTGAACATTGTTATGGATGAATCTTGGCTATGGTATAGGTGAATATGGCATCCTAATATGTAAACTCTTAGGAAGATTACCCAATAGGATCTAGTTAGAGACATTCATAAGCTAGATTTTACTAAGGATCATCTTTGTGATGCTTATCAGTTAGGAAAGAAAACTAGGTCATCATTTCGTTATATTATGGATATCATTATCATTAGACTACTAGAAATTCTACACATGCATTTATTTAGACCCATTAGTATAACCAATTTAGGTGTTAAGAGTTTTAGATTTGTGATAGTAAATGACTACTCTAAATTCACATGGGTTAGATTCTTAGCACAAAAGAGTGCATCATTTGATGTGTTTTTGATTTTTTCCACTTAGATTTAGAGAAAGCTAGGATGTTTAATTTCTATAATTTATAGTAATTATGATGGAGAGTTTGAAAATGAAATTTTGAATTATTTAATAAAGAATATAGGATTGATCATAATTTATTTTCCCCTATGATACTGCAACAAAATTGTATAATTAAGAGGAAAAATATTACACAAGTGGAGGCAACTAGGATAATATTAACAAAGTATAGCCCACCTAGATATTTTTGGGCAGAAGTAGTGAATACTACTTGCTATGTGCTAAATAAGGTAAACATTAGATCCAAGTTAAATAAGATATCCTATGAACTACTTAAGAGTAGGACACCAAACTTAACTCATATATATATATATATATATATATATATATATATATATATATATATATATATATATATATATATATATATATATATATATATATATATGTGTGTGTGTGTGTGTGTGTGTGTGTGTGTGTGTGTGTGTGTGTGTTTGGCTATAAATAGTTTGTGCTTGTAAATGATAAATCTCATTTAGGGAAGTTTATTTCTAAGGCAAATGAAGGAGTTTACTTAGTAGGTAAAGCCAATAGGGTCTTCAATAAAAGAACCTTAGTTATAGAGAAATTCAGCCATGTGATATTTGATGAATCAGATAGATTAGTTGAGCCCATGATAGATGATGAGGAGGTTGAGATTACCCATGGAGTAGAGTGTATTAACCTAGGAAATAGAGAAGAATCTCAAGACCCTTTGCCTAAAGATTGGAGAAATTCTTTTAGTCACCCTAGAGAGCTTATCTTAGGAGAACCATATCTAAGGGTTAGGACTAGGCAAGGTCTTAGAAAATAGATTAATCATACTACATTCATTCTATCATAGAACCAACTAGTGTAAATCAAGCCTTAAATGATAAATTTTGGATCTTAGCCATGCAAGACGAAGTGAATCAATTCGTTAGGAATTATGTATGGGAATTGGTTAGCAGACCCACCAATCAAAGTGTAGTTGGCACTAAATGGGTTTCCAAAAATAAGTTAAATGACTCTAGATTGATAATTAGGAATAACGCCAGATTAGTAGTACTTAAGAGGTATAACTAGATAGAGAGTATTAATTTTGAGGAGGCCTTTACCCCGGTAGCTAGGTTAGAAGCCATTAGAGTCATACTTGCATTTGAATATTTTAGAGGCTTCATATTATACCAAATGGATGTCAAGAGTTCTTTTCTAAATGGAGTTATCAAAGAAGATGTATATGTAGAATAACCCCTAGGGTTTGAAAATTCTTCATTCCTAAATCATGTCTATAAACTTAAGAAAGCCTTATATGGGTTGAAACAAGCACCTAAGGCATAGTATGAGAGACTTATCACCTTTCTCCTAGATAAATCCTTTATTAAGGGTAGTTTAGACACCACTTTATTCTGTAAGAAGTTAGGAGAAGATGTACTCATAGTGCATATTTATGTTGATAATACACTTTTTGGATCTACAAACAAAAATCTTTGTAATGAGTTTTCAACTAATATGAGTAAGGAATCTGAAATAAATATGAGGGGAGACTTGATATAGTTTCTTAGATTTATTGTAAAGTAAATAGAATCTTCTTTATAAAAACCAAATATAGTAATGAGATCTTAAAATTTGATATGAAAGATTCTAAAAGCATAAATATACTAGTGAGTTCAACTATCCAACTAGATAAGGATATAGATTAAAAATCAATTAATTAGAAGATGTATAGAGGAATAATAGGATCACTACTTTATTTGATTGCTAGTAGACTATATATTATGTTTAATATTTATCTATATGCTAGATTTTAGGCTGATCCAAAAGAATCTCATATAACTACCATGAAAAAAAATTCTTAGTTATTTGATAGGCACCAAAACTTAGGCATCTAGAAACCTAAGCATAGCATCACCTTTGACATTATAGGATATTCATATTAAAACTTTGTAGGGTATAGAGTAGATAAGAAAGTATATATGGTACTTATTAATTCATAGGATAACCCTTAGTTTCCTAGTCTAGTAGAAAGTAAAATTATGTAGCCCTATCCACCATTGAGGTAGAATATATAACTGTAGGTAGCTGTGTTGCCCCAAGTCTTATGGCTGAAGTAATGCATTCTTAACCTTGGAATATCTATAGGCATCATCCCTGTCATGTTAGATAACACTGGTGTAATCTATATTTCAAAAAATCTAATACATCATTTCTGCACAAAGTATATTGTCATTAGACATCATTTCCATAGAGATCATGTAGCAAAGGGAAACATAGAATTGCATCATGTGGATAGTAAAAATTAATTGGCAGACATCTTTACCAAACCCTTCAGTTATGATAAATTTAGCACACTTAAGACTAGACTAGGTGTCATTGATATTCATGCTTAAAGAAATTATGGTAGAGGAAAGTTAAGGTTTGTTTGTGTTTGATTGTTTGTTTAATTTTATGTATGTTATGTGTTTTATTTTTATCAAAATTATTTATTTCTGTTAAAATTATTATTATTTCTAACAATTATATTATTTATATGTTTATACATTTTGCTTTGTATTAGTGTTCAGTCTATAAAGGGGGAGTAGGATGTTGTTGGTCTATACTGGTTATTTTCATTCTTAGTATTTTTATTGCTTATTGCATTAATTTTTATTATTGTGAATGTGTTGTGCTATTATTTAATTAAAAAAATATGAATATCTCGGTAATTTTTAAAAGAGATAATTTAATAAGGGGAGATCTTAGGAAGAAATGAAAATTAATTTTGCAATTATAACCAACAATATCTATCATAATCCAAAATAGGGAGATTAATGTAATTCGAGAGCACAAATTTGTATTTTGATAATTACAAACATTATTAGGTGACTATATAGTTTCTCTTGCTCTTTATTTTGTATATATATTTTTTATGTGTACTAACATTTTACTTTAGTATACACTAAGCATCTTAAGAGAATCAAGGCTCAAGATTGGGTTGTATATGTTGGATTTGTTTGAAAGAGTCTATAATTTTATTTTTCTTGAACCAATTAATATAAAAAGGTGTATATTAACGTAGAACCCATGCACACACACACACACACACACACATGGGAGAGTGAAACTTAAAGTTTTAATTTTTTTTAAGATTATACTGTATGATTTGAGTAATTAGAATTTAATTAAAATGTTTAATTAAATGAAATGAAATTAAAATTAAAGAATGTACTAATCATACTATATGAGACAAATCTTAAAGGACGATTAGTAAAATTAGGAGTCCCCCGCCACCATTTAAAATTAGGCAATATTTTAAATTTTGATTTATTCATATATGACAATTCAAATTATATTGTGAAATGTAATTAAAAATTTGCCTAACTTTATCCCATTGATTAAGTAATCAAATCTGAGGAAATTAGCATTTAAGATCATATGGTACAATTGCAATCGTACTGGATAATCAACAGAGACATTTTTTTGTCATCAAAAAGTTCATCCTGGATGAACTATGATTTAGTTGTACTAATTATAATATACAAGTCTAAGTTCATATTAGATGATCAATGAATATTTTTGAATTGATTGTACATAATATTATTCATCGTATACTACTAATAGGCATAGTTGAACTAATGTTACTATATGATCTATAAGTCATACTATACGAACAATGATGAAATAATTAAAAATTAAAATTTTTAGAATCCGACTATTTAAATATCTTTTATTTATTTGAGAGAGTATTTGGTTATCTGAGGGTGTGTATATTCTATAAGAAAGGTTTTAAAAAGAGAGATTTGAGTAAGAGAGGGAGAGGTGAAGTTGTGAGAGGGAGAAGAGCCTTGTGAGTGGAAGGGAGTGTCAGAGGGTGTTTCCACACAGTTACTCTGGCCAATGTTCACCTTGTTCCTTTATGTGTCAAAATCCTTTTTGAGGGAAACTCTATGAATAAGCTCTTGGAGTCAAAGCGCCACCAGTAACTCTGCTATATGGGGAAGGTTAAAATAATTCAACTACTCTGCTCCACCTAGGAAGGTGAAAGGGATTTTGCTACTCTGCCACACCGAGGAAGGTGAAAGAGTTTTTTTGTTCTCAGTGGACTGAGGATGGAAGTGATTCTTATGAGGGCTTCTACACCTTACCGAGGGGGCTAAACGAGAGACAATAAATAATTTAGTTCAATACTCAGATAGGAGGACTCCAGGGAGTAGACGTAGGTCAAGTTGATCGAACCACTATAAACTTTTGGTGTGTTTATTCCTTTACTTTTTGCACTTTATTATTATCTTTTTTGTAAATTTACTTCCTACAATTTAGTTTAAGTTAGTGAATATTGTGATACAAGATTTATAGTTGATTGAGTTTATTTCTTAGATGAAAAAGAAATAAAAATTAGAATAGAAAAAGAACTATATATATATATATATATATATATATATATATATTCTTTTTCTATGAAAATCCAAAAGAAAAAAAATTTTGTTTCATTATTCAGTTCTGCATTAAGAAAAATTAATTTTGACTTTAAGTTTGTGAAATTGGTTTTACATTTCTAAAAGTTTTTTTATTTATTTTTTTTTAAACACCAATTTACACCCCCAACCCCCCCCCCCCCCCCCCCCCCCCCCCCCCCCTCTCACTATATCATTCAATAGTTCAAGTGGTTTCACGATCATCCTTTAAACTTTCATCAAGTTTTAAAGCATTTGGAATTATGAAGAATTTTAAATGAATTGTCAAAGTTCTAGGTCATTTAATGACCTATGATATTGAAAAACCAATTAGGGTTAGCTAGACTTCAAATTGATATGAGAAAAATCAAAGTGTTTATAACACCCTATGGAGCCTCCAAAATAAATTTGGATCCCATTAGAGATGATTTAGATATTTAATTAGGTAATTAACCTTTATATTATTTAAATAAAAGAATGTATATGATTAATCAGAAACTCTTCGATTTTATTTTTGAAATTTATCTATATTCATCATTGAATCCATAAAGGGTTTATTTGTAATTTTTAATTGAAAATTTAATTTCTTATGAATATATGATGTTTTGTGAATTTTTTTTCTAAATTAATGAATAAAAGGAAACAATGGAGAAAAAGTATTCCCGCAGCCGACCTACATAGTGTGATAAAGGCTTAATGTTGTTGATGTTGTAATGAAATCCTTTGAATGGATTTAGTTAATTTTAATTGATGTTGCATACATTTACATGTGTTAACATATCATTGGGTTCAAATAAAATGGTAGACACTATCCATACGAGCTTAAGTCTTTGTCATCTAATCATGGATATGATAGCTGGATTAATCCTTATGAAAATGTGAGAGGAAGGAAGAAAACTATCTACACCTTCATCAGAGTTATTCATCTTATTTAAATACAATGGATGGTCCTAGTTATGTCTTCCTCCTCTTGAAGCTAATAGAGACCATCCATGAATTTCCCTTAAGTTTTAATGATCAAGAGTGAATTTCTTAACCCAACTAATTAAGAAGGGTCATGAACATTTATAATTATGATACAACGATCAAGTTCCATTGAATTGCTAATTTCTTTCATAATGTATGAAACTCAGTTTTAGCTAATTTAGATATTTAGGCACACCTCTATCCACCATGAATTCAAACCAAGTAAGGATTGATGTGATTTTATTTGAGTCCAATAAAGAAGTTTGCTAAAGATGCCTTAGTTTGAAAAGCATTAGATTGTAAAACCACCTCTAGCCATGAAGAGCACACCAAAGCTTGCTCAAACTCCCACACAGAGAGGGGAATAAGGTTGGGGAATGTCTAGGAACTCTTTCCCACACACTGGGGAGTTGAGGAGATCGATATGTAAGTCCCAATTTTGGCAAATAAATTCCAATATTGAGCCAAAAATAAAAATTTTCCCCTAGCAACTATCAAGTCTGCAAGATAAGTTTGGGAGTGTCTAATAAGGGTTTTCAAACTATCATATGTCATTCCTAAAGTCAGTGCTTAGCTGTATGGGTCATCCTATGAGTTGGGTGAACTTGGGTGGCTCAGTCTCACCTTAAGCTAGTGATTTGAGCATTGTTAATTGGCTAGTTGAACTGCACAAACCTCTAGAACCTTCAAGGAGGCTTGAGGATGCTTTAAGTTGAGTTGATTTATCTTACATTAGGCTAAATTTGGCTTAAATTTCTTATAGGGTTCTGGTCAACCCATTTGACATGCATCAGGAAACCTTGACCAGTGTTTGGAAGGAGGTTGATTGGATTTTGATGGTTTAATCCTAAGAAATAAATCAGATAGGAGTACTTTTAAAATTTTAAGTTGACCATGGGATAGGAGTGAGTCTTGGTGACACTTGAATGGGTTTGAGTCGCCTTGACTCAATTCCTAGGTCAAAACCATGGGTTTTATGTAAGGAAGCCATGGTAAAGGCTTAAGGGGATTTTGGTAAATTTTGAACTTTCATAATCAATATGGGTTGATCATTGGTTAATCAATGTCCCAAGTATCTCTAATGAGGTTTAAAGCCACTTAATTAAAATACCAACACAAAATTTAGGGTTTTGTCTAATGGATTCCAAAATTAGTCTTGTAGGGTTATTTTGGTAATTTAGACTACTTATGGTCAACTTGGTTAACCCTGGGTAGGATGTGATTATAAATGTTTCTAACATGGAATAGAATCATTTGACATTAATTCAAAGATTTAGTTTTGAGTTTTTATATAAGGAGCCCATTTAAAAGTGTCCTAGGGCATTTTAGTAACTTTTGTCACTTTTGGTCAAATGGATTAACCAAGGGTGAAAAATAATTTCAAATGATAATAATATGAAATAGAATCATTTAAAACTAATCCCAAGGGAAAATTGCTTTATTTTGATGTGTGGATTAAATTTAGTATAGATTTGGGTTTTAGTCAAACTTGGGTTAACCATGGTTCAACCTTTAGTTAAGATATTCTTAAGATTGGTTAGAAATACTCGAACTCAATTCTAAGCCAAATGATCACTTTGGGTTTTAAGATAATTTAAGGGTAATATTTGACCTTGTTCAAACCACCTTTGATCATGGGTCAAAGGGTTGACCAATATTCATTGACCCAAAGATTTGATCTAGTAATAGGTCCATGGTTATCTTGGGTGAAACCTTGGGTTTGGAGTATTTTTGAAATTTTTGATAATTTTAGGATTTACTTGGTGGGTCAACTAACTACCTATGAAGTGTCCTAAGATCCCTAAGAGGTTCATGGACTTTCTAGAGAAAAAAAAATACTAAGCCCTTGGGAATCCACCTAAAAGGGCCCTAGGGAAAATTTCTATACTAAGATAGAAAGCATAAATGATGAGAGTGTGCTCTAGAAGGGAAAGTCAACCTCAATCAAAAATGAGGTAAACATTAGCACTCTTAGAATTTTTAAGTGTGATAGAATTTCATAGAAATATGTTGTAAGAAAGATGCATGGCCAAGCTGCATACTTTTGTGGTACTTTGGTGAAAGATTCATAGCACAACTTATATTGGTTGAGGATATTAAATATTCTTGAGATTAAGCTGACTGCAAAAAGAAAACTTATGATGTTGTAAGATAATAGAATGTAGTGTTGTATTTATTCTCAATGAAATCAATTGAAGAGTTAAACATATTCTTCATAAATCATCTTGAATAATGTTTTCTATGTAAACTTAGAATTATACCCATTCTTCTTCCTAATTTTCTAATACTAATTCAATCTACTTTTCAACAAGCATATTTTCAGCCAAAATCATCGAGTAGTGTTATGTGCCCTAAAATTTTGTAGTAATAGTAGAGTTAGAATTAAATTCTCTTAGCATTTTATAAGATTTCAACACACACGCAGATAAATTTATGAGACCCATAATTTTTAATGTGGAAAACCAAGGGAGAAAAAAAAACTATAGGTTTTGGCCCAATTGTGAAAATGCACTATATAAATGGGACATAAAAAAAATTTTCCCTTCCCCACAAATGAGGAAAATATGATTAGAAAAAATAAATATTTTTAGATGGATTTCAAAAATCCAACAATAGGATTATATCTTCACAGGAAACTGGAAAAGATGAGATCAGTGTTGGTGGTCGTTAGCAATGATAGCTGAAAAATGCCAAAGAGCTTTTTAGTTCACTAAGCTCTTTCCCCTCCCTCTTGTAGAGAATGAGGCTTGTTTATAAGCTTTATGATAATGACATTTTGTTAATTTTGGTCAGAATCCAAAGCTCTCCATCGTACGGTCCATATTGATCCTCTTGATCATAGATCATTTATCAAACAATTGAAGGCCTAAATGATGTAATAATCAAGTGTTCCTGAGCTCTTTGCACTAATCTTATTGAGCCACTCGATTTGACTATAAGCATGTTAAAATTGGAGATCAATTGATCCTTCACTTTATGTTCAAAAGTTTTCAAATATACTATATATTCTTGATTAATTTGAGCTCATTTGGAGTCAGATTGTGTCACTTGTGGTATCCAGTAGCAGAGCCATAAATGTTTTTTTGGAGGGCCAACAAAATTTTTAAAATTTTTGCGCCTTCATAATCCACTAGTTGATTTCAATTTTTTATACTCTCTTACTTAATAATTTAATTTTGCAACCTGGATGTGTAAGCAACTTGAATGGTTTCAACCAAATCATTGAGCATAGAATAATTTACTTATAACATAATGAAAAAGTCCTATTCAATTAAAATAAATTCAAACACTAGTGATAAATTCAAACAACCAGTCAGTAGATAACACATTCTATTTTGTAGAAAAGGATGAGCAGATGATGGGAGGAGTGGATAGGGATGGCCACGACTCATTCTTTCTAGTAGAAGATGAGGACAAGTGGATGACAAGAGGATGAGCGATTGAGATGGTGCAAGTAGGGCACACCTATTTGTTTATTCAATAAAATGAGCCGGAGACTAAGGGGTTGTTTGGCAATAAGTAGGATTTAGTAATTTAACTTTATATTTTTTATTATTTCACTCCTTAGGCCTATCTAGTGTTAACTTTTCCTCTTTTTCTTCATTCGATTACCAGGTTCGAATGAGTCACTAAAGCGTCTTCGCCTCCTCAAATGAGTCGGATCGAAAGTCAGATAGATCGACAATGTTCTTCCTTCACCTCCCTCGATACATACAGGAGGTCACTCACTATGATGGCCAAATCATATGCTTCTAGTTTTCAAGAATTTATTTTCACGAAATTGATGACTACATTATGTTATCACTATTACGAATTTCACTGTAGTATGGTTGACATTCAAGATTAATGCTTAATTGACTATAATTCATATTTTTAACAATAGTTCATATGTGAAATGGGCAAAGAATGTTGGTGTAAAGCAAGAGAGCTTCATTTTGAAAAGAAGATTGAAGTTGCTCAATATTTTAAAATATTTATATTAGAAATATATTATTATGATGTGACCATTAAAATAATAAAAAATAAAAATTAAACTCATTTTATCACATATATAGCACCTCGCTTAAGAGAAATTATTTATTAATTTTTTTGTTCATAAAAATTATTAGCTCGTTATATATATCTACACATTTATTTATCTATCTACTTATGTTTCTTATCCATATAATATATAGTAAGCCATAGCATAGGCGGATCCCTGTTGAAGTCAGGGTGGGCAAATTCCCACCCTAAAAAAAATGTATTGGAGGGGGTATTTTGGTATTTTTTCCCCACTCAAAAATTTTTTTTACCCTAATGTATTAACGTGCTTGCCCATCCCGCCATACGCCAGTTTGCACTTTACAGCCACAACAGCTTTTACCTCTATTTTTCCTAGTCGCATTCAACTTTCAAGAGGTCGCCACCTTTATCTTCAAAGCCTTCATCTTTCCAGCCCTCTCCCAACCCTCTTATTCCCATTCTCATTCAACACTCAAGAGGTCTCCCTCACTCAATTCAAACTTCACAGCCTTCTCGCAAGTTGAAACCTCCGTCTTCGCTCTCTCCCTCCGCCAGTTCGCAATCGCTGCCTTCGACGGTTTGTTGGTTTGGCCCGAAGCTGGGTTAAGAGGTCGCCATTCTCGCAGGCCGCAGCCTTCTTCTTTTTTGTCGCTCATTCTATTATTGAAGGTAATTTTTATCTAGTGATTAATCTTGTTCTTTGGACGCCTCCCTACTACTTTACTTGCTCTATTTCTTGCTTCTCTTTTTTCCTTATCTGCATATTGAAAAATTTCTAGTATACCGTTTGTTCACTATTAAAGCATTGGTGGTTGGATAAAAATCAAAATTTCATAGTGGTAAATTTAATGATTGAATGTTCCTAATTATAAGTTAAGATAATTTTAAAGTTCTATTATAATAATACCAAGTAAAGGTGAAAAAGATGTTTAAGAAATGAGAAGTTTGGTTAGATTTTTTCTATTTGGTTACAAGTAGGATTTAACTCAAGTAGGATTTGGTTAATCCTGCAAATTTAGATTTAATAAATCTCGAGAGGATTAAAACTTGAAAATTGCCTGGTATGTTAATTGTTAAATTCTTGATGAATTATTTAACCATTAGTTGGAGAATCTTTAAATCCATTAAAATTATAGTTCTATGGTCGCTAAGACCTTGACTATAATCATGAATGATATTCTTGATTCTTACTTCACCATTTTAGTTGATGAATCCTGTGATGTGTATACAAAAGAATAGTTAGCTGTTGCGGTAAGATACATAGACAAGTTGGGCCAAGTAATTGAGAGATTCATATGAATGATGCACTCACCAGGAACTGCTTTTAATGATTAATATTTTAGGAATTATAAATGAATTATCATAAGCCTTACAAAGAAAGGATCAAGATATTATAAATATAATAAAATTGGTACATATGTCCAAGCAACTATTATTGAAGTTGAGGGAAAATGGATGGAGTCCTTTACTTGAAGAAGTGTCACATTTTTGTAATATTCTTGAAATAGAAGTTTTAAATATGAATTTTAAATTTAAGGCTCATGGACGATCAATACAAAAAGATGCAAAAATAATAATCTTTCATCATTATCGAGCTAATTTATTTTACACTTTTGTTGATATGCAACTTCAGAAATTGAATAACCAGTTCTCTGAAACTAGTATCGAGATACTTCTTTATGTGACATATCTAAATATGAGTAATATATTCTTTGCTTATGATAAATGAAAGTTAATTCGTCTTATAGAGTTATATCGAGTAGATTTTTCTATGATTGATCTTATGTCTCTTGAACATCAACTATCTACTTGTATTATTAATATGCATACTAGAGATTAGTTTACAACATTAACTAGTATTGCTGCTCTTGCAAAATAGATTATGAAGGCAAAAAAAATATTATGTATCCCCTAGTTTATAGACTTTTTATTTTGGCACTGACTTTACCAGTTCCAACTGCTACGGTGGATAGAGCATTTTCTGCAATGATGATTATTAAGAATTGGCTACGTAGCAAAATGGGTGATGTTTGGCTCAATGACTTTTTAGGTCTATATATTAAGAAAGAAGTTTTTTATTCTGTTCTGAATGAAGTCATTATGCAATATTATCAGAAAATATAAAGTAGACTACAAAGTTTGTAATATTCTTTTTTATTTTATAAATTATAATGAAATACAAGACTTTACTTAAAATTTTGCTAATGAAAAATATATAATTTTTGGTATTTATTTTTTAATATATTGAGTTTGCCCACCCTAAAAAGAAGGCTGGATCGGCCCCCGAGCCATATAGTAAGAGAGGATTATATTAATTTTATTAAAAAATGCTCAAATAAAATTAAAAAAGAAAACTTAATTCCATAAATTTAATTCTTTTTTTTAATCTAAAATCTAGAAGTTGGATTAAACCGCTACACATTCATGAATTGTATAGAGTGAGTAAACTTAATTACTAAAATTTGGTGACCAAAATTTTCTAGCACTATTGTGCATTCAAAATAAACTTAAATTCACTTGTAGTTTTATATTTTATTTCTTTGAGAATTTAGTTATATCACATGTTATGTGTAAAATTTATGATAAATTTCTTTTTTAATTTATTTATAAATATATGCATATTATATATTTCAAAAATAAAAAGATTTAATATAAATATAATTTATAATATTATAGAGGAAAACATTTTAATTTTTAAAATTGGTTAGATGGATGATTTATCCTTTTTTATTTTTAAATTTCAACGATAGTAAATTAGGAACACAAAATAAAATCAAAGAAGAATGACACTCAAGTGGGATGGAGTAAATAAAATCTTTCAAATTATTTTCAAGAGAGTAATATTGGAATTTAAAAAATAATTTTAATATATTTTTACATTATTTTTTTTTTATTGGTGGCCTATTTAATTTTTACATAAAAAATAACACCCTGAATTTTCATACTTGATTTAAAATTATAAAATTTTCAAATTTTATATAGATTTAAGAAGTTTTTTCTCTATTTCATTTAATTCAAATAAAACTTCGGGCCTACTTATACAAAATAATAAACTATTTATTTAATGCTTAATAGGCCCTATCCATCCACTCAAGAAGATATCAAGTGTAATAACCTCAAACTATTTTTTTTCCTAATTCCTGGAAACTTGTTTGGGTGAGCACCGTCACGTTGGGCTGGCTGGCGGCATAGCATTGAGCTCTCATTTTTTCTTGAATTCGAGGGAGCACTGCGGTGTTAGGTCTAAAAATTTATTTTTTAAAATAAAAATATCTAACCCCAATGTGTTAAATCTCTAAGCCACCCCATTCCTCCCCTATTCCTTTCTTCGCTAGATGAGAGAAAAGATAAAACGAGAGAGAAATAAAGAGAGAGAAGGAGGGAGAAAGAAGGGATCAAGCCACTATATTTTGCCACTCCAGTTGTAAAAAAGTGTTCTAATTATAGTATGTCACCTTAATCCTATGCTTATTTTTAATAATCTTATATTTTGCCTATTTTTAACCTCCTAAACTTGATAAAAATATAATATATCTTGTTTTAGTATTTTTGCACCGTATAATTTTTTAATATATAGTAGATATCATTCTCTTGAAAGATATCATTCTCTTGAATATATTGACTAATTTATATTAAAATTTCACCATTTAGTTTTACATATACGTCATTTTATTTGAAATAAAGAGTATAATACTGAGTATAAAATGATCAGGAGTCAATATATGATATCTGGACATGAAATATATGATATACATACATTTAGTAATCATTTAGTAAGTATGCATTTTTTACATATTGCAGGCATCTTAATGAGTATAATGATAGTTATATTGGGTGTATATGTTGTTCTTTATTATGCTCTATATGATATAAAATATATGTAAAAGCAAAAAAAAATTGTCTAAAAATGATTCACTAATTTAGGCTAGCTAGAGACATATTATCCTATACAGGAGCGTGGGTTGATGGGCTTTCTTTTAAATGTGATTTATGAAGTAATCTTAAGTGATATAAAAAATGAATGTATAAGAAAACTGATTGATATGATATGATATAATATACTAACGAGTAATAAGTGACAACTTCTTACATGAAAATCATCTAACTTATGATTTATATGTGATATGAGACTAATTCATGAAATTATGATAGATATAATTGAGACTAAGTCCTATAGGATTAAATGCATGAAAAATATCAAAGGTAGTCGTATATCATATCTTGCTTATATATACATATGTATGATAAATTGTATAAGTAACATGATATACTAGGGCTCAAACTTGTGCTAAAAGTTCCAATGACTAAAGCTCTTATTTGGAATGTGAGGGGTATTGGGGGGAAAACTCTAGAATTTGCATCAAAAACTTATGTAGAGTTCATAACATTCATCTTTTGGTCTTACTCGAACCTTTTATTTCCGCTGATAAAATAAATATTACTGCCTCTCGCTTGGGTTTTGATAATATGTTTGCTAATTGTTCTAATAAGATCTGGATTATATGGAAGAGCAATGTTAACATCAATATTATTGCTGATTCTGCTCAAGTTGTTCATGTTCAAGTTACTTATTTTAACGTGCTTTATTATGCCTCTTTTGTTTATGCTGCATGTACTAAAGTGGGCCGGTTTCCTCTTTGGGAACTCTTATTAGAGTTTTCCCTTAATGTGAATGGTCCTTGGTGTGTGGGTGGTGACTTGAATATTGTGTCTAACATCAATGAAAGAGTGGGGGGAAACCCTCCTAATGCTAATGCTATGGAAGATTTCAATTCTATGATTTCGGACTGCTATTTACATGATATTGGTTTTACTGGTGGTGCTTTTACTTGGAATAGAAATACCATGTGGCAAAGGCTTGATAGGTTTCTTTTTAATAATGATTGGATAAGAGACTTTCATATGACCCATGTTGAACATTTAAGTATGACTACTTCTGATCATGCTCCTTTACTTATGACCATTTGCGCTAATAAATTGAGTTTCCCGTCTGCTTTTAGATTTCAAAATATGTGGCTCACTCATAAAGATTTCATGAATGCGGTTCATAATAATTGGCATGCTAATATCTTTCCTGATAACTCTATCAAGGGTATGCTTCATCTTTGGTCTAAATTGAGTAGACTTAAACAAGTTCTTACCTGGTGGAACAAACATATTTTCAAAAATATTTTCTCTAATATTAAAGAAGCTGAAGGTAAGGTCATGGATTTGGATAAGATCTATATGGAGAACCCCAATGCTGAGAACCTTTCTATTCTTGATAAGGCCAAACTTAATTTGTTTCAATTGCAAAATCAGGAAGAAATCTTTTGGAAGCAAAAGGCTTCTGCTAAATTTGTTCTTGAAGGGGATAGGAATACCAATTTCTTTCACACTCTGGCTAATAAGAATAGGATTAGAAGTCACATCCATAAAATTATTAACAAATAAGGGTGTACTCTTGAGACGGAGGACCTCATTATTAACTCGGGGGTTGAGCATTTTAGAGATATCTTTAATGACAATAGTACTATCTCTCCTATAATTAACCCTTATGTTATTCCTCGTTTACTTAGTGATGAGGATAATATTTTGCTTACTCAATCTCCTTCGGAGGAGGAAATTTGGATGAATGTCAAAGATATGAATAGGGAATCTGTTGCTGGCCTTAATGGTTTTACTACTAAATTCTTTATTAAAACTTGGGATATTATTAAGTTTGATGTCGTGAATGCTGTGAGAGATTTCTTTGTGGGTAATCCGTATCCCAAATTTTTCTCTTCTACCAATATTGTGTTAATTCCTAAAAAAGAGGCTACCACTAAATGGAATGATTTTAGACCTATTAGTTTGTGTACTTTCTTTAATAAACTTATTTCTAAGATAATTGCTTCTAGACTTACCAACATATTACCGAGAATCATTTCTTTCAATCAAACTGGTTTTGTTAAAGGCAGGAGCATTTTTGACAATATTCTATTAGCCCAGGAGATTGTTCATGATATTAATGCTAAAGTTAATGGGGGTAATTTGATCTTTAAACTAGACATTACTAAAGCGTATGACAATTTAAATTGGAACTTTCTTTACAATGTTATGTCTATGTTTGGGTTTAATCAACAGTTTATCATGCTGATTAAGAATAGTATTGAGTATTGTTATTTCTCTGTGCTCATTAATGATAGAAATCATGATTTTTTCAAATCTGCTCATGGTCTTAGACAAGGGGACCCCTTATCTCCTTCTCTTTTTATCATTGCTATGGAATACCTCTCTAGAGACCTTTAGCTACTTTATAACAGACATCGCAATCTTTATTTCCGCACTGTTGGTGGCATTCCTATTACTCATCTTAGTTTTGTTGATGACTTTATAATTTTTTTGAACGCTTCTACTAAAAATGTCAAAATCTTAGTGAATTTCCTGCCTAATTTTCAAAACTTAAGTGGGTTGTCCATTAATAAAGATAAAAGTAGCTTCATTGCGGGTAAGTCGGTGAAGTGTAGTAGAGTGTCTGTTATCAAAAGTATTTGTGGGTTTAATACTACTACTTTTCCTATAAATTATTTAGGAACCCCTCTTTTTAAGGGTAGAAAGAGAAGTCAGCTTTTTGATAAAATTTTTGCCATGTTTCAAAAAAAACTTTCTAATTGGTCTTCTAATTTTCTTTCTTTTGGTGGTAGATTGATTTTGATTAAAAGTGTTTTAAATTCCATTCCTAATTTTATTTTTCACACTTTGCAACCCTCCTCCACTATTTGTTTAAAATTGGAGAGATTGATCAATAAATTTTTTTGGAGTGCTAAATATAATTCATCTTGTATTTATTGGGCGTCTTGGAACAAAGTTTGTGGGGTTTTAAAGGAAGGAGCTTTAGGTTGCAAAATTTTTTTGGACATTGTTCATGCTTTTTCTCACAAACTTTGGTTTTCTTTTAGAGCTAATAACAGCTTGTGGGCTCAATTCATGCATTTTAAATACTGCAAGGCTACTCACCCTCTTACTAGTAATTTTAAGCCTTCTGATTCTTATGTTTGGAAATGGCTTTGCAACATCAAATGGGAAGCTGAGCAATTTATTCAGTGGGGGTTGGGCAAAGGTGACATCTCTTTCTGGCAAGACAACTGGTTGGGTTTTTCCTCTATTGATAGCTATCTTAATACCAACACGGTTGACAATATCAAGGTTCACACGTTTTTTCATAGTGGTGCTTGGAATGTTAGTAAATTGATGGATGTGATCCCTATTGCTTTGATTGATAAAATTATACATGTTCCTTTGCAATTAGATTGCAAGGATAAAATTTTGTTTAAATTATCTTCCTCTAGTAACTTCAATTTGAAAGCTGTTTGGGATGCCACTAGAATTAAAAGGGATGTCTCTATTAATTTTGATTTTCTTTGGCATAACAATATCCCTTTATCCTACTCTATTTTGGCTTGGAGTTGTATTAAGGGTTATCTTCCTGTTGATACTTTACTTTGGAGAAAAGGTTTTGCTTTTCCTTCTAAATGCCAATGCTGCAATAATATTGAGAGTATTAACCATGTTTTTATTAATGGGAGTATTGCTAAATAGGTTTGGTGCTACTTCTTGAACTTGGGCGATATTGGTGTTATGAATGATCATTTCAATGTGGCTTCCATTCTTAAACTTTGGTTTACTAAAATGAAAGGTCATATCTACAATTTGCTGCCTATTCTTATTTTATGGTACCTTTGGAAAGCTAGGAACGATTCGAAGCACAATGAGATTAAGATGGATCACAACCTTATTATTTCTAATATTAGAAATAAAATTCTGCAATTCAAGGCTGTGAATCTTATCTCTTCTAAAGAGTTCAAAAATTGTAATCATTTAGCTGTTAAATTTGGTATCATTTTGGATAATCAAGAGGTGGATAAATTTATTCGTGTTGTCAGATGGATGAAACCACCTTCTCCTTATATCAAACTTAATTTTCATGGGTCTGTTGGTACTGCTTGTGTGGGTATGAGTGGTATTATTCGGAATCATGAAGGTAAGGTTGTTGCTGCTTTTGCTGGGCCTCTTAACTTTTGTAATGCAATCACTGCTGAGCTCATGGCTTTTGCTCATGGCCTGAACATATGTCATAATCTGGGCATCGGTAATGTGATTTTTGAGGTTGACGCAATGCTTTTAATTGATATTCTTCATAATAAGGTGAATGGTAATCCTAATGAATTCTATATCATTAGGAAAATTAAACAAGACCTTTCTGCTCTTAACTTCTCTATTTCTCATATTTATCGTGAGGGCAATGCTTGTGCGGATTGGTTAGCCAAATATGGTTGCCACACTAACGAGTTAATTGAATTTGATGTGTTAAATCTTCCTACTCCTTTAAGAGGTCTTGTTAACTTGGATAATTGTGGCCTCCCGTATCTTCGTCTTAAGTGATTATTCTGTTTATGATTGTTCTTGAGCTTTGCTTTGTTGGTTCTTTGGGCTTAGTATCTTGGTTTTCTCATTTCAAAGCATTTCCTGCGTTTCTGGGTGGTGACTATTCGTTAATTGGTTTTCTCCATAGTTGGCTTTCCAGTCCCGATGGTTTCTATTTTATCGTTACTGCTGCTATATTTAGTTGTTGGTTTAGTTGCAGGCTTTATCTGGTTATAATTTTCAATATGTGTGATTCTGCTATGATTGGGGTTTTTTGTAAGATCATCTTGATGCTCTATGTGCTGCTTCTTGCTAACTACTTTTCGGATGCCCGTTTAAATCTAATTGATGCTGGGCTGCCTGTCAGATGGCTGGAAAAATTCTCTAAGTTTCCTGTTTTTTATTAGGTGTGTGGCTTTCCTTACTCGGTTCTTTGCTACCAGGTCCTTAATGTTTGTTATAATTTTGATGGCATTATCTCTATCCCGTGCAGTATTTTCATGTCTGGAGGGCAATTTAATTCTTATAATGCTACAAACCGGAATAGCAATGATCTCTTTCACCCTTTTATTAGTAACTATGTTTTTTCCTTTTAACTAGTCTTACTGTTTCCTTCATCCTAGTCACTTAACCCATCTTTTTTGGAGAATTTTGATTATGCAGATTGCTAGGAGGAACTTCTGGTATGATCCTTTGTGTAGGATTCTCGTCTGCTCCGGAATTGTTGTTTTATTGGTTTTTAGCCCATTTTTTTGGCAGGAAGACTATGCTCAATGACATTACGATGCTCTTCCTTTTTTGGTTTCTCTTTTTTGGCAGATTTAGAATGTTACTAGGCTATTTTGTTATTGTTAGCACAAGGAACCACTGGCTCTTTGGTTTTATTTTTTTCTCTCTTGTAGCTCTCTCGAGCATTAGCGAGCTGGAGGTTCCTTTTAAGGACCTTGTAACCCCTTTTTTATATTAACACGTAGGCCCCACCAAAGGGTCCCCCCCCCTCCAAAAAAAAAAAACATGATATGCATATGATATTAAAACCTGACTAACATAGATATATTATATAATTGATAAAATTAAAAAGATTAATATAGTAGTATATGATATATATAAACTATATGATATATGACGCATTGCATTTGATAGAGTTCATAATATATATGTCTTGATACTGTATGATATACATAGAACATATATAGAACCCTATAAATACATATGAAATGACATATAAAATGAAAAAAAGTATAATTAATTGACATGTATAATTCTATAACAGAACTATTATGTTGTAAGTTGACATGGGTACAAACAAAACTTACTGATCATGGACATTGATCACTGATTATGAAATATATTATTTATATTAATTTTTTTGCTTCTATGAAATGGCATTATTCATATTGATTTCCACTTGTTCTTATTGTTATATGTTTATACTGATATGAATTAAATGATTGCATACACACTATTTTTATAGCCTTATATTGATTGTAGTTATAGGTTATGGTAACCTATTGAGATTAGCTCATTATATGATTTTTATATATTTCTAGGAAGGGGTCAGAATCCAATGGAGTGAGATAGATGAGGATTCAGGTTTTGTTTTATTTTCTATACTTATGATTTTATTCTTCTATAGTCGGGTGCTTAGAGGAATAAACTGATGGATGTAGTGATTGATCTTATAGTTATTGTAAATTAAATTTTGATAAAAAAATATAGAAATATTTTGAAGCATATAATTTATAGTTGCTTCCGCTAGACTTATTTATATTAATAAAGTATTAAAACTCTGGTAGATTGATTAATAGATGAAAGAAGTAATTCTTCCCAATTAAGATCTTGGGGCTTCACAAAAACTCCTCTTATTTAGTCCCACAATACTTAGAAATTATGATTAATTTTATATATGAACATCTAAGCACAATCTTCATTATTAATGAATGGTGCATACTAAGACTCTCAAAAACAAAAATTTTATCTCTAGGCAAAACACACCCAATCTCATCTTTCTTAAACCTTATCATAACCTCATACTTATACAATATCTTTATATTTTATAATATATTTTATGATATTGAATAAAGTATAAGATGATTTACATGCATTTATATACTATAAAATTCTTCTGTATTTATATTTCTAACCTAACGGCTTAATCTTCTTATTTATTTATATAATATTTAAATCTTCAAATCACATCAAAATTATCATTCATATAAACTTATTTAAGTTTAAATATATTTTTGATGCATATACTTAAATATGATTTAATTAATACTTAAAATAATTTATAACTAATTAATATAAATTTTTTACATCTTAAATATATAAATATATAAGAAGTTTATGATATGAATATCACTCCTCCTAAAATACTACAAAAAAAAAATTTCGACCGAATCATCTTGGTTAGTGAAAATAAAATCTAAAAAATATATATTTGTGTATATAAATAAAATGAAAAGAACAAGAGAGAGTGCATGTGCATGAAAAAACCCCTCGAGTCAATGGAAGAGGCTCCCTCACTAAGCCCCAAGTAACACAAATGTGCAATTACTAGCAGCCCACACCATTTCCCAATCAAATCCTCTTTTCGTGCCCCCACATCTTGTTGACCTTGAAAACCTTCCTCCATTAAATCTCACAACAACCTCTTCTCATTAGAATAATCCCTCCCTTCACTTAACTCTTTGCCCCCCCAAAGCAAAATCTAACTCATCCTTGTCTCATACAAAATACAAAATAATTTCCATTCTCTTTCTTCTTTTTTTACGGGATAAAGAGATAGAGATCAAAAGAAGGACCCATACATTAATTGTAAAGCCATATAGCCCATCTCCATCCTCCTATCCTCTTCTCTTCCTTTTTTCCACAGCTTTCCTTCTTTTTCCTTTCTCTGCTTGTGGTACTAATAAAAGCCTCAGCACAAGCTGTCCTCACACCCTTTCTTGCTTGGCATACGAGGGAATTCCAGTGTACTTCTGAGTCCCCGCCTTAAATGAAAAGCCCACATAGAGGTATGGGTCCTCAGACAAAGCAAGTTTTTAAAGAAATAGTACTCTTTTCTCTCTCTCTCTCTCTCTTTTTTCTTTTATTTTAACAAATTTAATCGTAAATTTAAACCCATATTTAAATCTTTCAATTTTTCTTTCAGATTTTATCTTGTGCAGACTAACTTTTGCTCTACTAAGCCAACATGATACACTTAGATCAATTTGGAATGGCTTTTTCATCATTTTGGTTTTTAAACAACTATTGTAATTTTGTTTAGATGTATCCTAAATTTTTTGTTAATTTTTCGAAATTTCATTGATAACGGTAATCTTTCATTCAAATATGCTAGAATGGTAGTTGTATAATCTAAATAAAAAAACTATAATATCTCGATTATATTTTAAAAATAAATTCTTCTCACAACACTTGCATATAAGTATATATCGCCCTAAAAGAACCTTTAATCATGAGTCATATTTATTATTTACGAATAATTTTATTTAGGCATATATTTTGAAAACTATACTTTTAGATGTTCAAAAATTCTTATAAAGTAGTGGTGTAGTCTTTGTATAATATGAATTAACTTAATATTATAATTTCTTACAATCAATCAAATTCTAATAAAATTGAAAAAAACTTAGTAATCAATTTGACGCTATAAGGAAAACAGGTAATTTCGCCTACAAATAGGCGAAATTAGCATGCAGGTAAAAAAAAAAAAAAGTTTATTTGAATTTCCAATGAATTGCATCTATTGGTAAAAGCCCCGTCGAAAATGCTTATTTACAGGTAGAAAAACGCCTGAAATTTTTTGCATTGATTATTTTCAATTGTCTATATTTTTTCTTTCTTCATTTAAATTAGGTTTCGTTTGCTCCCCAACTTCAGATAACTTAGTTTCATCATCTTCCTTATGACATTTATGGTGCTGTTAGGGTTTGACAGGAGTTTCTTGTTGCTATAGTTTTAATTGGCTTCTATGCATGTTTGCTCTTCGGGAGGTGTGTAAAAAACTGTTACCCCTTTTATTAACAACCCTTCTTAACTTTCCCCACCCTCTTTCTCACCTCATTAATTGTTTGAAAATGAATGCAAGGTTAGGTGGAAGCTTTTATAAGAGGAAGAGTTGAGTGAGAACCTTTCTGTCTGTCTCCAACACAGAAAAAGCTATCAGAAACTCTCTCTTCCCCTCTCTCTCTCTCGTTCTAGATAGACAAACAGTTATATTATAGAAAGAAAGTGAGAAAGAGAGAGAGAGAGAGAGAGAGAGAGCTCTAGCTCTATAAGTTCCTCATACCTACAAAAGAAAGAAGAGAGGTCCCCCCAGAACAAACTGAAAGACTCAAATTACTCATCATCAGTATCATCATGGCTTCATCAAACAGGCACTGGCCGAGCTTGTTCAAGTCCAAACCTTCCTGCACTTCTTCCCACCTTCAATGGCAGCATGACATCAACCACTCCTCTCTCTTATCAGCTCACTGCCAGAAGCCTAACTCCTATGCCTCAGGTATATCTATCTATAAATATTTTATAACTGCATATCATCACCCTACTCAATCTCTCTCTCTCTCTCTCTCTCTCTCTCTCTCTCTTCACATATGTATATCTATATGTTCGTTCATTAGTGTGCATGAATTCTAGTATTTTTTATAAGAGTTAACGCTTCAAATAGAGTGATCATAGAGCTTTTCTAAAGCTCTTTTTTTTCTTCTTAATTGTGTTTGATAGGATAGGGTTAGGCCTTGATAGCGGCCGATTATGAGGCCACAGAGTATTTTAAAACCGCATTTTTCTTCTTCATCATGTATGATATTCTAAGTTTCTATTTTTCGCACTGGTCTAATAATTAGTGTGCAGAACTCTCGTCTTCATAGTGAAAGTCCGATCCCTAAACACGAATATCTGTGACTCACAAAATTTAATTTTTTTCCTCTATCATCATGGTTTTATTTTCTTTTTTTTCTCACAAACGACAAAAATATGTTTGATCTAAGCTACAAGAAGGAAGAAAATTCAGGTTTTGTAAGGCTCAGTGTGAACCTTCTTCATCATGTAGCATATTTTAGGGCTAGGATTAGGGTTTAAGCAAAACATTTTTTAAGTTAATTATATGACATAAAACCTGATTTTCCATCTGCATCTTGTATGACACAACAGCATTAGGGTTAGGGTTTCAGCAAAGCTTATTTTGTGTAAATGGAATACATATATATGATATATAATCTCTTTTTTTACCTTCATAATGCATACTATTATATTATTATGATTAGAGTTTCACCAAAACTCATCGTGCCTTCATATATATTATATGTACATATAGAAAACCTGATATTTCTTCTTCATCAATTTTTCTTCTTCATCATCATGCATCAAATTATATTATTACATTGTGGCTTAACCAAAGCTTATTTTGTGTTAATGGTATATATATAACAGGATCCGAAGAAAGAACACCAGAACCAAAACCTCGCTGGAATCCAAAACCCGAACAGATTAGGATTCTAGAATCCATTTTCAACTCTGGTATGGTAAATCCTCCACGTGACGAAATACGCCGCATCCGTTCTCAGCTCCAGATCTACGGTCAAGTCGGCGACGCAAACGTCTTCTACTGGTTTCAAAACCGCAAATCTCGTAGCAAGCACAAACAACGCCATCTAAAGTCAACTGCCGCCGCAGCTAAGTCAACGACTCAACAGCCGCCGCCGTTGACTTCCGTTACCTCATCATCGACTTCGTCTTCCTCCTCTTCCGGCTCTAACAATAAGCAGATTACTATTCCGACACTAAGCTCCTTCTTCGATCAGAATCTCTTCCAAGCTCCAATCTTGATGCCTGAGCTCAGCTTAGAATCTTCTGTTCTTCTTCCAACGAGTCAGCCAAGCTACCAACTTTCCTCCGGCGAACTCGCCGGAGGATTGCCGGCTGTTTGGGGAGATATTATATTGCAAGAAATTATGCCGGGTAAGAATATTGGCTCTGTTAGTACTGATTCGGCTTCACTTGCCTGTGTCGTTTCAGCGAATATGACAACTGCGATGGCTACAGCTACAGCCAGTACTGTGAATGAGATACAAGGTACTTTAGATATACTACTGTTAACTTATTTGGAATTTCTTCTTCTATCTTTCTTTGTTTCTGTTCTGTTTCTGTGTTTTTTTGGTGTTTTGTCTCTCTCTTGCTTTATTTCTTGTCATTTTATTGCGATTTGGCGTTCATATCTGGCCTTTTCTATTCTGATTTTTATTATTTTTATTTTTGTAAGTTGCCTGGTTTGTAGGTTCGGATGTTAGAAGTATTGATATTGTTTGTTTCTTTTTTTTTCTTTTTTTTTTGTAACTTTAGAAGATTAGGGTGGAATGATTTTCTTTTTTCTAATTTGAGGTTATTATATTGGGGATGTTTTTGTTTATTAAATTAATAGTTTTATAATAATATCATTTAAATATGGAAAAATGTATTATATTACTTTTAACTGAAAAATAATTATCAAAATTATTAGATTAATTTTAAGTTAAATGCATTAGATGATTAATCAATTAAATTTTGTACACTAATATAAATCAATAATTTGAAGATTCAATTGTTTCCTAAAATGAACAATCACATATTTGATTATCTTTTAGATGAACTTGAAAGCTTAAATATAAGTAAAATCATATGCTCAAATTTAAAGCATTGAACTTCAAATATTAATAAAATTAAAATTAAGTTATTATACTCAAATTTAAATTTAAATTTAAAAAGAAAAAACTTCTATTCAATTAGTGATAGAACTCTAACAGCCTCATAAACTGTTTAATGTAGTGACTAGCAAGTTTCTTAGAGATAGAGAGAGATTTTATAAGAGAGAAATGTAGGGATATAGAGAGAGATTGAGAGAGATGGAGGGGGGACCGGAGTCATGTATACACAAGATTGAGTGGATGGATCGAAGGAAACTGTGGCGTGTAGTCATGTCAGTAGAGATTCTCGAGAGGGTTTCATGTGTGACAGTGTTGTGCAGAGAGAGAGAAAGAGGTTTGAAAAGATGGAGAGGATGGAAGAGATGCATAGAAAGAGAAAAATAAAAAGAAGATTGAGTAGAGATGGTGTGTAGTTCACTTGCTTGTCTTTCATTATTTGTTGACCTTAGATGGTTCTTTCACGCATCGCATTATGGCTCAGTTTCCTAGATTGGACGTGTGCATGGCATTAAAGGAAAGAAAAAAAATCCTCTCTCTCTATCTCTCTTTGATCCCTTCGAGCACGTAATCCCCCTCATTTTCTCTCTACGTAACTCCTTACTTGTGAAAGTAATCTTAACTGAGTTATAGTTATATTTATATACTAATTTCTTTTAATGTTTAAATCAAATGATATGCATAAAAGTATATTTTTACTTTAAATAAATATAGAGATTTAAGTATTAGATATATAAAAACCAAAAATTTATATTATATATTTAAATTTTACTCAAAAATTTAAATCACATACTTTATTATATAAATCATCATTTTTCTTAAAAAATAACTCTAATCTTTATATTAAAAAATATGTTGTTAACTATTTTCAAAACTTTGATTTTCATATAATTATCACACTTCCATGTGACGAATTTTTTTTTATCTTCTAGAAATTTTATTAGAATCAGATTTTCTAAAGTGTGATAAATCGAAAGAGATTAATTTTAAGGTTTTCAAAATTTTTTCTGATTTAATAATTTTACAATTAATTTAATACACAATTGTAGCCTTCTCAAATCAATCATTAATTGCATGTTGATTTCAATTGTAATAACTCCATGATGGTTTTAAAATATTTAATACTTGTTTTATTAATAGTGTTTTGGGAATTTCAATATATTAATTTTTTTCTTTATTCTAGATCTATATAAACTAAGCATTCAAAAGCTACACAATAAAATCACAGCGAAATATATTATAAACATATTTAAAATAAGGCATATAAGAATATCAACTGTGAAAATAAGACGAGAGAGTCATCAATTGAGCTATCTTATATAAGCTTCTTCTTCATATATATATATATACAGTTTCTCTGATTTTTATGAGAAACTTGTAGAATAAGCAAATTATCTTGGTCCAACTAACGTCATTAGCAATAGTATCAATAAATGAATAATTAATGATATAATAATGTTGCTTTGACTGCAGTTACAAAGTCAACGGTTTTTATTAATGACGTGGCATACGAGGTGATCGCCGGACCTCTCAACATAAGGGAGGCTTTCGGCGACGAAGCCGTCCTCCTCCACTCCTCCGGCCATCCCGTTTTAACTGATGAGTGGGGCCTTACCCTCCAACCTCTGCAGCATGGAGCATCCTATTATTTGGTTAATTCTCTCTATATATTTCTCATATATATATATATATTTATTTATTTGTATTAGAAATCACGTACAGTTCATCTTATTAATTTTTAATTTATTTTTTTCAGGTTCACTAATTGCTGTATTTGATATTTGATGCTGGTGAGCCATTTCAGTGGTGGAGGAGTTTGCTTGATTTGTTGTCTTTTAAGTAGTGTGTACTCTTAATTATCCTCGCATATTATTAGCTTTGCTCGATCTGCTTATGAAGGCATAAATATATGATTGTATGGACTTTATTTATGAGTTCTATATATGATATCATTTCAGTTTTCCCTGAGCTAATGAAAATTGCTGTGCGGTCATGTTTGAAATGAAGAAAATATATAAAATGTTTGAAAAATACACCTAAATTATCTTTATATATATTCGTTTATTGATGATCAGTGAGGAACTAGAAAGAGCTGAGGGTGGGACTGAGATTTTTTTTCTTAATAAAATAAGTATTTTAATTATTTTGGTTATTAAAGTTAGAAATTGAATTTATCATGCAATTATTAATGGAAACAGTATAAATTTTATTTATAATTTACAAGGAAAGTATCTTTCAGTATTGATTGAAATAACTGTGGATCAAATCACTGAAATTAATGTTTTTGGCAGCAAAAATCAGGTTGACTTCTGCCTTCATTGATATGTCCTTGATTTTACCTTGAAAGAAAAACCTAGATTGATTTTTTTTTTTATTTTTTTATTTTGATGTGTCATCAGATGATTTATCAGATCAAATATAAAATTTGATTTAGTTTTTCAATTTAAAACATTCAGATAGATTAAATTTTAGGACTATAGAAAATCTGATTTCAACACTTATTGTTGAATTGAAAATCTTGATGAGATGATCACTACAACAGTGTTCTAATTGAATTCCAAATAAGTCCATGAGACAATATCAAGCATTTGAAGTGTAATTGGTAACTTCCTGATATTAATTGAAAGATCAAATTTAAATCTCAGATGCTTACAATCAATATCACTCAATTATCAAGTTATTAAGATATTAAATACTAAAAATAATAATTTATGATTGTTAGGATCAACTCGAACCATCAAAAGAAGTGTTTTCAAATTTCTACTAGATTTATTAAAATGTCACTTATGAAAACTATAAATAGACCTCAATTCTCAACATGAAAGAGGGAATGAACTTAGAACTAAATCTATGATATAGAGAAAATGATTTGTAAATTGAACTTATAATGACTCCTAAAATATTATTTGACTATTGTAGGTTAAAATATATCTTACAGACATTTAATTGTTCTATCTTGATTTCTTAGTTAAATAGTCATAACATTTTACAAATATCAAAATAACTTAAAAATATATTTCAATGAGCATTTTAAAACATCTTATCAATCAAACTTATGTTTGAGAGTTGTAGTCATTTTATGATCATAATTGAACCTTTGGCTATTACATTTGGGTTGAAAAAGAGGCTTGTAAATTGTATTTCTAATGAAAAATGTTAAGTTTAAATTTTCTGTTGGGGGTGCTGCAATGCTGTCATCTTTATTGAATAATGAAGCGCTTAGGATGTTGTAATCTGAGAGCCCAACATTGTATTTTGATGATTATAAATATTATTGGATATTTATTTTCTTAATCCATCTTTATATATTGTATTTTTTTTTGTGCGGCACTAACCTTTTTAGGAACAACATAAACTAAGAAGCATTGAAGAAGTAAAACATAAAATAGTATAGCATCAGTGTATAAGTTAGTCTGTACTTGACAGAGTTTGTACTTTTTATTTTGAGTCAATTCTGTATTAGGTAAATGTTGGCTAAGAAACCATGTGTACACACACACACACAAGAGGGAGCATAATTAAATATTTTAATTTTACTATAAATCATACTTATAAATGATCAGTTCAAAGATTAATTAATTAAAACTAATTAATTAAATAAGATTAAATTAATTTGGGCTATAACTAATCGTATAGTATAACTACAACATCGTACATGATGATTAGCTATTTTGAGAAACTCCACCATTGAATCATGGTTACATAAAGTAGGCATATTTAATATTTGAAATATTAACTAATCGTAAAGTAAGAAGCTATTCGTACAGTATAATTTGTGCACTGTACTGTACAATTAGAAGGCTTAAAAATGAAAATTAGGTTTTTTGAAAGCCCACTTTATAAACTCATTATGTCTTTAAAGAATGTTGTTCTTGAGAGTTTTAGAGATATTTTTTTGCTGTGAGAGAACTTGGAGAGAGACAAAAACATAAAGGAGAGAGACGAGGCAAAAGAAAGAGAGTTAGAGCATTGAGGGAGTTAAGGGGTGTGAGAGGAGTCACACTGCTGCTTTAACTAATCTGCACCTTAGGTCATATGGTTGTGTTTAGATAGAGCTTTAAGTAAGAGAGTCTTTAGAGCAAAGGACTCTCACTAGCCAAGGAGGTTAGGGATCATAGTGGGTGTCAATATTTGGCCCAACGCAAAATCAGACCCAAGCCTGACAAAAAAATTTTGAGTTTAGGTCAATCCATTTAGAAAGCCAGCCAGGTTCAGGTTTGATATCCTAACCCATTTTTAAAATTGAGATAGGTTCAGGTTGACCTAAAATCCTGAATGTGACACATAAATACCCGGATCCCATAATCCTAGCCCAACCCGCACTGTGTCACACCCGTGTCTCGCACCCACGCACCTATATTACACCTAGCCCTTCGAGAAAGACCTAAAGGCCTCTGAGTGCACTATGAGCCTTGCACCCATGTGTGTTGTTGGCCTTGCACTCACACTCTACCCAACACCCCCGCAGCCCACCTTCGCTTTGCTTACTATGTGCTTGGGTAAACTTGTTGGGTTAGGTCGACCCAAGTGTGGGGTTGGTCAGGTCAGGTTTTAAATTTTTGACCCATTTAAAAAATCTAGTTAGGTTCAAGGTCAAGTCAAATAATGGCTGGTCATTTTTGATTTAGACATGAACTTGACCTGAAAAATATTTTTACACCCCTAAGGGACGGCATCTCTGTCGGGCAGAGAGGAAAAAGGAGGGAAGCCATCTCCACTAAAGTGAGGAGCTAAAGGAGGCACAACATTTCTGATGGGTCAAGGAGGAGACATGAAGGATTAACATCTCCACTGGGTTGAGGAGGCAAAAGGCAGGACAATATCTCTACTGGACTGAGAAGACAAGAGGAGGGAGATTCTTCAGAGTTTGAAAAGGTTATTCTTTGCTTGTGTTAAAGAAGAAGGGCTTCTCCGCCTAGCTGTGTGCAAATGGAGTCTGAGTTAGTGCAATTCCTAAAGAGGAGGATCGTTAGAGAGTGGACATAGATCGATTCAACTAAACCAATATAAACCTAGTTTGTGTGTTTTTACTTCTATGTACTTTACTTTTCTTGCAATTTATTTTTATGCAATCTTGTTTTATTTTGATTATCTTTGTGAAAGAGGCTTTTGGTGAATGATCTTTGGTTGAACATTATTTTTAAATTTTGTTTTGAAAAATAAAAAAATATTTATTTTCTAAAATTTTAAAAATAAAAAAAATCTTATTTACTTTTAGTTTTTATTTTGAATTATTTTAAGCTCTTTCACACTTCTATATATAAGTTTTATTTTTAAGTAAAAGATTTTAAAATACCAATTCACCCCCTTTAGGCGTGCCATAAGTACTTTCAATTGGTATTATAGCGAGATTCTTACTTTTTAGATTTAAATATCTTGAGTAGATCCACATGGCACATTTTGGTAATTGTAACACCGTAAAAGAGTATTCTATTATCCTACCACCTTTATTTGATAACATTTTGTTTAACTTTTGAAAGATTTGTAAGCCCATATTTTTACAATCGATTGATTTTCGTATGTGGCACATGATTCAAACTGGATATATTTTATCATTTAGTATTGTGAATGGAGCTAAAGTAAAAATTCTTTTTACTGAATGGTGTGAACTTGCACAAATTAATACTAAATATTTAAACAATTTTTTTCTATTCCTTAAAATTTATAGATTTCATGCGTATTTTACACACACTAATGGAAAGAAAATATGTGTTAGGTTTTACATTACTTATGAAGGCATTAGTGAAGTTAAAAAATCTCACATGAATATGAACTCTTTCACATGCAACCCAGTGAATCCATTTATGATGTGTCTACTAGATTTATAAAAATCATCATATTATTGCATGCTTTGCGTAGAGATATTTTAAATTTTAAAAAAGTTAACAATATTCTACTTTGTTTACCTGAAAGTTAGGATGCAGAAGTAACTACAATATCTAAGTCTAAAGATTTAAATTCATACTCTATTAATAATCTTCTTGGTTCTTTGATTGCTTATGTGAAAGTTCAAAGAATTGTTGTGAAACCACTTGAACTACTGAATGACACACCAACACGGGGTTGAATTGATGCTTTAAAATTCTTTTTCAACAATCCTTTTTGAAATTAAAAGTAATTTGTCAAATTTAAAATCAAAATCAGATTTTTTAACGAGGAAGCGAATTGATAAAATAAATACTTATGTTTATATTTTGATTTTTATAAAAAAATAATTAACAAATATTTTTATTCTTTTTCTTTTTAATCAAGAAATAAATTCAATCAACCATGAATCTTATTTTTTATTTTATTATTATTATTATTATTATTGGGCCGAAACCCACAGAGGGGCCTACGAGCTAATTACAAAAAAGGGATTACAAGGTCATTATGGGGGACAATCAGCTCGCTAATGCTCGAGAGAGCTATAGAAAAAGTAAAAAATAATACTTGAGAGTCAAAGTCACCTCTTAGAAAAAATTACAGAAAAACCTAGTAATATTCTGGGGTGGTCAAGAGCCAACACCCATAAAAGAAAGATAAAATTAACTCCATTAACCATGCCTCTAACAGTGCAAGGTAAGTTCATATCATCAAACTTTGGATAGGTTAGAAGTTGGCAAACAAAATTAGTCAGCCAATTGACACACGAGTTAGCTTCACGAAAAACATGAGATATATAATAATTCAGTATGCTGAGGGCAAGTTTAATATGTCTAATTAAATAAAAGTTATCAAGACTACCAGCAGAGGCATCTTTGAGGATGAGGATAAGAAGCATATCATCCACTTCAACCCAAACATCAGTAATTCCCATTTTCTGGCATATATTTATCTTGCAATTTAAGGCTATAAGCTCTGTAGTAATCGCATGGGTACAAGTTAAAGAGATAGCAAAAGCAGAAATAACCTTACCCATATAATTATGAATGATCCCACCAATGCCAACAGAAGAGAACTTAATAAAACCATAAGTACTTAACTTGTAGAAAGGAAGAGAAGGTTTGATCCACCTCACAATCCTTTCAAACCTCTCAATAGTTTGGCTAGTAGTGGGGACCCCCAAAACAATGGTAATGTCCTTGCAATTATGGAAGTTACTATCAGTTATGAGATTAACAAAATAAAGCTACAAAATTTTATCTTTCACTTTGGATATAACACGCTTAAAATCCATTTTAATATCTCCATCTTTCGAATCATTTCTCTCCATCCACAAAAACCACATAATAAGAATGGGAATTAAGTTGTAGATATGCCCTTTAATAGGATTAAACCAA
The DNA here is from genome assembly GCA_019925795.1 of Dendrobium chrysotoxum. Classification (NCBI taxonomy): domain Eukaryota; kingdom Viridiplantae; phylum Streptophyta; class Magnoliopsida; order Asparagales; family Orchidaceae; genus Dendrobium; species Dendrobium chrysotoxum. The sequence goes on along the minus strand of CM034304.1, from coordinate 11,085,435 downwards.
CACTGAAGAATGGACACAACATCACTATTGCAATTATAAGTACCTTTGTTAGCCAAATTAAAAAAATATCTCCAAACACTAGTGGAAATTGCCCCATTTACAAATACATGATTCAAATTTTCAATATTGGCATAACACTGACATTTTGAGGGCAAAACAAAACCTTTTTTCGTCAACAAAACATCAACTCGTAAAAAATTGTGAATAACTCTACACACCATGATAGAGTAAGATAAAAGAATATTCTTTTACCAAATAGAAGAGAAAATCCGTGAGTTGTCATAAAAAGTTCTAAAAGTATGCCACACTTTGTTAAGAGCAAATTTACCGTTGGAAGGTGGTTGAAAAAATATCAATCCTCACAATGTAATTGTAAAGGAATCTTGGTAATGATATCCACTAAACAGGGGGAATAACCTCAGCTAATTTTTGCACATTCCAATTATCATTATGAAAAAAATTGTGAACTTTAATTGGGTCAATAATATGAGTATTTAAAAAGTTGTCAATAGAGTAAGGCCCAATCCAATTATCTTGCCAAAAGAAAACCTCACCCTTGCCCACACCCCATTAAATATACTGCTCAGCTTCCCATTTAATGTTACAAAGTCTTTTCCAAACCAAAGAATCAGAGTACCTATAGTTGCATAAAATCGAATGAACATTATTGCAATATTTATGTCTCATGAATTTAGCCCATAAGCTATTATTAGATCTGAAGACAAACCATAACTTATGGGAGAAAGGATGAGCCATATCCACAATACTCTTAAAACCCAAACCCCCTTCATTAAGAGGACTAGATATGTTGTTCTAGGAGGACCAAAAGATACAGGAGTTATTGTTCTTAGAATCCCAGAAAAATTTGTTAAGCAATCTTTCCAATTTAACACAAAGAGTCATAATAGGCTGAAGAGTATGTAAGAGATAAATGGGAATAAAATTCAAAACACTTTTAATGAGCATAAGTCTACCTCCAAAAGATAAAAAATTGGAAGCCCAAGCAATAAGCTTCCTTTAAATAGTAGAAAATAAATCATTAAAAAGGTGAGACCTTTTCTTACCTTTAAAAGAGGGGTACCCAAATATTTGATAGGCAAGGACTTGTGAATAAAATGACACTTGCGTTGAATAGAATTAATCCTACCATGGTTGACAGATTTGGCAATAATGAAATAAATTTTGTCATTGTTGATAGAAAGACCACTTACCTTTTGAAATTTAGATAGCAATCTAATTAAAATCTTGATATTATTGAGCAACCCATTGGAAAAAATTATAAAATCATCAGCAAAGCAAAGGTGAGTTATTATAGTACCACCTAAGGTATGATAAACAAGATTGGGATATCTACAAAAAAACTCTTCCAAACTCCTAGGAAGATACTCAACAACAATAATAAAAAGAGTAGGGGAAAGAGGATCCCCTTGTCTCAAACCTTGTGAAGAATTAAAATAGCCACGGCTCCTACCATTAATAATCACAGAAAAATAATAATTTTGAATGCTATTCTAGATAAGAAATATGAAAGAAGAGCTTAAACCAAATAAATCCAAAATATTATAAAGAAAATCTCAAATAAGATTATTGTAAGCTTTGGTAATGTCAATTTTAAATATAATATTACCCCCCTTAACTTTAGCATTGATATCGTGAGTAATCTCTTAAGCAAAAAGAACATTGTCAAAAATACTATGACCTTTGATAAAACTAGTTTGAGCATGGTAAATAATTTTGGGAAGAATAGTAACTAGTCTCCCCATCAAGGTTTAAGAGTTTAACTTATTGAGAAAAGAACAGTGACTGATTAGCCTGAAATCAACCCTATGATTCTGCTTCTTTTTTAGGAACTAAAATAATGCTAGAGGAGGAAATAAATTTAGGATAAATATTACCATCAAAGAAATCTTTCACAGCCTCAATCATATCCATCTTAACAATATTCCATACTTTCTGAAAAAAATTAGTAGTAAAACCATTAGGACCGCCACAAAGTACCCATTCATGCCTTTAATAGCATTCCAAATCTCATCTTTGGAAGGACATTGAGTAAGTAGATTATTATCATCCTCACTAATAACATGGAGAGTAATATAGGGGTTAGGAACATGTATGGTGGCAACGTTGTTATTAAAATTGTTCTTCAATTAGTCCACCCTAGAATTGTAAATCATATAATAATTATTATAAGAAGTACCATCAGGGTTAGAAATTTTATGATATAGTTCACCATCCTTTTTTTATTAGCCACAACATGAAACAAATTGGTGTTCTTATCACCCTCCAAAACAAATTTGGAAGCAGCTTTTTGCCTCCAAAGGCTTCCTCTTTCTTGAAATTAAAGAGAAGATCTTTGGCTTTGTTAAGATTAAACAAACTATCATTGTTAGGATAATTCAAATAAGAATTCTCCAATTCGATAACATCATTTTCAGTTTTCCTAATATTATGAAAGTTGTTTTTTAAAAACACATTTATTTCACCATATTAGCTTCTACTTTAACCCGCTCAATTTAGACCATAATCTCATCATACCTTTGATGATGTTGTCAGGAAAAATAGGAGTATGCCAGTTGTCATTAACCATATTCGAGAAATTTTCATCAAGTAACCAAATGTTTTGGAATCTAAAAATAGAAGAAAATAAGTGATTATTAGCATTAATACTCAAGAGAAGAAGGGAGTGATCGGATTTGGTTCTACTCAAATGATCCACATGAGTCATGGAGAAATAAAAAATCCATTCCGTATTGAAAAGAATTCTATCAAGTTTTGGCCACATGGTTGCTCTATCCCAAGTAAAAGCACCACCAGAGTAACCAATATCATATAAATCACAATCAACTATCATTGAATTGAAATCATCCAAGGCCTATTGATTGGGAGAATTACTCCCAATTCTTTTAGAAGCATTAGAGATTATATTAAAATCTCCACCAATACACCATGGGCCATTAGTGTGGAGAGGAAAGTCTGAGATATGCTCCCACAAAGACAAACAACTCATTCCAGAGTAAGAAGCATTATATTTAATGTTAAAGCACATAATTTGAGAGTGAACAATTTGCAGGTGATCAGAGATAACATGAACAATAACAGAATTATTCCACAATATCCAAATCTTATTAGAACAGTTAGCAAATTTTGTAGAAAACCAAGATGGGAAGCACTTAAATTTAATTTATCTTGTGAAATAAAAGCTCAAGTAAAACAAATAACTGGATATTATGCACTCTGCATAAATTCCTAACTCTATCCTTTGAATCAACCCCCCCTCCCCCGATATCCCTCACATTCTAAATAAGAGCTTTAGCCATTAGTTTCTTTTAAAGAAGTTTAAGCTCTAGTAAAAAAAGGAAAAACCAGAAATCTTGTATCACAATAACCACCAACACAAATCAAATTGAATAAATATAAATGTTCAACACTTAATATGCAGAAAGTAAAGTGAAGAAATTAAAGAAAAAAATACACCATAATTTTATAGTGGTTCAGTCAACCTTACCTACGTCCACTCGTTGGGGTCCTCCTCTCCAGGTATTACACTAAACACTTTAGTGACTCTCATTTAACCCCCTTGGTAAGGTGGAGAAGCTCTCACAAAAATCACTTCCACCCTTGGTACGATTGAGAACTGAAATCTCTTTCACCTTCCCCAGTGTGATAGAGTAGCCGAATCCCTTTCACCTTCCTTGGTGTGGTGGAGTTGCTAGTGGCCCTTTAACACCAAGAGCTTCTTCATAAAGTTTCCCACAAAAAAGTCTTTGACACATAGAGGAACAAGGTGAACATTGGCAGGAGAAATCGTATGGAAACATCCTCTCACACTCCCTTGCACTCACAAGGCTCTTCTCCCTCTCTCACAACTTCACCTCTCCCTCTCTTACTTAAATCTCTCTCTTCAAACAATTACTTATAAAAGACATACACCCTCAGATAGCCAAAGACCCTCTCAAATGAATTAAGAGATATTTAAATAGTAAGCTTCTTGAAAAATCCTAATTCTTAATTATTCTGTCTCTATTTGTACAATATGATCCATAGATTATACAGTACAATTAGTTTAACTATCCAACTGTAGTACTACACTATGAATAAGAGCACAGGATGATTAATTTAATTTCTTAACTGATCATACTATCTGAATGAAAAGTAGTGTAATACGATTATTTCAAGTCAATGATTAGATCATACAGGATGAATTAAATGTCATCTAGAGAGTCCTCAGGTGAGTTATATACTACGATCTTATGATCATACTAGACAATTTAAACATTATCCAGAGACTTCTTGGGTGAGTCATACAGTACTGTCTATGATCATGTAATATGATTTATAATCAATTTAGATCCAATTTTATTGCTTAATTAACTAACATAATTAGGAAATAATTTAGAAGTGTATACAACATAAAAGGATTTATATAGTACAAATTTTAAAATTCAAATTTACCTATTTTAGATAAGTTGGATTCAACGGCAGGATTTGTGGTTATAGCTAATCATCGAGTATGATGTGGTGGTCATACTATATGATTAGTTATATTTGAATTTAATTTTTATTTAAATTAAATATTTTAATTAATTTCTTTTTGAGTTTATCATATAGTGCTATCAAGATTGTATAATATAGTTTAACAGTAAAATTTATCTTTATTTTTCACTCCCTCCATGTATGTGTGTATAGTTGCTAAGGTAGTATACACCTTTTTATATATATTGACTCAAGACAAAGTAGAAGTATTGAATCTTCAATAGATAGTTTAACTCGTATACTCACAACACATAGTCTTGAGCATGAATCTTCATTTTTTCTCCGTGTATACTGTTACCTAAAAAGTTAGTTGTGTACAAAGCAAATATCCAAAATAATATGCTTGAATAAATATATAATCATCCAATAATATTTATAATCACAAAACATTAGATCAGGCTCTCAGATTATAGCAATATGAGTAAAAGGTAAGTCAAAAAATGCATACTCAAGTGTAAAGAAAAGGGAGCAAACAATAATGCTAAAGGCTAATGATACAAAGTGTAGTAATTCAATAATTCATGGAAATGATGATATTACACTTATTACTCGACAATTTAAAAGATTCCTTAAAAGAAAAAGGTGTCATTTTGATAAACATAAAATTAAAAATGCAAAATCAAATATGTTTTCTATTGATGTAATTTGCTTTGAGTGTTGAAAGCTAGGACATATCAGATTTTACTGCTCGAGCACCATGAGCCACCCAGCTAAGAATAAGGGTGAGGACAAAGAAAATGCAAAGGGCAAAAAAAATTTCAAAAAGATTTTTGGGCCAACTCAAATTCATAATCATCAGCAATGGAGGTTGAAGAAGGGGTAACCAACTTGTGTTTAATGACTAAAAAATAGCATTGGTGACTCCAACATTGATGAGGTATGCAATTTATCTTATGATGAATTATTCTCTTTTTCTGAACAACTTCAGGATTATGGAAAATTAAAAAAATATCATTTATATCTTAAGAGAGAATATTCTGCCATGAAAGAAAGCATACAATGTTATAAATAACTACACAAATTTAATAACTAGTTTTCTTGCATTAGAAGTAGAGCATGATTCTTCAAATAAAAAGTATTTTGCATTAGAAGCGAAGCATTAAGTTTTGAATAAAAATCATCTTGAACTAGAAGAAACTTTTAAAGAACTAGAAGAGTTAGCCTTATAAATAGATAACAATGAGCATGTATTAAAAGTGGAAGTAGGCATGTATAAAAGTGCAAATGAATACTTGGAAAATAAAATAATAGCACTTCAAGAAAGTACATCAGAGCTTACATTGAAAAGCCACATCTTAACATAAAGCACACACTACCATCTTTCAAAAGAATATATCATTATATATATATATATATATATATATATATATATATTAGTGTATCCATTTTCAAGGATCAAATATTATTCATGTGGCGTTTTAGGATACATTTGCACACTCAAAATACACCATAGAGCACATATAGTCTAAAGGTTGAAGACAACAAGAAGAGTGTAAAAAATGTTATATTTTATATGTTAAATTTCCAATGAAACCATTTTATTTTAGTTGTGCTTATGCAGGAAAATACAAGAAATGTGCAAAAAATTTAAGTATAGTATAGTGCCACGATGTTAGACATTACACCGTTGTAGCTCTATCTTTAACACCGTCAGAGCGCCCAATATGGACATGGCGGCGCCCAGCCTCTGTTTAACAAAGTCACAACATCAGAGGAGTCAGCATTAAAAAGCCCCGTCTCTGTCTGCACAGCGTCATGACACCAATTTCCAACACCGCCAAGCCAAGGAGAGTGCCACGTGGACACTACAATGCTCAATCATTAGTAGCATTATAGCGCTACAGTTGTAACCATTTAGGACATGATTTTCGAATCAAGTGACACATCTATATACTAAAAAGTAGGTCCACATTAGCAAGCGCTGTAGGGAGTTTAGTCACTTAATTAATTTCGATCTTCATAATGCTTCTCAGTAATTATCTTAGGAGTGATAACTAAGAGAATTCGTGGAGCAATAGATCCACTTCATAAGAGTGTTTGGTCAATGTTTATGGAAGTAATTATGTAAGTTCAATGAGGAGTGTAGAGGAGATCATTGATCCCATCTGATGATATTATTTCTTTTATACTTCTTTCTTTTTATGTTATTAATAAAAATGAATTTGCTTCACTTATTCTTCATGTCAAGCTAAATTCTCTAATTTTGGATTGATGGTGCAAATATAATGTGGAGTACTAATGAATTCTCTTCATCAATAATTTAATGATATTTTTAATATACTAGGTCTTTATTTAATTCACATAGTTGTTATACGTGTAGTTAATATCAGCTGTAATATGGAGCCTAGGAATAAGAAAGCAGGCACAACCAAGTATATTAGATTGGTATGATACAAGCATGGATATAGTGCTTGGCATATACCAAATTTATAGAGATAAATTATAATGAGGAGATTTTAACAGTACATGTTTTATTTACTCTTCTTATATTTTTATAGGATGATAGACTATAGGAGTTTAGAGTGGTATTGATGTTGAAAGGTTTAATTTGTCCTTTATCTCTTCATACTTGACAGAGCAGTCGGTGATGAATATGTTATGCATAATATCAACTTAAAAGAGAATCATTAGGAAACATATTGTATTTTACATTCCATAAATCCAAAATGTTTTATCCAAATAGTATTTCAATAAAAAATTTTATTAATTTTAAATTAAGTGATTTAATCTCCACCAAAACTTATTTTTTATCTAAGTAGGATAAATGTTGTAATTATAATAGACAATACTAGTATTTATAATTAAACATTCTTCTGAAAGTTCAGGGGAGGTTGTAAGACCTCATCGAACTATCCCTAGGCACAGCAAGAAGGGGCGAGGGGGGGGGGGGGGGGGGGGGTGAATTGGTTATTTTAAAAATTTCTTTAACACCAAAAACTTTTCTTGAGATTTTTTAATAAATTAAAACAAATAATGTTATCACCCAATGTGAAAACAAATTAACAAAATAAAAATATAAAAATGGTGATGATGAGTTACTCAAATCAATATATCATCAAACATAAATTTTTTAACATATAATTTTTAGAAAAAATAAATCACAAAAAAGAAAAAATATAAAAAGTAAAAATCAGAACGAACACACCAAAATTTTATAATGATTCAGTCAAATAATAACATACATCAACTCCCCGGAGTCCCCCTCTATGAGTATTGCACTAAAACATTTATGTCTCTCCTTTAGCCCCCACAGCTAGGCGGAGAAGCCCTTATAATCTTTTCACTAACTCGGTGTAGTAGAGAACCTTGACCTCCTTTTTCACTCTCCTAGTGAAGGAAGAGAACCTTGTAATCCTTTTTCATGCTTTTGTTAAAGGAAGAATGTTGCAATCCAGGATCACTAGATTATGATTTTGATGAAAACAAATATTATTGATTGAATTTTTATTTCTCCTAGCATATGTACTGCATATTATTTTTTTGTTTGTACTGACATTTCAGGTACATCATACACTGCTCAAGAATTATCAAAGCTCAAGTTTAGGTAGAATAGGATACATTTCAAAAGACTATATTTTTAAATTTTTTATTTTATATTTCTTGAGTTTGCCCATGTAAGGGTGTATGCTAAATTGGCAACCATGCACTCACACATAAGGTAGTGAGAAAAGTGAATTAACTTTTTTTTAACTAATTGTATCATACGATTCGAATCATACTATATGACTAGCTATACAAAAATAAGTATAACTACGAATTTTATAATTAATGCTTATGAACAAATCATAATGTATGATGTAGATCGTACTATATGATTCTTTTCCATCAGGAAACCCTGCCTACAAGATGATAAGTATTTTGAAAATCAATTTTTGAACTAATCATCCTGTACGATCCTAATCATACTGTATGATATTTTGAATCTTACTTAAATTAATACCCCTGATTAGTCAATAAAATTAAGATTTAATAAATATAACCAATCATATTGTATAATATCGATTGTACTGTACGACTAACAAAGATAAAATTCGATATTCCTGGATATCGTATATGTTGAAACCTTAACTTTTTGAACTAATCATATAGTATGATGTTGATCATATTAGACAAAACCCTAACATTTGAACTAAATGTACAGTACGATGTAAATCATACTGGATGATTGACAAAGATAATTTTCAATCATCTCAGTGATCATCCTATACTAATAGAAGGAAATTAAACTAATTGTACCATATGAATATTTGATAATTCTGTACGATAAGTATGTAAAAATTGAATAGTTCATCTAAATGGTTATTCCATCATGCTAGAAGAACCCCTTTTTTGAACTAATCATACTATATGAACCCAGATTATACTGTAAGAATAATGGTGGCTTAATTGAAACCATATGGATTTTTTGAAGCCTTGTACTTAAGCAATTTAAGCTAGTCTAAAAAAAACATTTTAGTTGTTGAAGGAAATATGAGGGAGAATTCCCAAGAGAGCTCTTAGGCTTGGAGAGGGAGAAGTTGAGGTTGTATGTGAGGGAGAAGGATTTTGAGGGGTTTCCACACTGTTGCTCCAGGAAAGCTTGCACCTTTTGCTTCCTTCAATGTCCTTCTGAGTTCTTTGATTTACTCTTAGGAGAGAAAATTCAAGGTCAAGGGTTGTGGGTTCTCTGCCTTCACCAGGAGGGTGAAAAAGGATTGAAGGTTCTCTACCATCACTAGGAGGGTGAGAAACATTTTAAAGGTTCATTGTGTCACTAGGAGGGTGACATAGCTTTCAATTCTTTTTTGCACTAGGTTTGGTGGAAGTGATCTGTAAGGGCTTCTCTACCTTATTGTGGGGGCTAAAGGAAAGTCACTATAGTGTTAGTGTAATACCCATAAAAGAGGACTCCGGGGAGTGGACGTAGGTCAAGGTTGACCGAACCACTATAAAATTCTGGTGTATTTTTTCTAATTTTTTTTGCTCGTTTATTTTGTACATTTTTAATTTCTTGAACGAATTTAAATTTTATTGCAAACTACAATTGAATTATTAATCTTTTTTTGGTTAGATTTAATTTTTATTAGAAAGGAAAATTATATATATATATATATATATATAGATTTATTTGTCACAAAACTTTGAAAAAGAAAATCAAGTTTTTAATTTTCTTCCATTAGTGTTAGTCACTTGACTAGACTTTTTCATAAATTATGATATTAGTTAAATCACAAAAGGTTTTTTTTAGTACTTTTTAAAATAACCAATTCACCCCCCTCTTTGTGCACCTAGAGATAGTTCAACGAGGTCTTACAACCTCCCCTGAACTTTTAAGTAGTATCAGAGAGGGTCTTGAAATTCATAATTTTAAAATCCCCAAGTTAAGATCTTGTGGCACATTTTGGTAATAAAAATACAATAGAGGGTTTTTCTATAACCTGTCCATCTTTGTTTGAAAATATTCCATTTAATTTTTAGAAAATATGCATGTCTACATTTATGTAATCTATTGAATTTAGAATTTGGCACATGATTCAAAATAGTTATTCACTTTTATTACGTATAGTTAATTGAGTCAAAATTGATGTCTCATTTATTGAATAGAGTAATGAGGATAGAGAACTTGCTTAATTAAATTCAAAATGCATGAATTATTTTTTTATGCATTAAAATTTGAGGATTACATGAGAGTGTTTACATGTACTACAGGAAAGAAAATATGGGATAGATTGTGCATCACATATGAGGGTACTAGTGAAGTCAAATAATCTTGGTTGAACATTTTATTGCGTAACTATGATCTATTTTACATGAAACCTAGTGAGGCAATTTTTGAAATGTATGCTAGATTCACTCAGATAGTGATATTCCTGTATGCTTTAGGTAGGGAACTATCCAATTCTGAAAACATTAAAGAAATACTACATTACCTACCTAGTGCTATGATGCTAAGGTCACTGCAATTTCTGAATCTAAAGATTTGAATGTGTATTCTATTGATTACTTGCTTGGCTCACTTATTACCTATGAGTAAGGTATGAGTTAAAGATTACTTGATGTAAGAGATAGGAAAAAGGAAAAAATTATTGCTTTGAAAGCCAATGACTTGGATAATGACAGCTCTTTAGTTGAGGAGGATGACGATATTGCACTGATGACTCGACAGTTCAAAAACTTTCTAAAAAGAAAGCATAAGAGTCATCAGTAATAGAGCAAAGATAAAAATAGTAAAAATTTTAAAGTGTCATCTGACATAATTTTTTTTTGAATGCGGGAAACCAGGACACATGCAAGTTGACTGCTCTAATTTGAAAACTCAGACAGTCAAGGAGTAGGGTGAAGAGAAGGAAAAGTTTAAAAAGGTGAGCCAACAAACATAGAAGACTTTTTGGGTTGACAATGCCTTAGAATCATCAAAATAGGAAGCGAAGGAGGTAACTAATATGTGTCTCAAGGCTACTGATAGTCTTGATTAGCCAGATCAAGATGAGGTATGTCAGCTATCCTATGATGAACTTTTTATTATATCTGAAAAAATTCATGATTTGTATAGGAAGCTCAAGAAGATGTATGCTAGCTTAAACACTAATTTTTGTACTTTATTAAGAGAGCATGATAGCCTTAGAGTTGAACATTATGCTCTAGATAGAAATCACATATCTTTTCTCGATGAGATTGATGCATTAAATAAGAAGCATGTTGACTAACTAATGCACATGAATCCTTAAAATTAAAGCAACTTGAGTTAAAAGATTCATACAAATAATTAGAATCATTTTGCAATAGAACTATATCATAATAAGCATGCATTAAAATTGAAAGTTACAAGATTTGAAAGTGTAAATGAGTTCCTAAAAGTAAAAGTCCATGCACTTAAACACAATAAACCACCACCTACATTGACACAATGGTATAACCCTGCATTACTACATTCATCACATACCCCTAAGAAGAGGCACAACCCCCAATATAAACCACTACTTAGTATGCTTGCAATTCATTCATCAAAATATAAAGTGTGGAGACCTAAATTACATGTATCCTAGATAGTATGCTTGCAATTCATTCATCAAAATATAAAGTTGAACCCAAACTCACTTGGGATCCCAAATCTAACCACTACTTAACTTTGTAGGAGTGCTCTCACAAAAGGCCTAGTGAGAGCATATGATACCTCAATAACTGATGTTCAAGGCACATGACTAGAGATATGAGTAGTTGTTCACGTAGAGGTCAGGTCAGGAGGAAAGGTCACACTAGGAGATAACATTACCAGGAAAGTGGTGGGATCAAGTATAATTAGAAACTAAAAAAAAATTTATCATTGAGATTATTTTACTTGTGGATGGTTTAAAGCATAATCTGCTTAGTATTAATTAGTTGTGTGGCAAAGAATTTAACATTAAATTTTTATCCATAAAGTGCATGATTAGTTTGAATGAAAAATTTTTGCTAGAAGGAAAAAGAGTTAATAATGTGTATATGCTTGATTTGAATGGCATTGAATACTCTAATTCTTTGTGTTTGAAAAACCACTATTGATGAATCCTGGAAGTGACAGAGATGAAATCTAATCGGCCCGAATATCATACTGGATGAAACCTTATTTTTTTGAACTAATCATATAGTACGATATTTAGCATATTGGATGAAACCTTGAGGTTTTAACTAAACATATAGTACAATGTAAATTATATTGGTCAATTAACAGAGATGATTTCTAATAGTCCTGGTAATCATCCTATATGAATAGAAGAAAATTGAACTAATCATACCATACGAACATTTGATTGTATTGTATGATAAGTATGCAAAATTGAATATTTTATCTGAAAGACTATTCCATCATATTGGATAAACCCTAATTTTAAACTAATCATATTGTACGAACCCAGATCGCACTATATGAACAGTGACGGCTTAACTGAAAACTTAAGATTTTTTTGAAGCCTTGTACTTATGCAATTCAAACAAGTCTAAAAAAACTTTTGGGTGTTGAAGGAACTCTAATGGTGAATTCTTGAGAGAGCTCTTGGGCTTAGAGAGGGAGAAGGTAAGTTTGTGAATGAGGGAGGAGTGTGAGGGTTTTCATATAATTGCTCCAAGTAAGCTTGCACCTTATTTTCTCTAGTGGCCTTAGTGAGTTCTTGGAGTTACTCTTTGAAGAGAAGTTTCAAGGTTAAGGGTCGTGGGTTCTCTGCCTTCATTAGGAGGGTGAAAAATGATTGAAGGTTCTTTGCCATCACGAAAAGGGTAAGCAAGATTTCAAAGGTTCTCTTCCGTCACCAGGAGGGTGATATTGCTTTTACTTCTCCGCCATATTAGGTTTGGTGGAGGTAATTTGTAAAGGCTTCTCCACCTTATTTTGGGAGCTAAAGGAGAGTCACTATAGTGTTAGTGCAATACCCAGAGAGGAGGACTCTAAGAAGTGGACATTGGTCAAGATTGGACAAACCACTATAAAATTATAGTGTGTTCTTTCTCTTTTTTTTTTTGCTCCTTTATTTTCTACATTTTTAATTTATTGCAAGAATTTAATTTTTTTTACAAACTATAGTTGAATTACTAAACTTTCTTAATTAGATTTAATTTATATTAAAAAAAGAAAACAAAAAATATATATTTCTCTTGATTTATTTGTGTTACAAAACTTTGGAAAAGAAAATCAAGTTTTTAATTTGCTTCTGCTTATGTTAGTCACTTGACTAAATTTTTTCATAAATTATAATATTGGTTAAAACATAAAAAAAGGTTTTTTAGTATTTTTTTTAAAAATAACCAATTGTTGACCCCCACAACTCAAACCACGCATAAAAGGACAAAAATGATGAATCAAGTTGTGCGCGGGTTGATCCGACACATCACTTGAATGGTTAAATGACCTCCGATTGCCAAACGGATGGCGTCGTTGCAATCAGAACATCAAATTCTGCTAGGTCGACACCCCTCGCAGTCGAATCGGATGAGATCGGTCAAAAGGGACGACCGACACCCGAAATTAAAACGCAACGCTGATCAAATGATGTCCTTTTGCGTAATGGATTTCGCCATTGCGATCGAAATATCGCAAATACTCAAAAACTATATTTTCTATGTTCAATTTGGGTCATCCGAATTGGTGGCACGAATCCCAAGGCAACACGCTTATCGAGGAAAAGAGGCATCGGCATTTCCCAAACAAAGTCCGATTGCAAAATGGACCTCGTCATTGCATTCAGAACATTACAAATACTAAGGAACTACATTTTGGGTTATCCAGATTGGTGGCACAAATTTTGAGACAAAACACAAATTTTAAGAAAAATGTTGCTTGGCGCCACCCAAATGACGTCGGATCGATAAAAGGACTTCGTCATTGTGTTCGGAACGTCGGCAATACCCTAAATGCACTACCAATTTGTTCAATTAAGGTGGTGCACGTAAATTGAGGTAATCCCTGTGTAAAAATACACAAATTTGTACCGAGACAAAGTTCGATCGTGAAACGGACTTTGCCAGTGCGTTCGGATCGCCGTCAATACCCTAAATGCACTACCAACTTGTTCAGTTAAGGTGGTGCACGCAAGTCGAGGTGATCCCCATGCAAAAATATATAAATTTGTACCCAAATGACGTCGGATCGACAAACGGACTTTGCCAGTGCGTCCGGATCGCCATCAATACCCTAAATGCACTACCAATTTGTTCAGTTAAGGTGGTACACGCAAATCGAGGTAATTCCCATATAAAAGTATACAAATTTGTACCCAAACAAAGTCCGATTGTGAAACGGACTACGTCGTTGTGATCGGAACATCGGCAATACCCTAAATCCACTACCAATTTATCTAATTCTGATATTCGACAAATTTGACATGTTAAACGGAGCAATCGGCACGCAAAACAAGAGGAAATACACGCAGAATGAAGTGTCACGCAAATCGAGGCAATCTTTGACTCTCTCTAATGCAATCTGTCATTCTAAAATTAATGCTGGAATGACCAGAATACTAATATGGCGTTAACTTAATAAGGACCTTACAAAAGAGCAGATGCTAAACAAGGGAATAGTCAAGTTTTAATTAAATGCAATTAGACATACCTTGTTCTGTCAATCACTCCGCCTCGTCACCTCAACCTCAAAGGGCAGCTGGCACTTGTCGTTAAAAGGTATTGGAATGAAACTTGGCTGGATTTCTTGATTCAACTCACTTCTCCCTCATCCAGACGTCCAAGCAGCTTACAAAAAAAATCCTTCCTCTATTCCTTCGTCCGTCCCAACCTCACACTCCAGCAAACAAAGTCCAGACCTCCCTACTCCGCCTCCTCCTCTTGTCCGATCTTTCTGCTCCAGATCAGGCTAACACACAGTGGCAAGGGTCCTACCGGACTTCCCTCCTCACGATACTTCCCTACTCTCTCATCCAATTAGAGCAGCTGTAACTTGTCTCTGTTCAGATCTAACAAAATCTGAACCCAGATCACCATACCGTGAGACTTTTTCTGGTTCACACAAGAAAGTAAGCTTCTTTTGTTTCTCTGGTTCACATACAACAGCAACCAAACTCAGCCCTCTTCCCTTCTGTTTGGACTCCTCAATCCACCCGTGAGCTCCCCTGCTTATCCAGCCAACTGCTGATTTCTTTTCACATAAGCATTTCTAATCCACTGAAGGTATGCACAGAAGCCTCCAAAACCAGTTACTTTCTTCCAGCAAATCCACGTGAAAGCCTTCCAATTGCCTGCAGAACTTCATTCAGCTTTCTCCCCACGTGGAGTTTGCCATTTACTGCTCCTTTTCAGACCTTTTGTCCCTCATCATTCCCTCAAGATACCCCACACATTAAACCTCATACCCATTTCAATACCCCATTCATCTAACTCACAAACAGCAAACCTATTTCCATAAAACCCAAAATCCCAATTCTACATTACAATCCCTACCTTAAAACAGCCCACATACAACTTCACTACACTCAAACAGCATATTCATCATTCTCCTTTCCAAGCCTCATTCAATCTATTCAAAGGCCCTTAAATCCTATCTCTTCCTCCAACGGATCAGCCATTTCCACAAAAAAAAAGGATTATTACAGCATATTGCATTACAATTCAAACTCATCCCTCACAGCCAACTTCAGCCCATTATCCCTGCAGTTTTGGGTGGAGAGGCCATACGTTTCCTCTGTTTTCTGTACTTAGTCAGTCCTCTACAGTCTAACAGCTGTTTGCAAAACAAAATTATCACCCAACCTAGACAGCTAGCATTATAAACTTGTATTTAAGGCCCATTACGTGACCAGTCACTCTGTTCTCCAAAACCCAACTAACAGCTCACGGATAGCTCTCTAATCAAGCACCTTTCATCTCCCAATCTCAGCCCAAACAGCAGCCTTCATTGGCACTTCTACTTCCTAGAGCCCAACACCTCCAACCTCTCTAATCATTCAGTCCAAACGAATTTGTCCAGCCCATTCCCCCTCATTTAGCCCACACACCTTACTACACTTGGCATTTTAATACCTCCACTTACAGCAATCCACAAAGACCTAAATCAGCCCATTGTTGGCCATCCCATGTAATTTAACCCCATTCCACATCATTCTCCACAAACAGCCCTTCCAACAGAGAAAATGTTATCTTTTGTTTAAAGTTTTGTTTCACTAAATCCCTTCCTGTTATTATTATGATTAATTATGGTCTTTGAGTGTTGATATCAGTAAGTGCTTTTGCTATTATTATCTTTTCAAAAAAAAAAAGAGATGTTTCAAGCAGTAAGTTTTCTTTGCAAGTGAATGGTCATAGTTGCAAGATCTGTGTAATTATATGGCTAGGACCGTTAAGCAAAGTTAGTAGAGGTGGCGTCATAACTATTGCTATATGGCTTTGTTCATTTGTGTGTATGTTTGTGTTATAAAAAAAATGAAAAAGAAGAGAATGATGATGAGAAAAGAAAGTTCAAAAAAAAAAAAAAAAAAAAAGAAAGAAAGAAGAGGAGGATTCAAAAAAAAAAAGAGAGAATTTTTGCAAACTTCGAAAGCTCGTCTCGTCGTTTGCGGCGCACCGGAAAACCGCCCATACACGTGTTTATTCGCGTGGTGGGATGGGACCTCGGTGCGGCGCCTACAACGAGGCGGGTGATCACCGAGAGCCCATTCTCGTCGTTCGTGGCGCACCGGAAAACCTCCTATGCACGCGTTTGCTCGCGTGGTGGGATGGGACCCCGGTACGGTGCCTACAACGAGACGGTTAATCACTTAAAGCCCTATTTCGGCGTTCGTGGCGTACCGGAAAACCGCCTATACACGCGTTTGCTCGCGTGGTGGGATGGGAACCCGGTACGATACCTACGGCGAAATGTTGGTTACTTATAAGTACGCTCGAGCGAGGGGAAAGCCAACTGTCTTTTAAACAGGTACCGTCGAAGACCCCATACACGCGTTTGCTCGCGTGGTGGGAATGAAGACCACGGCCGCGGTGTCTAAGGACACCTGCCATACACACGTTTGCTCGCGTGGTGGGATGGCCTAGTTTCCCAAAATTTCCCCTAAACAGGGGGGACGTCGGGAGGCTGCCGAATTTTCGGGTGAATTTGAAACTGTACCTGGACTTGTTTGAACTCAAAAGGAGAGGACCGGAACTAGAACTTGAACTTGAATGGTCACCAAGACTTGAACAATACTTGAACAGCAAGAAGACTTGTAAACTTTTGGACAGCAGGAGACCTTATTTGAACAGAATTTGAACTCAAAGAACGACATGGGACTTGAATGACACTTGAACTAAATTAGAACTTGCACTAAATTACAAGAAATTAAATTCCAATTTCATAAATGCTTGAATAAAAAATGAAAATGCAAAAATCAGGTAATGACCTTAATCATTTGAATACAATCAAGTGAATGTCAATAATCAAATGAAAGTCTTATAGATTTCAGCATGATTCACTTGTAATTAATTGAAACAAATGTGAGCTCTCAACAAGCACGAGGCTTGCATGAGTACAATAGTTTATTTGCATAAAGAGACTGGTGAAGAATATAACTTGGCCGACGACACGCTAATACGTTGTATGCATAGACTTTACAAATCTTGGCCAAAGTGATGATGACAAATGAACTATCAACACAACAAATTCCTCTACAAACCATTGACAGTTATTTTAGGGATGCAGGTGATAGTTCCCACAAGCACTGGAAGACATGCTTAGTGAATTTAGCAACATCTCCACCACTCACAATCATGCAACAACAAATAAATAAAAGACCACAGTCTCTTTCAGGTTTTGAGGATTGATGTGATATCTGCAAGCAAACGATGGATAAGATGCATAACAAATGCAAATAACTATGGAGCTTCGTAGAAGACCCATCGTACACACTAGATTCGACCTACAAGTGAAGTGCCAAAAGACCATAGCAAAATGCACAAGGAATATAGCAAGTGCAAACACACCTACAAGCTGTCATAACAATTGTAGGAGGCCCATTACACGTCAAACTTGTTAATAGCAAGCATATGTCAGGCGATGTGCATCAGAGAAAAACACCTACAAGCCATTGTAGAAGGCTTATCGTGGGCTTGACATGCCATCTATGAGCAAATACTGTAGGACTATAACAAATATGAAATCTTACAAGTCGTTATAGAAGACCCATTAAACATCCAATATATTGTTCGCAAGCAAAGGCATAGAGAACTGTAACGAACCCAAGCATCTATAAATGAATAAGCAGGGGATTCGTTGGTGTGCTACAATCTACCTGCGTAAATCATGCAAGTAGTGCACGACAGTCTACCTGTACAAAGCAGCAAACAGCTCAATCCCCGAGCTGCTACAAAATGCCACCGAATCTGCAACCTGTATACAAGCAGACAGAAGGAGTGTACGAGCTTCTAAATAGAACGTTATATTCAAATAAAGGTGTTCCACACAACCGAGCAGCATCAAATATTATAAAATACCCCCGCACGTGCACTGTAATTTGTATACACATAGGTACACATAAGGGGATGTATCATAAACCCGCATGGGCCCCGGCGAGCGTGTTATTGGTACACACGTGACGTCTAGGGATGCTGCGCGGGTCAGTAAATTTGAACCCGATCCTCCTAAAGCAAGTAAATGAGAGTCGACAAGGTTCATCAAATAACTATAAAATGCCCCCAAACACCCGCATGGGCCTCGGCGAGCGTGCTATTGGTACACACGTGACGTCTAGGGATGCTGCGCGGGTCAATAGATGAATTCCAGTTCGAGCCCGATCCTCCTATACGGGTAGATAGGAGTCGACACGGCTCGAACTATTAAATAAATATACGGTCGTGAGGTCGACCGAGATATTTATTTTATACGTTCATATTAGGCCTTCAAAGCCTATAATCAAGAGAATTCACTAACAAAGGGCATGAAGCCTATGAAAACCCGATCCTCTGTTAGCAGGTAAACAGAGTTGACAAGGTTCAATCCACAGATATCAATAATCCCAATCACCCCGATGATGGCCGTGTTGAATGCAAATCTCAACCGGAGGGGTCCACACAGATCATTTCAAATACCACCCAAAACTCCAAAACTCCACAAAAATTCCCAAAATCCTAAACTCCGAAAATATTTAAAATTGAAATCTAACTGTCAAAACACTTAAAGCAAAATACATCCACCCTCCGCAAAAGTTTGCCGAGGTGGACAAATTAAAATTTACTTCAGCTCACATAAAGCTAATGCCTGGTCGAAAATATCACTAGGATCCATTCTCAAACAATCTCCTGCCAGCAAGGACGTGGTACGAGTCCTCTAACCGGCAGTTTCGCCGCCAAATGGCACTGCAGGATAAACGGTTATGACTCGGGGCCCTCTGAACCAGGTGGTCGCCGCCAAATGGCACCATTATATTATGGTTATGGCCAGAGCCCGTATGCTCCCCAATGGCATCAAATCCTTGAGATATGAATCAAAAGGATATGATCGATAGGGCACAAAGCCCTCTGTTAGCTAAGGTGGATTCAAATTTGTCCCCTTAGGCAAATGCGCACCCCAGGTCTACAAGGTCTCCTTGGACGAAGCAACCCATGGCTGCCGACAAGGATCCTTCTGTCAGGTTGGGTCGACTACCTCCTCTGACTAAGTAGACCAGGGACCACGATGACCCGGGATGACAGAACCATGGGATCTTGATCGGGTCCATCATCTATTCCCCCACCGTCCGCTTTAAGTCTGAGATGGTGAAATTTCTATTTTAAATATCAAACCTTTCAAACCTTCAACCCATGCTGCTACTATATGCCAGATATACGCATTTTAACATATCTGATTGACGACTAGCCTTAATCGAAAGTTCTCTCTCATTAGTGGGAGGGGTAATTAACTATAGGGGCTTGCGCCTATAGGAAACCAGAACTCAGATCATAAAGTCCTCGCAAAATGAGGGCAAAATCTCTGGGTAGTGTCTTATCTACTATCTCATCTGCCTTCCAAAATTTACCCCGGAACTTAGTTCGTTAAAACTCCCCCGAGCAAAAAGCAAAAGCGGGCGGAGGCCGGGGCCGAATTTTCGGAGCCCACAGATTTCTGGCGACTCCGCTGGGGATTGGTTTCTCTTTCCATCTTTGGCTAATCATCTCAGCGCTGTAGTAGTAGCTAATCAATACAAGCTCAAAATTTCAGAATTCTCCATAATGATCATTTAATTAATTAAAATTCTGAATATTCTAAAAATGATCATTGCATTCATGATAAATTCATTGAGATAGCACATTTAGCGGGATTTAAATTTATGTTATTTTTAATTGCTTGCTAATTATTATCTTCTTTTATCTTTGGTTCTGTGAAAGTCTCTGCATTTTAAAAGTGTGGGGTGATGTATCAGATTCTGATTACTAACCCTTGCCTTTTATTTGTGCAGATCGATCTGCAGAACACTGTTTTCACTGTCCAACTGGGATGTGGCGCCAGCATCCAACTAGCGAATGCTATGATCACTACCGGAAATACTGGAGCGACCATCCAGTTCGGTAGTGTTGACTTCCCTGCAGTCGTTGCAAGGACTGCTGTTGTTCCTGCGAACGATGCAAATTCTGAAAGGCCTGGAAGGAGACTCCATCCTGCTGGAGCCCCTACCCGTCATGCGTATCTGCCAGCGCAGCGACCAACCATTGAGGCTACTACACGCCGGACGCATCTACCGGCGTCACGGACCACTACTGCCGCTGAAAATCCTCGCAAGAGGACTTCTGTGTTCGAAAGACTTTCACAGCCTGAGGCTCCGATTGCCAAAAGAGTTGTGACTGGTGGGAGGATTTCTGTGGTAACTACGAATACCACATCTTTGCCGAACGGGTTACCTACAACCAGAAAGAATGATGCTGAGGCCTCCTCATCTGGAGGAAGGCTTACAAGAAGGAAAAGAAGAAAGAAGATTGCTGAGATGCGAGCTCAGCAGCAACAATCCTCTGTCCGCCCATCCAATCTGCCGGCCAGAGAGCCTGAAGCCAATATTCCTATCCGGAACAAGTTTACTGACCTAAGATGGGTCAAAAGAAATAGCTCTACTGGGGAGCTGAAGAGATCTTTCTGGGATCAACAGCCTGAAGTCCTGGCTCCTCCAAGAAAGAAAGAACCTGAAACCCTATCAACTCGGGTGTACCGGGTATTGAAGACAGTGAAAGAAAAGGGTCTAAAGAAAAGGAGATTTCAGAGGCCACTGATGATTGAGGCCAGAAGGACCCCTCCGAGAGAAAGGCTATCGTCTGATCTGATAGCTGAAGGCAGAAGAAGACAACAAATTCCACCCGGTGAGCATCGAGGCGTGACACCTAAACCTTGGGTTCAGGGATCCACTGCCGAAAGGTCCCGGCAGAAAGGAAAGCAAATCTGGAGGCTAAGGCCTCATAGAGAAGATAAAAGAGAAAGAAGAAATGATCCGGGCATGACATCTGGTACGGCTTCCCGGAGATCCGCCCCTACTAATAAAATACGTCAAAAATGGGTTCCAAGGAAGACCCACAATGACGCCCTTTCCGACGGTCGACACCTTGGAGAATCCTCCAGGGGATCCCGTCGCCCGCCAACCCCGCCGCAGGAGGAAACCAACTTCGACCGCAGCCCGTGAGTTGAGGAAATCTTCTTGCCAAATGAAGAATCGGAAGTCTTTTGGCGCCGTCGTTCTGAAATTTGAATCCAGGAGAAAGAAGAAGAAGATATGGAAGATATAGAAGAAGGAATGGAAGAAATAAATGACGGCCTGAACATAGAGGTTGTTTATATGGTGAGACACACCAACATGAATGATGAAGCCTATTATGATGACGGTGAGGACGATGACAATCGACAGCCGCCAGTTAGGCAAGTATACCGATGTCGTCGTGGGGCTGGGTCCACCACCGGCAGAGGTGGCCGCTCTTCAGAAGAAGAAAGAGAAGAGGACGAGGAGAATCCCTTTGCTGATGAGAGTGCCACGCTGGCGGACATGCAAAGACATATAAAACGTCAAATGAGGGCTAAAGATAGAGAAATTTCTCTGCTAAATAAAAAGATGACTGAGATGATAACTCAAATGACAGTGATGATGCAAATTATGCAGAGAACTGCTGCCACGGGTCCCGTACATACTCCTGCTGACCCCCCAAACTTCCAGATGCATCAAATCTCAGGAGTACGGGGCACTCCTGAAGGCGGTAATGAAATCAATAACATTACACGCCAGCCTACTCCGCAAAATATTGCTAGTACCTCTGAGCCTGTGACGGCGGCACAGCTCGAGGGAATTATTGCCGAGAAGATCAAGGCTATTATAGCTGTTGATCAGGCGAAGAAACTAGTTGGCAGAGGCCGCCCATATCCGGCTGAGTACGATCAAGTGTCATACCCAAAAGGGTACTCTGTTCCAAAATTCAATACTTTTAATGGTAGTGGTAACAATAATCCCAGGCAACACTTGGCGCAGTTCAAGGCCACTTGCAGAAATACAGGAGGGAATGACGCCTTGCTCTTCCGACAATTTGTCAGCAATTTGACAGCGACGGCTTTCGAATGGTATTCTGAGTTGCCCAATGACTCTGTAAAGACTTTCGCGGAGTTAGAATCAATGTTTGTGAAGAGATTTGCCAGCGCAACAGAGAAAATCACAATCGCTGACCTCGCTTTGGATAAGAGAAAAAGAGATGAGTCAGTAACCAAGTACATCACTCGTTGGCGAATTTTAAGTATGAAATGTGAGCAACAGCTCGAGGAAGAACACGCTGTGCAATTACTGATGGGAAACATCGATGATAAGATGCAGCCATTTCTGTGCATGGCTACAATCACCACATTTCAAGATCTACTTGATAGGGTGGCCAAGTTTGAAAAGCTGAATTTGTCAAAGTCAGATAGCCATTTTGATAAGATTAAAAAGGTTAAGTCTTCAGATACAAAGAAGGGTGAAACCTACTCTACGTCCTCCCTTAGAGAAAATAAGGGAAAACAAGTGATTTATAATGTAGATAAGGGCAAGCAGTTGATGCAATACGAAGAAAAGCCTAAGCAGGTCTACAACTCAAACCCCCAACCGAAGCTGATACTCGGGGGTAACGATAAACCACGAAACTTTCAGGGCGGAGGGGATCGCCCAAGGCAAGCAACGGGAACTGGTGATAGAACGTTCATATCCCTCAAAGATAAGATGAATAAAGAATATTCATTTAAAAGGGAGAGTGTCGCCAAGTTATTTCGACAGGCGGTAAAAGCAGGCCTAGAACTGCCAGAGTGCAAGAGGCCAGAAGAGTCGAAGGAAACCGATGATCCGAATTACTATCCTTATCACCGAGTGCTCGGCCATCCCATCGAAGATTGCTATATCTTTAAGGATTGGCTCGAAAGAAAATACCGGAAGGGAGAGCTCACATTGCCAGACAATGTGTTATCCCATCCCAAAAAGGAATCAACTCGGGTAGTTACGACTTCTCCCGTACCCCCAGTTGAAGAAAAGAAAAATGAGAAGAAGCCAGCTCGAGAAGAACAGTGGAAGACCGCGGTCTCTAAGAAGACTATAAAAATGTTGAAACAACTAGAGGGGGTTCCAAGTGTAAAGTGGAAATCTCCTACAGAGCCGGTGATAGATCCCAAGGCACTGCTTGCGGTGCGAGCTTCCACTTCTAAACAGTTTCTCAACCAAGCTGGCACTTCAAAGTCTGCGAGAGTGAAATCCTCCAGGAAGAAGATCAAATTGAAGAAGCCCAAGGAGAAAAAGACAGCAACCCAGAGGGTTATCGATAGTTTGGATGAATACTACCAGACTGCAAGGCGCCCTATTAGGCTTGCTGATTTTATGGCAGAACTCAAGGTTGAGGAGACAAAAGAGGCCGACGAAGAGCCACTCCCCGTGGAAACTTGTCGGGTCATTTCGTTGACACCAGTAACTGCAATCAGTAAGGAAAAAGAAACACCCTCTGAATCATGTATGATGGTATCACCAATGGATCACAGTTCGGAGGAAGATCTTTATTTTCCAGAAGATGATGAATCAGATCCTGATATCGCTTCGCAGATGGAGCAAGTGAACTTGGGCAGTGATTCTGAATCAACGGATAAATCCCCAGATACGTTAATGGCTGACTTTAAGGAAAATGCACTATCAAATGAGTCTGAGCAAGAGGAGATCACCCATGTGCAGCTGAGAAGTGGTAAAATGCTACCCTCTCCGCCCAAGAAAGGGATCCCTACTAATGACAAAGGGAAAGAGATAATTATAAACAAAGATATTATCCCTAAGGATACGAAAAAGAAAGATGTCGCAAACAAAGGGATAGATTATAATATCCTATCCCATCTAAGAAAAATCCCAGTACAGCTCAGTATATACGATGCTCTTGTGATGTCTAAAGACCTGCGGGAGACCTTGATTCAGGCTCTCAAGGACCCCGAAAGATATGAGGCGTATTTTGCTGAACGTAATTTAACAGAAGTTTTACAGGCCCGAAACGAGCCAATCATTACTTTCGCTGAGGATGACATGATGCTTGGAACGGCAGACCATAACCGCCCTCTGTATGTTACTGCAGAGAGTGACAGAATGATAATCAGCCGGATTCTGATTGATCCCGGGTCTTCTATCAACCTTATGAGCCTGAAAGTGCTAAGATCGTTATGTCTCGATGTGTAGCATCTCGGGCCAGATAAATTAATGGTGCATGGTTTCAATGAGAAGGGGCAAAAAACCCTAGGATCATTCATGCTCTCCCTAACATTCGGGGAACTTCATACTGAGGCAAAGTTTCATGTGACTGACGTGGACACCTCATTTAGGGCGCTTCTAGGTCGCCCGTGGTTGCACGATTACGGCATGGTCCCGTCAACACTACATCAGTGTATGAAATATATTAGGTATGGAGAGGAGTTCAGAATCTCTGGTGATATTCAGCCCTTTGCAGTCCATGAGGTAAAAATCTATGAAGATGCCAGATACTTCATCCCTAAGGAGCTAAAGCCATCGAGTTCTCTCGAGACTAAGGCAGCAAACCTGAAGAATGCAAAGCGACCCAAAAAGGAAGATGAAAAGAAGCAAGCGGGGAGAAAGAAGGCGATGCCAACTCTCCCTAAAGCAGTGATCACTCCTAGATCGAGAAAACATGTGCCTCACCTAGGGAGTGACACAGATGAGGATGAGGCCACCCCGTCTAGATCCCAGGAAGTACGCCAATCAACGACCAGGGGGAAGAAGAAGATGAAATGTTCAGATGATGACTACGATTATGAGTCTACCTACATGAACAATGTACGTGTACTCTCAAGGAGAATAGATAATCTAATGATTTCAGACAACGAATGTGTTGTCACACGTGTTCCCCCACAACACTTCAAAGAAATCATTCCCCGAGAGGTACATAATGTTGAGGAACTCGTAACATTTTACGTGCCTCCCCTAAGAAAAAGAGATGGGCCGGGAACCCTATTTTATAAATCTAGAGAGCGTGAGGAGGAAGGGAGTCGAGACTGGCTCTATAGGCCCATCGAGCATAAGGAGTTGGTAGTCACGAGAATGCCTAAATTTAACACTGAAAATATCCGAAGGATGTTACGAAAACAGGCTAGAATTCGCACTCCCGTACAATAACTCCGTACATGTTTAAAGCTCTGGTATCGAAGAAATCCCCATGCGATGCAAAGAAAGGATATTCTCGTAAGGAGGGGCCTCGGATTCGTCGTACATAAGCACCCTCAAAAGGAGACATGTCGAGTCATCACCTGCAGGGAAGTGGAACCCAATAATGATTCTGAGAGGGAAGTTTATGAGGTTGATGGCTATGATGAGCAGCCTGTAGAAGCCGAGCCTGCACCTGAAGAACTTGAAGATGGTGGACAAGCGGCTACTATGGATGAGTTAAAAGAAGTCAACTTGGGAACCGAGGAGGACCCTCGCTCAACCTTCATTAGTTCTCTTCTGCCAGAAGACCAAGTGGAAGAAATAAAAGAACTCCTCTGTGAATTCAGGGACTGCTTTGCCTGGACATATGCTGAAATGCCTGGCTTATCCCCTGATGTAGCAGTTCACAGACTGGCAATCAAATCAGATGCGGCACCCATCAAACAAGCTCCAAGGAGAATGAGGTTGGAGATTGAAGAACAGGTAATTGCAGAGACAAAGAAGCTCATAGAGGCGGGCTTCATCCGAGAAGAAAAATACGCCGACTGGATCGCCAATATTGTCCCTGTCAAGAAGAAGAACGGTCAGATTCGTATCTGTATTGATTTCAGGGACCTCAACAAGGCGTGTCCGAAAGATGATTTTCCACTCCCTGTATCAGAATTTCTGGTTGACACCACATCACACTATGATATGTTCTCATTTATGGATGAGTCATCAGGATATAATCAGATCAAGATGGCGCCCGAGGATGAAAAGCATACATCATTCAGAACACCCATCGGTATTTTCTGCTACAAGGTCATGCCCTTTGGCTTGAAGAACGCTGATGCTACCTACCAACGGGCAATGACACGCATCTTTGATGAGTTAATACACCAGAAGGTTGAGTGTTATGTAGACGACTTGGTCGTGAAGAGCAGGGACCGACAAGATCATTTAAACGACCTAAGGATTGTATTCGAGAGGATCAGAAGGTTTGATCTGAAGATGAACCCTCTCAAATGTGCTTTCGGGGTCTCCTCCGGCAAATTCCTTGGGTATGTCGTTTGCCACCGAGGCATAGAAGTTGATCCCAATAAGATTAAGGCGATCATTGAGATGCCGCCTCCAAAAAACCTCCGTCAGCTTCGCTCGTTGCAAGGACAGCTGGCTTTCATTCGGCGGTTCATATCGAATCTATCGGGTAGGTGCCAGCCATTTTCGAAGTTGATGAAGAAAGATGTCCGCTTCAAATGGGATGTAGAATGCCAGGAAGCGTTTGACAGCATCAAAAGATATCTGTTAAATCCGCCCATTCTCGCAGCGCCAATTCCAGGGAAGCCTCTTATTCTGTATACGGCAGCACTAGAAGAGTCCATCGGAGCATTATTGGCCCAACACAATGAAGAAGGCAAAGAGAATGCACTTTATTATATCAGTCGGAGATTAATCGAAGCAGAGATATGTTATTCTCCGATCGAAAAGCATTGTCTAGCGCTGATTTTTGCAGTTCAGAAACTCCGCCACTATATGCTCTCCCACAAAAACACCTTGATTTCAAAGATCGATCCGCTGAAGTTCTTGATGACAAGACCAGCGTTGACAGGTCGTTTAGCAAGGTGGGCAGTGTTATTACTACAATTTGATATTGCGTATATGCCACAGAAGGCTGTAAAGGGACAAGTTTTGGCAGATTTTCTCGCCGCGCATCCAATTCCAGCAGACTCCCCGCTCAATGATGATTTGCCAGATGAACAAATCATGCAGGTTGAGAAAGAGGAGAAACCTCAATTTTGGGAGATGTATTTTGATGGGGCATCGTCAATCAAATCTCCTCGACCTCCAAATCTTGCAAAGGCTCAAGCTGGCATTGGTCTTGTCTTCATAGAACCCGAGGGAGGCATCATGAGATTCTCATTCAGTCTAATTGAACCTCGGACCAATAATGAAGCTGAATACGAAGCTTTGATAGCGGGGCTAGAAATTGCGATTGGTGTCCAAATCACAAACCTTCTAATCTTCGGTGATTCTCAACTCGTAATAAATCAAGTCTTGGGTATTTACAAGATTTGTAAACTTGAGTTAGCACACTATCACCGGCGGACCCTTGAGCTCCTAAAGTAAGTGCCAAATGTTAAGATAGCTCGAATCCCTCGAGGACAGAATGCAAAGGCAGATTGTCTAGCTAAATTAGCCAAGGAGCTTGCAAGTGAAGACAAGAAACCACCTATATTTATTGCAGTTGAAAATCACCGGGTCTTAGAGCCAGCAATCTTACAATTCCCACGGGCAGAGGGAGTACTAGATTCAGGCCAACAGGACACAACCTCGGTTGATCCCCGACATCCTCAACCAGTCGATCTTGAATATCGACATGAAGAAAATCAAGCTCCTAAGAGAAGACGTAAGGCCAGTCTAGCTTCAGAATCATGGTGGTATTGCTTAGATGTTGAAGTCGAAGATAATTGGAGGCGACTATTCATCGATTACTTCAAAGAAAGCAAACTCCCAACGGATAAATCTCTGGCCTCACAAATCAGGAAAAGAGCGTTACGGTATGCGTTTGTCAATGACACACTGTATCGACGGGCTTTTGATCAAATGTGGCTAAGGTGCCTAGGGACCAAGGAAGCTGATAAAGTAGTAGCAGAAGTACACGAAGGACTCTGCGGAGCACATCAGTCAGGTCCCAAGATGGCTGCTAAAATCAAGAGAATGGGATATTATTGGCCTACGATGGTGAGAGATTGTATCAACCACGCTAAGAAGTGCCACGAATGTCAGATTCACGGTGATGTCATTCATCAACCGCCAAATCCACTGCACCCAACGATAGCATCCTGTCCATTTGAATGTTGGGGCACAGATATAATTGGGCCAATAGATCCGCCGTCTTTGGCAGGACACCGCTTTATACTGGCAGCAACAGACTATTTTTCTAAGTGGGCAGAAGCGGCACCATTCAGGGAAGTTACGTCCGAGCACGTGATCAATTTCTTCAACCACAATGTCGTCTACAGATTCGGTGTACCACGCCGCGTGATCTCAGACAATGGCACAGCATTCAAGAGTACAAAAATCTATAAGTTTGTAGATCGTCACAAGATCGATTGGCGGTACTCATATATATACAACCCAAGAGCCAATGGTCTGGCTGAGGCCTTCAATAAGACGTTAGTGAAGTTATTGAAGAAGCTCCTCACCAAGAATAAAAGAGAATGGCATACAAAGATGGCAGAAGCATTGTGGGCGTATCGTACGACCTACAAAACACCAACCAAAGCTACTCCCTATTCACTAGTGTTCGGGGCTGAAGCCGTCTTGCCACTAGAAGTTGAACTACCGTCCCTTCGGGTCGCTATCCAGAATGAGCTTACTCAAGAGCAGAATGCTCACCTAAGAATAGAGGAGCTCGATGCACTCGACGAAGTTAGATTGCAAGCCCAGCAGAACTTAGAAATCTACCGAGGAAGGATGGCAAAATCATTTGATCGGATGGTGCGCCCTCGATCCTTTCAAGAAGGAGAATTGGTCCTGGTGCTGAGAAGGCCAATCATCCCTCACCGAAAAATTGGTGGCAAATTCGTATCCAACTGGGAAGGCCCATTAGTCATCGAGAAGGTGTACCAAGGAGGAGCCTACCAGCTCATCGATCTGCACGGTCAGAGGCCTATGCCGCCGATCAACGGTCGACATCTAAAGAAGTACCATGCATAAGATTGCCCAAAGAAATGTTATGCTTAACGTACTGTGTATTTCATGCATGTTTATTAACATATACACTTTACATTTTATATTTTTGAAATTCTCTTGTGTCGCAAGAATGCATTTCAAAATCACCCTGCAGGACAGGGGGCATTTTAAATATTTATTCGGGTCGACATCGTGCTACGCATCGAGATCCCCAAATAAATATTTAAAATCACAAAATTTCAAATTTACTCCATCATGAAATGTCCCTGCGAGACAGGGGGCATTTTAAATATTTATTCGGGTCGACATCGCGCTGCATGCCGAGATCCCCGAATAAATATTTAAAATAACCAACGCAAATATTCTTTTATACTGAAGAATACAATGAATTCTTTTCAAAGTATATGCAGGTGAGCTTCAAAAGATTGAGACACCATCTTCTCCAACAAACCAAGATTTCAAAAGTCAGAAAGAAACTTTTGCAACTACACACTCTAACAAATTAAGCCAGAACAACCTGAAGCCTTTCAGCAGCCTGAAGCTTAAGGTTTGAGTGGGTGTAAGAGGTCGGATCCAACATGCCCAAATATGGCCGGATCGTTGGCAGCTCCGTCTACTCAACAAGCCATAAGAAAGGCCGTAGTAGCGGAACCCCACTTCGTCAACCCGTCAGTAAGGACTGTAGGAAGTACGAAGGCAAATTTGACTCGATAAGTTCAAGTGATCGTAGTCTACCAAATTCTCCTAATTGACTGGAGAATCAAGGTTCCAATGTGAATGAGAAATCTCGAGCAACTACCAAATTCACGTAGGCTCTAAATCTTCAACCACAAAGGAAGACTCAAAATCTATCAACTTCAGCAAAATCAGCATTGGGAAGCACATTTCCCCTAGCTCAAGTCTGAAGCCTGAATGAGTGTAAGAGGTCGGATCCAACAAGCCCAAATATGGCCGGATCGCTGGCAGCTCCATCTACTCAACACACCATAAGAAAGGTCGCAGTAGAGGAACCCCCATTTCAGCAACCAAAGGACGAAGAGCTGTTAAATCCCAGCTTGCCCAATCTGATGAACTCAAGTGACTCAGATTAAAGTCTTCTCAAGTGGTTAAGGATCAAGATACTACTCATCATTGGTACTATCAACTGAATCCAAAACCTGTAAATCTTTCAACAAATCCGTAAAGCATCAAGCGAGGATTGAACGAACTTTTCTTCAACAAGTCCACCAAAGCACAAAGCAGAGGATCGAAGAAATTATCCCAAAGTTCATGAAAAGCTTAAGGCTGAACTAAGAGGATGTCGTCATCAATAAGTCCATTACGCACAAAGCTCTGGACCGATGACGTTTCGCCACCGACCTATTAGAAACCTAAAGGTTTAGGTCACCGGCATCTACCCCTTCATCAAGCCCGCCAAAGCTAGAAGCAAAGGGCCGAAGGTACAAAAATCACCTGACAAGTCAGTAAAGGCAAATCAGGTAACCCTCCATCAGCGTCCGCAGCATAAAGCATAGGGCAGAAGAAATCAAAATCTCAGGAAAGCTAAAGCTACAAAAAGAAGTATCCTGAATGACTTCTACGAATGTCCCTAAGGACTGGGGGCATTTTAAATATTTATTTGGGCCGACATCACGCCGCATGCCGGGATCCCCAAATAAATATTTAAAATTTCTTGTTGAAATACAGTTAAAGGAGGGAAGAATAGAAGATCCTCCATAAACTGAATGTGTCATCAGTAAAAAGTACAATTTGAGCAAGATACAATCAGTAAAAGCGATAAAAATATTACATCTACACATGAGGGTGGCAAACAAAAAAAGCGGCAATGATATCTGGAAGTATCAGGAGAAAATATTCTATCACTCTCATATGGATCTCAATTTGACAAGAGCCAACATGTCAATCATGTTATTGACTACAAGTGCATCTAAAGATTTACAAAGGCATAGAGATGGACTCTTGAGGATCTATAGAGAAAGAAAATTAGTATGCGACATCCAAACAAGCTTTTGGAGATTCACAAAAGGGGATCCCCTGTGTGACATTTAGAGTAAATATTTGGAGATCTACAGGGTCAATCATCATACAACAAACGTGATTCGCTCTAGACGCGAACCACATTTATTGGGGGGCATTTGTTGACCCCCACAACTCAAACCACGCATAAAAGGACAAAAATGATGAATCAAGTTGTGCACGAGTTGATCCGACACATCACTTGAATGATTAAATGACCTCCGATTGCCAAACGGATGGCGTCGTTGCAATCAGAACATCAAATTCTGCTAGGTCGACACCCCTCACAGTCGAATCAGATGAGATCGATCAAAAGGGACGACCGACACCCGAAATTAAAATGCAACGCTGATCAAATGATGTCCTTTTGCGAAATAGATTTCGCCATTGCGATCGGAATATCACAAATACTCAAAAACTACATTTTCTATGTTCAATTTGGGTCATCCGAATTGGTGGCACGAATCCCGAGGCAACACGCTTATCGAGGAAAAGAGGCATCGGCATTTCCCAAACAAAGTCCGATTGCAAAATGGACCTCGTCATTGCATTCAGAACATTACAAATACTAAGGAACTACATTTTGGGTTATCCAGATTGGTGGCACGAATTTCGAGTCAAAACACAAATTTTAAGAAAAATGTTGCTTGGCGCCACCCAAATGACGTCGGATCGATAAACGGACTTCGTCATTGTGTTTGGAACGTCGGCAATACCCTAAATGCACTACCAATTTGTTCAATTAAGGTGGTGCACATAAATTGAGGTAATCCCTATGTAAAAATACACAAATTTGTACCGAGACAAAGTCCGATCGTGAAACGGACTTTGCCAGTGCGTTCGGATCGCCGTCAATACCCTAAATGCACTACCAACTTGTTCAGTTAAGGTGGTGCACGCAAGTCGAGGTGATCCCCATGCAAAAATATATAAATTTGTACCCAAATGACGTCGGATCGACAAACGGACTTTGCCAGTGCGTCCGGATCGCCATCAATACCCTAAATGCACTACCAATTTGTTCAGTTAAGGTGGTGCACGCAAATCGAGGTAATTCCCATATAAAAGTACACAAATTTGTACCCAAACAAAGTCCGATTGTGAAACGGACTGCGTTGTTGTGATCGGAACATCGGCAATACCCTAAATCCACTACCAATTTATCTAATTCTGATATTCGACAAATTTGATACGTTAAACGGAGCAATCGGCACGCAAAACAAGAGGAAATACACGCAGAATGAAGTGTCACGCAAATCGAGGCAATCTTTGACTCTCTCTAATGCAATCTGTCATTCTAAAATTAATGCTGGAATGACCAGAATACTAATATGGCGTTAACTTAATAAGGACCTTACAAAAGAGCAGATGCTAAACAAGGGAATAGTCAAGTTTTAATTAAATGCAATTAGACATACCTTGTTCTGTCAATCACTCCGCCTCGTCACCTCAACCTCAAAGGGCAGCTGGCACTTGTCGTTAAAAGGTATTGGAATGAAACTTGGCTGGATTTCCTGATTCAACTCACTTCTCCCTCATCCAGACGTCCAAGCAGCTTACAAAAAAAAATCCTTCCTCTATTCCTTCGTCCGTCCCAACCTCACACTCCAGCAAACAAAGTCCAGACCTCCCTACTCCGCCTCCTCCTCTTGTCCGATCTTTCTGCTCCAGATCAGGCTAACACACAGTGGCAAGGGTCCAACCGGACTTCCCTCCTCAAGATACTTCCCTACTCTCTCATCCAATTAGAGCAGCTGCAACTTGTCTCTGTTCAGATCTAACAAAATCTGAACCCAGATCACCATACCGTGAGACTTTTTCTGGTTCACACAAGAAAGTAAGCTTCTTTTGTTTCTCTGGTTCACATACAACAGCAACCAAACTCAGCCCTCTTCCCTTCTGTTTGGACTCCTCAATCCACCCGTGAGCTCCCCTGCTTATCCAGCCAACTGCTGATTTCTTTTCACATAAGCATTTCTAATCCACTGAAGGTATGCACAGAAGCCTCCAAAACCGGTTACTTTCTTCCAGCAAATCCACGTGAAAGCCTTCCAATTGCCTGCAGAACTTCATTCAGCTTTCTCCCCACGTGGAGTTTGCCATTTACTGCTCCTTTTCAGACCTTTTGTCCCTCATCATTCCCTCAAGATACCCCACACATTAAACCTCATACCCATTTCAATACCCCATTCATCTAACTCACAAACAGCAAACCTATTTCCATAAAACCCAAAATCCCAATTCTACATTACAATCCCTACCTTAAAACAGCCCACATACAACTTCACTACACTCAAACAGCATATTCATCATTCTCCTTTCCAAGCCTCATTCAATCTATTCAAAGGCCCTTAAATCCTATCTCTTCCTCCAACGGATCAGCCATTTCCACAAAAAAAAAAAAAAGGATTCTTACAGCATATTGCATTACAATTCAAACTCATCCCTCACAGCCAACTTCAGCCCATTATCCGTGCAATTTTGGGTGGAGAGGCCATACGTTTCCTCTGTTTTCTGTACTTAGTCAGTCCTCTACAGTCTAACAGTTGTTTGCAAAACAAAATTATCACCCAACCTAGACAGCTAGCATTATAAACTTGCATTTAAGGCCCATTACCTGACCAGTCACTCTGTTCTCCAAAACCCAACTAACAGCTCACGGATAGCTCTCTAATCAAGCCCCTTTCATATCCCAATCTCAGCCCAAACAGCAGCCTTCATTGGCACTTCTACTTCCTAGAGCCCAACACCTCTAACCTCTCTAATCATTCAGTCCAAACGAATTTGTCCAGCCCATTCCCCCTCATTTAGCCCACACACCTTACTACACTTGGCATTTTAATACCTCCACTTACAGCAATCCACAAAGACCTAAATCAGCCCATTGTTGGCCATCCCATGTAATTTAACCCCATTCCACATCATTCTCCACAAACAACCCTTCCAACAGAGAAAATGTTATCTTTTGTTTAAAGTTTTGTTTCACTAAATCCCTTCCTGTTATTATTATGATTAATTATGGTCTTTGAGTGTTGATATCAATAAGTGCTTTTGCTATTATTATCTTTTCAAAAAAAAAAAGAGATGTTTCAAGCAGTAAGTTTTCTTTGCAAGTGAATGGTCATAGTTGCAAGATCTGTGTAATTATATGGCTAGGACCGTTAAGCAAAGTTAGTAGAGGTGGCGTCATAACTATTGCTATATGGCTTTGTTCATTTGTGTGTATGTTTATGTTATAAAAAAAATGAAAAAGAAGAGAATGCTGATGAGAAAAGAAAGTTCAAAAAAAAAAAAAAGAAAGAAAGAAGAGGAGGATTCAAAAAAAAAAGAGAGAATTTTTGCAAACTTCAAAAGCTCGTCTCGTCGTTTGCGGCTCACCGGAAAACCGCCCATACACGCGTTTGCTCGCGTGGTGGGATAGGACCTCGGTGCGGCGCCTACAACGAGGCGGGTGATCACCGAGAGCCCATTCTCGTCGTTCCTGGTGCACCGGAAAACCGCCTATACACGCGTTTGCTCGTGTGGTGGGATGGGACCCCGGTACGGTGCCTACAACGAGACGGTTAATCACTTAAAGCCCTATTTCAGCGTTCGTGGCGTACCAAAAAACCGCCTATACACACGTTTGCTCGCGTTGTGGGATGGGAACCCGGTACGATACCTACGACGAAATGTTGGTTACTTATAAGTACCCTCGAGCGAGGGGAAAGCCAACTGTCTTTTAAACAGGTACTGTCGAAGACCCCATACACGCGTTTGCTCGCGTGGTGTGAATGAAGACCACGGCCGCGGTGTCTAAGGACACCTACCATACACGCGTTTGCTCGCGTGGTGGGATGGCCCAGTTTCCCAAAATTTCCCCTAAACAGGGGGGACGCCGGGAGGCTGCCGAATTTTCGGGTGAATTTGAGACTGTACCTGGACTTGTTTGAACTCAAAAGGAGAGGACCGGAACTAGAACTTGAACTTGAATGGTCACCAAGACTTGAACAATACTTGAACAGCAAGAAGACTTGTAAACTTTTGGACAGTAGGAGACCTTATTTGAACAGAATTTGAACTCAAAGAACGACATGGGACTTGAATGACACTTGAACTAAATTGGAACTTGCACTAAATTACAAGAAAGTAAATTCCAATTTCATAAATGCTTGAATAAAAAATGAAAATGCAAAAATCAGGTAATGACCTTAATCATTTGAATACAATCAAGTGAATGTCAATAATCAAATGAAAGTCTTATAGATTTCAGCAAGATTCACTTGTAATTAATTGTAACAAATGTGAGCTCTCAACAAGCACGAGGTTTGCATGAGTACAATAGTTTATTTGCATAAAGAGATTGGTGAAGAATATAACTTGGCCGACGACACGCTAATACGTTGTATGCATAGACTTTACAAATCTTGGCCAAAGTGATGATGACAAATGAACTATCAACACAACAAATTCCTCTACAAACCATTGACAGTTATTTTAGGGATGCAGGTGATAGTTCCCACAAGCACTGGAAGACATGCTTAGTGAATTTAGCAACATCTCCACCACTCACAATCATGCAACAACAAATAAATAAAAGACCACAGTCTCTTTCAGGTTTTGAGGATTGATGTGATATCTGCAAGCAAACGATGGATAAGATGCATAACAAATGCAAATAACTATGGAGCTTCGTAGAAGACCCATCATGCACACTAGATTCGACCTACAAGTGAAGCGCCAAAAGACCATAGCAAAATGCACAAGGAATATAGCAAGTGCAAACACACCTACAAGCTGTCATAACAATTGTAGGAGGCCCATTACACGTCAAACTTGTTAATAGCAAGCATATGTCAGGCGATGTGCATCAGAGAAAAACACCTACAAGCCATTGTAGAAGGCTTATCGTGGGCTTGACATGCCATCTATGAGCAAATACTGTAGGACTATAACAAATATGAAATCTTACAAGTCGTTATAGAAGACCCATTAAACATCCAATATATTGTTCGCAAGCAAAGGCATAGAGAACTGTAACGAACCCAAGCATCTATAAATGAATAAGCAGGGGATTCGTTGGGGTACTACAATCTACCTGCGTAAATCATGCAAGTAGTGCACGACAGTCTACCTGTACAAAGCAGCAAACAGTTCAATCCCCGAGCTGCTGCAAAACGCCACCGAATCTGCAACCTATATACAAGCAGACAGAAGGCGTGTACGAGCTTCTAAATAGAATGTTATATTCAAATAAAGGTCTTCCACACAACCGAGCAGCATCAAATATTATAAAATACCCCCGCACGTGCACTGTAATTTGTATACACATAGGTACACATAAGGGGATGTATCATAAACCCGCATGGGCCCCGACGAGCGTGTTATTGGTACACACGTGACGTCTAGGGATGCTGCGCGGGTCAGTAAATTTGAACCCGATCCTCCTAAAGCAAGTAAATGAGAGTCGACAAGGTTCATCAAATAACTATAAAATGCCCCCAAACACCCGCATGGGCCTCGGCGAGCGTGTTATTGGTACACTCGTGACGTCTAGGGATGCTGCGCGGGTCAATAGATGAATTCCAGTTCGAGCCCGATCCTCCTATATGGGTAGATAGGAGTCGACACGGCTCGAACTATTAAATAAATATACGGTCGTGAGGTCGACCGAGATATTTATTTTATACGTTCATATTAGGCCTTCAAAGCCTATAATCAAGAGAATTCACTAACAAAGGGCATGAAGCCTACGAAAACCCGATCCTCTGTTAGCAGGTAAACAGAGTTGACAAGGTTCAATCCACAGATATCAATAATCCCAATCACCCCGATGATGGCTGTGTTGAATGCAAATCTCAACCGGAGGAGTCCACACAGATCATTTCAAATACCACCCAAAACTCCAAAACTCCACAAAAATTTCCAAAATCCTAAACTCCGAAAATATTTAAAATTGAAATCTAACTGTCAAAACACTTAAAGCAAAGTACATCCACCCTCCGCAAAAGTTTGCCGAGGTGGACAAATTAAAATTTACTTCAGCTCACATAAAGCTAATGCCTGGTCGAAAATATCACTAGGATCCATTCTCAAACAATCTCCTGCCAGCAAGGACGTGGTACGAGTCCTCTAACCGGCAGTTTCGCCGCCAAATGGCACTGCAGGATAAACGGTTATGACTCGGGGCCATCTGAACCAGGTGGTCACCGCCAAATGGCACCATTATATTATGGTTATGGCCAGAGCCCGTATGCTCCCCAATGGCATCAAATCCTTGAGATATGAATCAATAGGATATGATCGATAGGGCACAAAGCCCTCTGTTAGCTAAGGTGGATTCAAATTTGTCCCCTTAGGCAAATACCCACCCCAGGTCTACAAGGTCTCCTTGGACGAAGCAACCCATGGCTGCCGACAAGGATCCTTCTGTTAGGTTGGGTCGACTACCTCCTCTGACTAAGTAGACCAGGGACCACGATGACCTGGGATGACGGAACCATGGGATCTTGATCGGGTCCATCATCCATTCCCCCACCGTCCGCTTTAAGTCTGAGATGGTGAAATTTCTATTTTAAATATCAAACCTTTCAAACCTTCAACCCATGCTGCTACTATATGCCAGATATACGTATTTTAACGTATCTGATTGACGACTAGCCTTAATCGAAAGTTCTCTCTCGTTAGTGGGAGGGGTAATTAACTATAGGGGCTTGCGCCTATAGGAAACCAGAACTCAGATCATAAAGTCCTCGCAAAATGAGGGCGAAATCTCTGGGTAGTGTCTTATCTACTATCTCATCTGCCTTCCAAAATTTACCCCGAAAGGTTTTTTAGTATTTTTTTTAAAAATAACCAATTCACCCCGACTCTTGGTGCACCTTGGGATAGTTCAACGAGGTCTTATAACCTCTCATAAACTTTCACAGAGAATCTTGTAATCATTTTTCACCCTCCTGACGAAGGCAGAGAACCGTGATAATTATTAGGCTGAAGTTCTTCTTCTTAGAGCTGTTATGAATCTAGTTTCAAGGACTATGATTTTGATGATAGCAAACATTTCTATTTTTGGTTGATTGTCTAATCTTTCAGGTCTGCAAGATCAATTGCAAAGTTAAGCCAGCCCAAGATCGAGTCAGTCTATTTTATAATTCAGATGCAATGTATTGTTTTCATCTTTATTGAGTCAAACGTAATGTAACGGATCCCCAAGCTAAGTAACCTTACATATACACACTCAGGGGAAGTTTTTAAGTGATTTAGTGTTTCTCTTAAAGAAATCATACTATACGATATGTCATTCGTACTGTACGATATGTCATTAATAAACAAGCTTACAGCTAATTCTGAATGATTAGTTTTGAGAACTAATCATATTGTACGATCCATATCATACTCTATGATTTGAAAAACCCTAGCCGCCAGGACTATTTTGGTAAGATTTGAATTTTGAGTTTTTGAACTAATCGTACTATACGATGGCAATCATACTGTACGATCATTTAAAATCTTGCCAAAATTATCCCCCATAATTAGGCAATTAAATCTTGGTTTCTTAATTATATTTGATCATACTGTATGATGTCGATCATGTGGTACGATAGACAGAGACAATTTTGGATCGTCCTGTAGATCGTACCAGATGAAACCATGATTTTTGTACTGATCATCCCGGATGATTTTTATATCATACCAGATGATGGACTGAAATGAACTAATCATACTGTATGAATCATACAGTACAGGATGATGGATAGAGACGAATTTCATTCATCCCATAGATCATCTCGTACGAATAATTGAGAATAAGTTGATCATATTATATGATCTATGGATCGTACTGTATGATGTTCATAATATTTGTGAACTGTTCATTTGCATTCGTACTAGATGACACTACTTTTGAACTGATCATATTGTATGATATTGGATCATACTGTACGAACAAAATCATCAAATTGAATTTTAAGGCAATTTTTGAGCCCTCCTTCTTAAGATATATTTTGTTCAATCGTTGAAATCTTTTGCCACTTTCTTTTCCAGAGAAAACCTTGAGAGAGAGAGAGAGAGAGAGAGAGCTTGGGAGAGAGAGAGAGAGGATCTTATGAGGGGGAGTTTATGAGGGATTCACAAAGGTTTCTCCAAGCAAGGATCTAAGTCGTCTTCTCTGTTCGTCATCTCTTATCTTGTTAGTGTCTTTGTGGGAGGATCATTCGCAAGAAGATCCGGGTTCTCTGCCTGCTTCAGGAGGAAGTGAAAGGAGTCCAGGTTCTCTACCTGCTTTAAGAGGAAGAGAAAGGAGTTTAGGTTCTCTGCCTGCTTCAGGAGGAAGCGAAAGGAGTTCAGGTTCTTTGCCTCACTGGGTTGGTGCAAAGGAGTTTTCGTACAGGCTTCTCCGCCTTATTGTGGGAGCAGAAGGAGAGTCACTTAGTGTTAGTGCAATACCCAGAGGGGAGGCTCCGGGGAGTGGATGTAGGTCAAGTTGACCTAACCACTATAAAATCTGGTGTGTTCTTTCTAATTATTTTCTGCATTTATTTTTTATGTTGATGATTATGTGATTATGAGTATTATTCTATTATTGTTAAACATCTACACAATATCGCATAACTGTAAAAGTTTTAAAACATTCAAAAAGATTTTCTAAATTATTATTTTGCTCTCAAAATTTTAAAACGACCAATTCAGCCCCCCTCTTGGTTAGCCTCGGGACTAGTTCACAAGGGCTTAACATCCCTATCAAACTTTCAAGTGGTATCAGAGCGGAATTCAAAAATTAAGTTTAAAAACTTTTGAATTTTGATCCATGGCTAACTTTGGTAATCGTAATACTACTGAAGGTTATTCAATTACACAACCACCATTATTTGATAACATACCTTTTGATTTTTAGAAAACTCGCATGTCCATCTTTTTACAATCAATTGATTATCGCATGTGGATGCTTGTTAAGGATGGCTATGAAGCACCTTTTAGAATGGTTAATAATGTTAAAACTGAACTACCTTTCACTAATTGGACGTTTGATGATCATGATTTAGCACAACTGAATGCAAAATATTTAAACTATTTTTTCTGTGCTTTAAAATATGAAGATTACATGCGTGTTTCTACTTGTACAACTTGTAAAGAAATCTGAGATAGATTATGCATTACTTATGAAGGTACATCTGAGGTTAAGCAATCTAGATTAAATATCTTACTTCATGACTACAAACTCTTTCACATGAAACCTAGTGAATCAATTTCTAAAATGTATACTAGGTTCACTCAAATTGTCACTTATTTACATGCTTTAGGAAGAGAACATACAAACTATAAAAAAGTGAACAAAATTTTGAGATGTTTGCCTTCTTCTTTTAATGCCAAGATAACTATAATTACTGAATCTAAGAATTTGAACACTTATTCTATTGATAACTTACTTGGGTCACTCATTGCTTACGAGCAAGGAGTGAACCAATGATAAATTGATGTAGGTGAGAAGAAGAGGGAGAAAATTATGGCGCTGAAGGCCAACGATACTGACACTAACTCTTCCAGGTCTGATAGCAATGATGTTGCCTTAATCACTAGGCAATTCAAAAGCTTTCTAAGGAAGAAACATAAGAACTTTCAGAAATGGAATAAAGGTAAGAGTAGTAAAAATTTTAAAGGTTCAACTGATACTGTTTGCTTTGAATGCAGGAAGCCTGAACATATAAAGGTTAATTATCGTACACTTAAAGCTCACCCAAGCAAGGAGAAGGGTGAGGAGAAACCCAAGTTCAGGAAGGATAAGAAATGAATTCAAAAGGTGTTCTGGGTAGATTCTGCATCTGACTCCTCTGAGGCTGAAGCTGAAGAGGAGACTACAAACTTGTGTCTGATGGCTGATGATCATCCTGGTCAGTCTGATCAAGAAGAGGTATGTGAGCTAACCTATGATCAATTGCTAGATATTTCTAAGAAAATTCATTCATCGTATAGGAAACTTAAGAAAACTCATGCTAGTCTAAA
Organism: Dendrobium chrysotoxum; assembly: GCA_019925795.1. Taxonomy (NCBI): domain Eukaryota; kingdom Viridiplantae; phylum Streptophyta; class Magnoliopsida; order Asparagales; family Orchidaceae; genus Dendrobium; species Dendrobium chrysotoxum. Next base: position 11,044,153 of record CM034304.1, on the reverse strand, counting down.
ATTAGAATTTCTGAATTTATAAAAAGAGCATGAAATTTTGATTAAAGATCATTCTACTCTTGATTGCAATCATATGTCACTACTTGATGAATTTGATGAATTGAATAAAAAGTATTCTAATTTGATTACTGAGCATGATTCATTGAAAACCTCGCATGTTGATTTAGAAAGAGCTTTTAAAGAATTAGACACCATGGCATGTGACTTAGAGAGTAGTAAGGGTGCATTAAAATTTGAAATTATAAGTCATAAAAAGGAGAATGAATTTCTAAGAGAAAAAATTTGTGCTTTTGAGAAAAAATAAAATACCTCTTACTTTTACACAATTTTATGCACCTCCACTTTTTGAAGAATCTGTTTCAAAATCATCAAAGCATGTTTCATTCAAACCTAAGAAGAGGCATAATCACCCATGTAGATTAGTTAACCCTTTTCCTGGTGTTAGATATTTTTCTTGTGGCATGGTTGAACATATCTATCACACCTGCACTGTTCATCATAATACACATTAGGTGTGGAGACCCAAATTATATGATTCACAGCACATCACACATGCATTACATTCTTCTTTTCATAAGAATGAACCCCAACCTGTTTGGGATTCTAAATCTAACATTTGATGATTTTGTAGGAGTGCTTTCACAAAAGGCCTCGTGAGAGCATGTGGCACTTGGACAGCAGATGTTCAAGACATATGATGGGAGATGCAAATCAGTTCATTTTGTTGGAGACCAGAGCTGGAGGCAAGTTTACACTTGGAGATAACACCACCAGGAGGGTGGTAGGAGCGGGTATAATTGGTGATTCAAAAAATTTCATTATTGATAATATTTTTCTTGTAGATAGATTGAAACACAACTTGCTGAGCATAAGTCAACTCTGTGACAAAGGATACAATATCAAGTTCCTGCCCACTTGTTGCAATATAAGCTTAAATGATAAAATTATTTTGTAGGGATAAAGGATCAACAATATCTACATGCTGGATGTAAGTTACTTTAAAACTGATGTTTCAATTTGCTTAAAAATTACTGTTGATGAGTCTTGGTTGTGGCATAAGAGATTATGTCATGCGAGTATGAAAACCCTTAGGAGATTCACCACTACAGGAAAATCTCCCATTACCGGCGGATTTTCCAGCGGATTTTCGGCGAAAGAATTGCCAGCGAATTTTCCGGCGGATTTCCGACGGACTATTTGGAAAATTTTCTGACAAATTTTTAAGCAGATTTTTCGGCGGCTTTTCCGGCGGATATGTTTCAGTCGAAATTTCCGACGAATTTTCCGACGGCATATGAAAATATAATTTATTCGTAATTTAATTCATTTAATAGTTTATTTAAATTATTTTGTTTTAATTGGAATATTCTGTCAGCTTTAATATAAATAAAAATATGTATCAATTTAAACAATTTTGCAGAAACGGTCTTGTGGTCGGACAGGTGCGCAGGCGGGGGGAGGTCTCGGGTTCGAGCATCAGTGCAGACAGGCACCCGGGAGCAGGCTGGGTGCGCGCGGGCGTGGTGCACGCTAGGCGCGCGCGGGCTGTGCGCTGGGGGCGAGGCGGGCGGGGCGGGGCGCACTCAGGCTGCCCGGCGGGGGGCTGCGCGCTGGGCGCGGGGCGGGGGGGGTGGAGGGGCTACGAGCTGGGCGCGGGCTGCGTGCTGGGCGGCCTGCTAGCTTGGGGTAAAGTGGGTTTTTTTTTAAACAGTTTAATTTATTCCGACAGATCTTTTCCGCTGGAGAAAATTTCCGACGGATTTTTTCCGTCGGAAAAAATTTTCCGGCGGATTTTGTTCAACGGAAAAATTTTCCGACGCTCGATTTACCGTCGAAGACATTTTCTTCAGAAATCCGCCGAAAATTTTCAAAATCCGCCGGAAAATTCAGAATTTTCTGCCGGAAATTTGCGACTTTCCTGTAGTGCACCCAAAAGACTTAGTTAGAGATTTCCCTAAGCTTAAGTTCACTAAGGACCACCTGTGTGATGCCTGTTAATTAGAAAAGTAAGTCCACTCCTCTTTTCACTCAATTAAGGACATCAACACCTCTAGACTTTTAGAAGTCCTTCACATGGATTTGTTTGGACCCATTAGCATTGCCAACTTAGGGGGGAGAGTCTATGGATTTGTGATTATTGATGATTACTCGAGGTTCACTTAGATTAGATTTTTGTCACATAAATCTGAGTCATTTGATGAATTTAAATCTTTCTCCACTTGGATTCAGAAGAAGTTAGGATGTGAGATTGTTACCATTCATAGTGATCATGGTGGGGAGTTTGAAAATAAGAGATTTGGAACCTTCTATGAGGATCAAGGGATTAACCATAACTTTTCAGCTCCTAGGACCCCTCAGTAGAATGGGGTAGCTTAAAGGAAGAACAAGACCTTAGTGGAAGCTGCTAGAGCCTATGCTTGCTAGTATTCACTTCCAAAATACTTTTGGGCTGAAGCAGTGAACACTGCTTGTTATGTGATGAATAGGGTGAATGTTAGATCAAATCTGAATAAGACACCTTATGAGATCATTCAGGGTAGAACTCCAAACTTGTCCCACCTCCATGTCTTTAGCTGTAAGATTTTCATTCTGAACAATGAGAAATCATCCTTAAAAAAATTTGACCCCAAATCTGATGAAGGAGTGTTCTTAGGCTATTCTAGTGTGGGGAAATCTTTTAGGGTGTTTAATAAGAGGACTTTGGTGGTGGAGGAGACAACTCATGTGGTGTGATGAATCTGATCCTAAAGAGACTAGAGTTGAGGAAGAAGAAGAAGTAGGAGAGATTACCCAAGGAGTTAAAATTGTAAATCTGGAGGAAAGGGTAGAGCCTCAAAACACTTTAGCCTAGAGATTAGAGATATTCTTTGAGTCATCCTAAAGAACTGATCTTAGGAGACCCTTTTGAAGGTGTTAGAACTAGGCATGGACTTAGGAAGGAAGTAAACCATTCTGCCTTTATCTCATTGATTGAACCCACCAACATCAAACAAGCCCTTTCTGATGAGTTTTAGATCTTAGCTATGCAAGAGGAATTGAATCAATTTGTAAGGAACGATGTTTGGGAGTTAGTAGAAAGACCTAGGAATTAAAGTGTAGTGGGAACCAAGTGGGTCTTTAAGAATAAGATGAATGATTATGGTGTGGTGGTTAGGAATAAGGCAAGATTAGTGGCTAAGGGGTACAATTAAATTCAAGGGATTGATTTTGAGGAGACCTTTACCCCTGTAGCTAGATTGGAAGTCATTAGGGTGCTACTAGCCTTTGCCTGTTATAAGGGATTTAAGCTATTTGAAATGGATGTCAAGAGTGCCTTTTTAAATGGGGTAATAAAAGAGGATGTATTTGTAGAGCAACCCCCAGGTTTTGAGAGTTTCTAATATCCGAATCATGTCTACAAATTAAAAAAGGCCTTATATAGATTGAAAAAGGCACCCAGAGCTTGTAATGAGAGGCTTAGCACATTCCTACTAGAAAGAGAGTTTGTTAAGGGGAGTGTAGACACCACCATTTTCCTGAGGAAAGAAGGAGATGATGTACTCATTATTCAGATCTATGTTGATGATATACTTTTTGGATCTTCTGATAAAAATTTATGTGATGATTTTTCTAAGATAATGAGTAAGGAGTTTGAGATGAGTATGATGGGAGAATTATTCTACTTTTTGGGGTTTAACATAAGGCAAATGGATGATGGAACCTTTCTGAATCAATCAAAATACACTAAGGACATCATGAAGAAATATGAAATGGACAAAGCTAAGCCAATCAACACTCCCATGAGTTCTACTGTTCAGTTAGATAAGGATTCAAATGAAAAATCTATTGATCAGAAGAAGTTTAGTAGAATAATTGGATCATTGCTTTACCTGACTGTTAGCCGACCTGATATCATGTTTAGTGTTTGTCTTTGTGCTAGGTTTCAAGCTGATCCTACGAAGTCCCACCTAACTACAGTTAAGAGAATTCTTAGATATCTTTTAGGGACCCCAACCTTAGGAATCTGGTATCCTAGATACATCACTTCTTTTGAGATTGTTGGATATTCTGATTCTGATTTTGTAGGATGTAGGGTAAATAGAAAGAGCACTTCAGGAACTTGTCAATTCATAGGACAATCTTTAGTCTCCTGGTCCAGTAGAAAATAGAACTCAGTTGCACTTTCCACTATTGAAGCTGAGTACATTGCCTTAGGAAGTTGTGTGGCCCAAGTCCTTTTGTTGAAGCAACAAGTTTTGGATTTAGGATTACCTATTGGCACAATTTCAGTTCTATGTGATAACACCAGTGCCATCTACATTTCTAAGAATCCAATCTAACATTCTAGAACCAAACACATTGACATAAGGCATCACTTCATTAGGGATCATGTTATAAAAGAGGATATTGAGCTACATCATGTATCAACTGAAAACCAACTGGCTGACATCTTTACTAAACCACTGGCCTTTGACTCATTCAGTATTTTGAGGACAAGATTGAGTGTGATTGACATAAATGCATGAATCTGATGACTGCTAATTTTTGATGTTTTCTATTTTTCATTTTTTTGTTTCTCTTAGTTTTGTTTGATTTGATTATATGCTTCCTGTTTATTTTTTAGTCTCTGCTATTTCTTTTTATTGTTGCTATTTCTCTGATTTGAGTATTTATTTTGATGCGATTTTCTACCTATTCTTTATTTACTATTTTTCATCAGATCACTGCTCACTACTGCTGATAAACTATATTTCTGGCTCAGAGTTTTGCCTGGTTTTTGTTTGGAAGCTCGTAAGTAGTGATTGACTCCTCTGGATCTGTTAAAGGGAAGAAACGTTGATGATTATTTCTCTTCCTCTAACTCCTTTAATGGTGTATTATTTCTTTTAGATAAAAATCTTCTTTAAAATTAAAAAGTTAGTTTTTGAAATAGAGATCTATTTTATCTTCCTACAGTAATCTACCTTATATGAATAGTGTTTTCAAAGCTTTGAATCATTGTTATATTTTCTTAATCAGGTGATTGTAATTATCATATGATGTATAGTTTTTGCTTTGTGAATTACTCTTCCTTACTGTAGAGAGTTAGTTTTGTCGTCTCTTATGTCTGGAAGGTAATTTCACAGCTGAGATTCTTTAATGATTATAAAAGGAAGCAAGCTTACAAAAGATTTGCAAAGCACCAAACAAAATGCAAAAGAGGCACAAAATGAGCCCAAAGCTGAAAAGATATGCAATGTCGCCAAATTGAAAAGATATACAAAGTGTATCAAAAATCAAAAGATGCGTAAAGCACCAAACGAATTGAAAAAGAGGCACAAAATGAGCCCACAAGAAATAAGCTTTCTTCCCTTTCAGATCTTTAAATGTCATAGAAAAATCCATGCACCACTCAATATTTTCAAAAGCTTGAGACGAAAAATCATGATCTCTGATTCCTTACTTTCTAATACTATTATATTAGATATTTTCTAGAACGAGGCTTGAAAGGATCTCTTTTCGAATCTAATTTCTTTTCTTCTGAATTATACTTTTGTTTGAAAGGAATTTGAACCTGTAAGGTGTCCGAGGTAGGAGTTACGAAAGTTAATTTTCCAACTTTTCTGGATTTCAGCGTTGTCGATTTTTTTCTTGTTGGCTTTTGAATTGAAAAGTAGGGAAAATTCTATTTTACTGGAGCTAATAAAAAAATGTCTTTTTAATTTTATCCTTTTGATGTTTTCTTGTATGGCTTTTACTATTTCTATATATTATTTTCCCTTTTTGAGATGTCAAAAGGGGGAGTAGTAGTTCTTGTGCTTTGGGTTAGTTCAGTGTTCTTGTATTATTCACCCGTTATTTAATTATTGAGTTTAAAATTATTTACAAATGTTTGCCATCATCAAAAAGGGGGAGATTATTGCGAATCTGGTTTAAAGGACTGATTTTGATGATAGCAAACATTTTTGTTTTTGTTTGATTGTCTAATCTTTCAGGTCTGCAGGATCAATTGCAAAGTCAAGCCAGCCTAAGATCGAGTCAGTCTATTTTATAATTCAGGTCCAATATACTATTTTTATCTTTATTGAGTCAAATGTAATGTAACGGATACCCAAGCTAAGTAACCTTTCACACACACACTCAGGGGGAGTTTTTGAGTGATTTAGTGTTTCTCTTAAGGAAATCATATTGTACGATATATCATTCATACTGTACGATATGTCATTAATAAATAGGCTTATGGTTAATTCTGAATGATTAGTTTTGAGAACTAATCATATTGTATGATCCATATCGTACTGTACGATTTGAAAAACCCTAGCCGCTAGGACTGTTTTGGTGAGATTTGAATTTTGAGTTTTTGAACTAATCATATTATACGATGGCAATCGTAATTACGATCATTTAAAATCTTGCCAAAATTATCCCCTGTAATCATGCAATTAAATCTTGGTTTCTTAATTATATTTGATCGTACTATATAATGTCAATCATATGGTATGATGGACAGAGATGATTTTGGATCATCCCGTAGATCGTACCAGATGAAATAATGATTTTTGTACTGATCAACCCAGACGATTTTTATACCGTACCGGACGATGGACTAAAATGAACTAATCATACTGTACGAATCATACAGTGCAGGATGTTGGACAAAGATGAATTTCATTCATCCCATAGATCATCCCGTACGAATAGTTGAGAATAAGTTGATCGTACTGTACGATCTATGGATCTTACTGTACGATGTTCGTAAAATTTGTGAACTGTTCATTTGCATTCATACTAGACGACACTATTTTTAAACTGATCATACTGTATGATATTGGATCATACTGTACGAACGGAATCATTAAATTGAATTTTAGGGTAATTTTTGAGCCCTCCTTCTTAAGATCTGTTTTGTTCAATCGTTGAAATCTTTTGCCACTTTCCTTTCCAGAGAAAACCTTGGGAGAAAGAGAGAGAGCTTGGGAGAGAGAGAGAGGATATTATGAGGGGGAGTTTATGAGGGATTCACAAAGATTGCTCCAAGCAAGGATCTGAGTCATCTTCTCCGTTCGTCGTCTCTTGTCTTGTCAGTGTCTCTGGGGAAGGATCGTTCGTAAGAAGATCCAGGTTCTCTGCCTGCTTCAGGAGGAAGTGAAAGGAGTCCAGGTTCTCTACCTGCTTGAAGAGGAAGAGAAAGGAGTTTAAGTTCTCTACCTTCTTCAGTATGAAGTGAAAGGAGTTCAGGTTCTCTGCCTCACCGGGTTGATGTAAAAGAGTTTTTGTACAGGCTTCTCCACCTTGCTGTGGGAGCAGAAAGAGAGTCACTTAGTGTTAGTGCAATATCCGGAGGGGAGGCTCTGGGGAGTGGACGTAGGTCAAGTTGACCGAACCACTATAAAATATGGTGTCTTCTTTCCAATTATTTTCTACATTTATTTTCATGTTGATGAATGTGTGATTATGAGTATTATTCTGTTATTATTAAACATCTGCACAACATCGCATATTTGTAAAAGTTTTAAAACATTCAAAAATATTTTCTAAATCATTGTTTTGCTCTCGAATTTTTAAAACTTCCAATTCACCCCCCCTCTTGGTTAGCCTCGGGACTAGTTCACAAGGTCTTAACATCCCTATCAAACTTTCAAGAGCTACCTAAGAAACCAAGTAAGACACTTAAAGGAAACAAGGTAGAAGCTTCCTCGGAGCAACCATTTGCAATCCCCTCACACTCCTCTCTCACATACAACCTCTCCTTTCTCCTTCCCAAAGCTCTCCAACAACTCTCTCAAAGCTCTCTCTCCAAAAAACCCAACGGATAAAAGACTCGGAATAAGTCTATTAAGAGAGGTTAAATTTAAGGCTTCATAAAAACCTTAATTATTCAATTCTGTCGGCACTAATCATACAATATAATCACAAATCATATAGTATGATTAGTGCAAATAACCTTATTAGTACTGTACGAAGAACAAGTTGTTGCACGATCAGTTCAAATATTTGAGTTGACCATCCAGTATGATACAAGGCATCATCCAGTATAATTAGTTCAATCAAAATCATATTATCATCCCGTATGATCGGTGGAGATTAATTATCATCTCGTATAGAGATCGAATCGTACAGTATAATTTATTCAATCGTATAGTATGATCTGACTAGATCAATTAATTCAAATTTGATCACTTAATTATAGGGTTAGATTAGGCAAGATTTCATTATCTCATATAATATGATTGGTATCGTACACTATGATTAGTATAAATTTTAAATTTCAAAATATTTGTTAAAATATAATTGGCGGCTGAGATTTTTCTTTCTACTAATCATCCTGTATAATATGGATCATACAACATGATTACGATAAAAATATTAATTATGCCAATTAGCCAATATAATAATTTTCTAAATAACTAATCATCCAGTATGATATGGACCGTATAGTACGATTAGTTCAAAAAAGATTACACGTCCAATTTTCTCAGTTCCCTGTGCGTGTGTATACAATCACCAAGTTTAGCATTTATCAATTGAGTATCCACCAAATACAAGACTTTGACTCAAGAAAAGTAGAATTAAATAAAAGTAAAAATGCAAACTCTTAAAGAACCTTAAACCTATTCTACCCAATGTTGAGTTGATCACTTTGCGTGGTGTATAGTTGACCTGAAATGTTAGTGCATAAGAAAGAAATATCTAATAATAATAACAGGAGATGATATAGAGATAACTCAAAAATATTTATTATCATAAAAATTACAAGATCGGGGTCTAAATTTGTAACATCTTCCTTATGGGATCGATACTTTGTTCTATCACTATATTACTTGATTTGACATGTATACTTGCATAAATTAAGTGGGGTTTTTATAATTTTTATATCAAAGAAAACCTAAGCATTATTTAGGGATTGGTAGAGTCCTAAATCTTTTTTAAAATTCTTTAGTTACTCCACCGCCCCCAGCACAACATCAGCACAGCATGACATATATTTATTTCAGCATAAGGTAGGACTGAATCCCACTTAGGTTCCCAAATTAACCTTTGATTTATATTATCGGCATGCTCTCATAAGAGGTCTAGTAATATTATATGATACCTAGACAGTGGATGCTCATGATATATTACTTGAGACATGAAAGCTATTGATGAATATTTGGTATGACATAGGAGACTATGTCATGTTAGTATAAAAACACTTAAAAAAATCACTCTGCTAGATTTGGTTAGAGGCATCCCTAAGATAAAATTTTTTAAAGATCATCTTTGTGATGCATGTCAATTAGGAAAGAAAATAAATTTATTATTTCATTTAATTAAAGATGTAGCAACCATGAGATCTTTAGAAATTTTTATATGGACTTATTTAGACCTGTTAGTATAGCAAGTTTAGGAGGAAAATCATTCAGATTCATAATTATTTATGATTACTGTATATTCACTTAGGTTAAATTATTGACAAATAAAAGTGAATCATTTGAAGAGTTTAGAACCTTTTTAATTTGGATTTAGAGAAAAATAGGATATTTGATTTCAACAATTGATAGCAATCATGGACGAGAATTTGAAAATCATAAATTTGAATTATTTTATTAAGAATCTAAGATAGAATATAACTTTTTATCCCTTAAAATCCCACAAAAAAATGGTGTAGCTGAAAGGAAGAGTAGGACATTGGCAGAGACTACTAGGTAATACTTAGTGAGTATTGTTTACCCAAGTATTTCAGGGCAGAGTTAGTGAATATAGATTGCTATATGCTTAATCGAGTAAATATAAGATCCAAGCTAAATAAACCACTTTATGAATTTCTTAAGAGAAGAACACCAAATTTGTGTCATCTAAATGTGTTTGGATGTAAATACTTTGTATTAAATAATGAAAAATCTCATTTAGGAAAATTTGATGCTAAGACAGATGAAGCAGTATTCTTAGGATATTTCTCAATAGAAAAGATTTATAGAGTATTCAATAAAAGTATCTTATTTATAGAGGACTCCACTTATATAAATTTTAATGAATTAGATAGTGTTTTAGAGACTAAAATGATTGATAATGATGAAGAAGAGATAACCTATAGAGTTGAAGATTTGAATTAGAAAATAGAGAAGAAGCTCGAGATCTATTGCCTAGAGAATATAGGTATTCATCTAGCCACCCTAGAGAAATTATCTTAGGAGACCCATCCATAGGGTTTAGGACTAGGCATGGTCTTAGAAAAAAAGTTATCCACAAAGCTTTCTTTTCTATAATAGAACCCACTAATGTAGATAAGAGACTAGTTAATGAATTCTAGATTGTAGTGATGTAAGAAGAACTGAATAAATTTATTAGAAATGATGTGTGGGAGTTAGTAAGTAGACCTTTTGATCAGAGTGTTGTTAGAACTAAATGGGTTTTCAAAAATGAATTAAATCTCTAGATCAGTAGTTAAAAATAAGGCTAGATTGGTAGCAAAGAAATATAGCCATATTAAGGGAATAGATTTGTGAATACCTTTACCCCTATAGCTAGACTAGAAGCCATTAGGGTATTATTAGCATTTTCATGCTTTAAGGGATTCAAACAATATCAAAAGTTTGAAAAAATTTATCTTTTTAAATGGTGTGATTAAAGAAGATGTTTATGTAAAATAATCCCCAGGTTTTTAGAACTCATTATTTGCAAATCATGTTTATAAACTTAACATAGCTTTGTATGGATTAAGCAAGCACCTATGGCATTGTATGATAAACTTAGCAATTTTTTGTTAGAAACATATTTTATTTAGGGCACTATAGACACCACCTTATTCATTATGAGATTTGGATAAGATATACTGGTAGTTCAAATTTATGTTGATGATATTCTTTTTTAATCCATAAATGATGATTTATTTTATTCCACTATGAGTAGTTAATTTGAGATGAGTAGGATGAGTGAGTTGGCCTATTTCCATTATTTTAGTGTTAAGCAAAGAGAGGATGGAAGATTCCTAATTCAAACTAAATATATTTAAGAAATTTTGAAGAAACTTGATATGAATGGTTGCAGGAGTATGAGTATGTTGATGAGCCCATCCACCCAATTAGATAAGGATTAGGATGGTAAATAAGTTAATTAAAAGAAATTTAAAGGGATTATAGGTTCCTTACTTTACCTGACTGCTGCTAGGCCTAATAAAATATTTAGTGTTTGTCTATGTACTAGATTTTAGGCTAACCCTAAGTAATCCCATATGATTTCCATCAAAAGAATTTTAAGATATATTATAGGCACTCAAAACTTAGGTTTCTGGTATCCTAGGTGTAGTTTGACATTTGACGTAGTTGGATTCTCATATTTAGACTTTGTTGGATGTAGAGTAGATAGAAAGAGCACCTCAGGAACATGTCAATCCATAGCACAATCCTTAGTTTATTATTTGAATAACTCATCGTACTGTATGATAGTTGTAGTTAACTAGTTGTAATGATGACTCTTTAGGATGATTGAAATTAAATTGATCATACTAGACGATCCTAGATTATTCTGCACAATTTGACCTTTACTATACATTCCTGAAGAGACATTTTTGATGGACATGTTTGGACTGTACGATCCACCTATCGTAGTGTATGATTTACCCTACCTATAAATAAGGGGTTCATTTCTTTATTTTCTTCACAACTTCTCCAAACATCCCCTCTCACTAGCCTACACCTTCTTCACTTCTCTCTTATGGCTCACAAAAGAGGTTAAATGGGACTTCACTATAGGGTTGATGACATATTCCAATGTGATAAAGGAGAAGCAGCATAAGAGTTATATAGGAGTGCTTACATCACTAATTTAAAAATTCTTAATTAGGAAACCCTATTATAATAGGTACTCAAGATTTTCACTGCTACCACACTCAAGTTTCTAATTGTTTAGCCTTTCCTTACCACACATAACTTCTTAAATTTATTGTAAACCTATGCATCACTACTTATTGCACCACCATGCAATCCCTAGTGTCAGTGACAAGTCACCATCATAACTGAGACTTGTATAAGTATTCTATCAACACTAGCCAATCCCCACATATTGTTGCACAAACCTTAGATTACAATTGGAGCACTATCAACACCACCATTAGGAACTCTCCTCTACCTCAATATCAATGCTTAGTAAGCTCCATGGTACTGAATACACATGTTATCCAACACGTTCTTTAGTATAATATTATTCCAAAAGCTAATATTTGGATGAACATCACTCTTTTGCTCACCATATTCACCTACTTATATATAACTAGCACACATTTAAATGTACCAGACATGATCATTAGATAAATTAATAACCTTACCTCTATTAGGAATCCTAAAGCCCATAAAAAGAAAAATTTAGCCTAGGACATATCATTACTTTTTTCCTATAATCTAAATATAACATGACCTATCCAGCATCACCAGACCACCAGCCCACCTTCTTCACTGATAATTCCTTTGATATTATTTATAGTGTGAGACATAGGGCAGCACCAAGAGTAGCTGCATCGAACTCTGAGAGAGATGAAGCAAAAGGGGAGAACCAACACAGCCTCAAACTCCTCTTAGTTACCAATACTTTGAAGATGTTGGACTGAGCACTTTTCACTTTTGGAACTCAAAGTTGAAACCCATATTGAGCAATCTACACAACATTGACAGGAGTCCACATCTCGCAGGGAGTAGATGTAGTAGTAGCATAAGGTCGATCATGCATGGTTTAAGGATTAATTTTTTCCCTATATCATTACTTTTATCCACCACCACCACCAACTGATTAGGGTCCTTTTTATTACAATCAGGGATCTCGAGTTTATGATTTTAATGATAACAAATATTATTGATTGAATTTTCATTTCTCCTAGAATTTGCATTATGCATTTATTTCTATGTGTACTAACATTTGAGGTACATCATACACCATTCAAGATCATTCATAGCTCAAGATTGGGTAGAATAGGATGTGTTAAAAGATGTACTTTTTTAATTTTATATTTCTTGAGTCTGCGCCATGTAAGGTTCTATGTTAATTTAGTTATTGTGCACACACACAGGGGAGTGAGAAAAAGAACATCAATTTTTTTAAACTAATTATATTATATGATTCAAATTATACTATATAATTAGTTCTTCATAAAATTAATTAAAATGGCTAATCATGTAAGTAATATTTTTTTAAAAATAGTACTGTACGCATCTGATCATACTATATGATCTATTTAATCTAAAAACCCTTGCTGTCAATCAAGTTTAAGTAAGTATTTTTTATTTTTGATTTTGTACTGTTTGTACTATATGAATTCGTTCATACTGTATAATATATGAAAATTAACTTAAATTAATCCCCATTATTAGTCAATCAATTAAGGTTTAATTAATATGGTAGATCATACTGTACGATGTAGATTATACCATATGATAGGTAGAGATGATGTTCAGTTATCCCTGATGAAACCTTTATTTTGGAACTAATTATACTATATGACGTTAAATTGTACTAGATGATTGGCTGAGACAATTTTGATTGTCTCGATGATTATCCTATATGATCTTAAGATAATTAAACAAATCATATCATATGATCTATAGATCATATTGTACGATCAGTATACAAAACTTGAACAGTTCATCTTATAACTATTTCATCATATTGAATGAATTTTGGTATTTGAACTATTTGTACTATACAATCATTGATCATACTATACAAACAGAGTCGACAAAATTGAAATTTTAGATTTTTTGGATGCCTTGTATAAAAGATTTGTTATTAGTATCCTAAGAAATCTTTGGCTATTAAAGAGATTCTAAGAGAGAGAGAGAGAGAGAGAGAGAGAGAGAGAGAGAGAGAGAGAGAGAGAGAGATTTGTAAGAGATCTTAGAGCATTGGAGAAGGAGAAGGTGAGGTTGTATGAGAGGGAGAAGAAGCATGAGAGGATTCCACAAGGTTGCTCCAAGCAGGCTTGCTTGATTTCTCCAGTGGCTTTGTTGATTTCTTGGGGTTACTCTAGGGAGAAAGACTTTAAGGCTGAAGATCATTGGGTTCTTTGTCTACACCAAGAAGATAAAAAGGATTGTAAGGTATTGTACCTTCACCAAGATGGTGAAAAAGCATCCAAGGTTCTCTGCCTCACTAGGAGGGTGAAAAGGATTTCTGTACTCAGCTGCACCACGTTGGTGGAAGTGATTCTTATAAGTGCTCCTCCACCTTATTGTGGGGTCTAAAAAAGAGTCACTAAGAATTTAGTGCAATACCCAGAGAGGAGTCCAGGGAGTGGACATAAGTCATTGTTTGACCGAACCACTATAAAATTTGGTGTGTTCATTCTATAAAAGATTTTTTAAAAGTTATTTTCTTGCAAATCTATGCTGTGATGTTGTGATTGTTTTGACTAATTCAATGCAAAAAAGAAAAATATATTTTCAAGTTCATCTCTTGAGTTTTTTATTAAACAAAAATAGTATGTTGACTAGCTTCTATATTATCAGATTTTTATTTAAATTTAAAGTTTTGAATTTGGTAATCAAGTTTTAAAGAATTATTTTAAAAAAAAAAGAGTTTTAAAAACACTAATTCACCCCCCTCTTTGTGTGTCTTGGGTAGTTTAACGAGGTTTATCACTCTCCCTTGAACTTTCAATTGGTATATGAGCAGGTCTCACTAGTAGCATTTCAAAAAACCTTATGAATAATGATCCATGACACACTTAGAAAGTAGAAACACTGTGGAGGATTTTTCAATAACTTTTCTACAAATTTTTAATAATATTTCAATTGATTTTTAGAAAATTTATATATCTACTTTTATGTAAATAATTGATTTTGCATGTGGTATTTGATACAAACTGGTTATTCTGTACAGTCATGCATAGTTAATGGAATAAAAACTGATATTCATTTTACTAAATGAAGTATTAAGCATAGAGATCTTGCACAACTCAATGCTAAATATTTAAACTACTTTTTATGTGCACTAAAATCTAAAGACTATATGAGAGTCTCTACATATACTACTAGCAAAGAGATTTGGGATAGGTTATGCACCACGTATGATGGAACTAATGAAGTGAAATAATCTATGTTAAACATCTTGTTGTATGATTATGAACTCTTTTGCATGAAACATAATGAGACTATCTCAGACATGTACATTAGATTTACCCTGATAGTGACATCCATGCATGCTCTAGGTAGAGAACTTTCAAACTATAAGAAGGCCAACAAAATTATCTACCTAGTAATTATGAATCTAAGGTTATTACTATATGTGAATCCAAAGATCTGAATGTTTTTTCTATTGATAATTTGCTTGGCTCACTCATTACCTATGAGAAAAGTGTGAGTCAAAGATTTCTTGATGTAGGTGACATGAAGAAGGACATAGTTGTAGCATTAAAAGTCAATGACTCTAAAAGTGATAGCTCTACAGTTAAAGAAGATAATGATATAACACTAATGAAAAGACACTTCAAAAGCTTTCAGATGAGGAAACAGAAGTGTCACTTCAAAAGGAGTAAAGGTAAATGATTTAAATCTAATAGAAACTCATCTGAAGTTATCTACTTTGAATATAGGAAACTAGGGTACTTGAGATCAGAATGCCCCAATCTGAAAACTCACCCAGCCAAGGAAAAATGGTGAGGGAAAGCCTAACTTTGAAAAGGGGAAGCATAGGACACAAAAAAAATTTTCGGCAGACTCCACCTCAGAATCATCAGAACACGAAGTAGAGGAGGAGGTAACTAATTTATGTCTAATGGCTAATGATCGCCTTCATCAAATTACTTATAAAAAGGGACAGCACGATTGAACCTTTGAAGTTTAGACCTATCAGTCTTTGTCAAACTACTTATAAAATTATTGCAAGAATGCTTTTAAATAGATACAAGATGGTTATTCCAAATTTGATCTCTGAAGAGGAAGTTACCTATGTTCCTAATAGAAGTATTTCAGACCATTGTCCTTTAGCGCAAGAAATTGGCTTTGAAAATAGATATGGAGTAGGCATATGATAGTGTGCGTTGGGATACTTTATTACATGTGATCAAAATTATGAATTTCCCATTGAATTTTATAAATTGGATTATGCAATGTGTATGTAATCCCAAATTTTCCATTTTGATAAATAACTAGTGAACGTATTGGATTTATGCTGAATGTGGATTTAGAAAATGCTATCCTTTATCTCCATACTTATTCCTCTTATTAGGTTAAATGGGAGGTTCTTTGCCTTCCATGAAAACTAGGAAGGTTAGGATTTCATTCAACATCTAAATGGCAAGGTCCTTTGAGGGAAAGGTTAGCATAGAATTTCTATAAAAACTCTGGTTCATTGCTCAACATAAATTTAATTTCCAAGTATGGCAAAAATATTTGGTCTTCTACTCCTAGAAGATGTGATTCATCGATTTGGAAAATTATTTTACATGGAGATTTTCATCTAAAGAAAATTATTAGATGGAAGATTTGTAATGGAAATAATATCCAAGTAATATCTGATGCCTAGATAACAGAAAAATCATTGCA
The DNA here is from genome assembly GCA_019925795.1 of Dendrobium chrysotoxum. NCBI lineage: Eukaryota > Viridiplantae > Streptophyta > Magnoliopsida > Asparagales > Orchidaceae > Dendrobium > Dendrobium chrysotoxum. The sequence continues at coordinate 11,027,684 of CM034304.1, read as the reverse complement.
CAAATGACCCACATTTTTTAATTATATTCTAAATCAAGATGGTAATAGCTGGGATTTTGTGAAATTATGCAGATTCTTTGGGAAGGATCTAGTTAAACACATTAAGCAAATCCTTATCAATTCTTATATGAAGGAAGATTATGTGGAACTAAATTATCAATTTTTTGGGAAATCTATAGCAGCTCTATGCATGTAATCTAAATTTCAAATCAATGATGATTTGAATTACTTCAACTGGTTGAAGAAATTCAAGTTTAAGCCTAGAGTTCATCTCTTTTGGGGGAGAATTATAAGAATTGCATTACCTACCTATAGTTGGCTTCATTATAGAAGATTATATGATTCAACTATTTGTCCTATGGGTTGTTAAATGGATAAAGACCTCAAGCATATTTCAATTAAATGTTTGAAACTCGAATAACTACTAGGTATGTTGAAGCTGCAGGGAATTTGAATTCTTGTTTTTAATTCATTTCCTGAAATAATAGAGAGTCTTACATTGTTATCAGTTAAGAAGAAATTGATTGGTAGGATTTATTATTCAGTAATTTTTTATTCTTGGAAAATTAGAAACATTAAAAAGCATGGAAAATCTGTTAATTTTCCTGCATTTATAGCAACTATTATTTTATCTTCATCCATTGATCCACATTATAATCTAATACCAGAGAACTAGGGTGCTAAACAACTTGAGCTAAAATTGAATTTTTGGCATCCCCCACCTCAAAATTGGATTAAAGTTAATGTAGATGCTTCTCTTCTCAAGTCCAATTATGCTAGAATTGGTGGTGTAATAAGAGATCATATAGGAAGATTCATCCTTGCTTTTGGAAAGAAGTGTTTTCATTGGGACATTACCCAAATGGAAGCTTTTTTCATTCTAGCTCTTAAAGATGTTTTTCAAGAAGGATTAAAGAGGCTTAAGGAATTTGGATTTAAGGTGATAACTCCAATGGTATCAAGTTATTTTAAAAAATCTATTTCTTCTCCTAATACTAAAATTGTGAATGAATCCGTTATATATTTATCTTTTTTACAAGACTTTAATCAAGTCATTTTTTGTTATATTCCTCAAGATTGTAATAAAGTTGCCAATTATTGTGCAACTTTAGCTTTATTAGGAAATTTATTTTGGGATGTATTAGACAATAATGTTCCTTCAGCTTTCATTTCTTTGTTGAAGGATGATTGTATACAATAGCTATCACATAGGTTGTATTTCTTCTTTTATTAATGTAATTTGTAGTTTCTTTAAAAAAAAGTCTAATGATAGTTTTGATCACTCTAATCAAGATGAAGTATGTGAACTCACCTATGATGATTTATTTGCTATTTCTAAAAAAAATGCATGAACCATATAGGAAATTAAAAAAACATCATGCAAGTTTGAATTTGAATTTTTCTAACTTGCAAAAAGAGCATGATAGTCTTTGAATCAAACATATGTCTTTAAATAAAGAGCATGCATCTCTGTTAGATAAATTTGATGATTTGAATAAAACATATGTTGAACTAACTAAGACTCATGAATCCTTGAATAGTGAGCATATTAAATTAGAAGAGTCATACAAGTAATTAGAAACATTTGTAGATGAATTAAACTCTAGTGAGTATGCATTGAAATGTAAAATTGAAAGCTTTGAAAGTGCAAATGAGTTTTTGAAATCAAAAGTTCATACACTTCAAAATAATAGATCACCACCAACACTGACACAATTGTATAACCTCACATCACAGCATGCATATCATGTTCCTAGGAAAAGTTATAAACACCTACATAGATTGGTAAACCCATTCCCAGGTGTTAGGCATTACTCTTATGGCATGTTAGGACACGTTGCTCGCACTTGCACCATACATCGTAGAACATATTTAGTGTGGATACCAAAGTTAAGTGCATCACAACATAGCATGCATGTCATTCATTCAAGTCAGTATAAGGAGAAACCCAAGCTCACTTGGGTTCCCAAACTTAACCCTTGATTGACTTTGTATGGGTGCTCTCATAAAAGGCCTAGTGAGAGCAAGTGGTACATGAACAATGGATGCTTATGAAACATAACTAGAGATATGACGCAATTCATCATGCTGGAGGCTAGGGTAGGATGTAAGGTTTAATTGGGAGATAACACCACCAGGAAAGTGGTGGACTCATGTATGATTGATAATTCTAAAAATTTTATCGTTGAGAATGTTTTGCTAGTAGAAAATTTGAAATACAACCTGCTTAGTATTAGTCAATAATGCGATAAAAATTTTGATATCAAATTTTTGTCTACTAAATATTTGATTAATTTAAATGGTAAATTAATTTTGGAAGGAAAAAGGATTAACAATGTTTACATGCATGATTTAAACTATGTTGAATAATTAAATTCCTTATGTTTGAAACTATTGCTAATGAATCCTGGCTATGGCATAGGTATGTCATATAAGCATGAACACACACTTAGGAAGATCATCCAAAAAGACCTAGTAAGAGGCATACCTAAGTTAGATTTCTCTACGGACCACCTTTGTAATGCATGCCAACTAGGAAATTAAGTCAAATCATCATTTCACTCGATAAAGGACATCATCATCCTTCATATAAACTTATTTGGACTGGTTAGTACAGCCAACCCAGGTGGGAAGACCTTTGGGTATGTGATTATTGATGATTACTCTAAATTTACCTAGATTAGATTCTTATCACATAAGAGTGAATCATTTGAGGAGTTTAGAATATTCTCCATATGGATTCAAAGAAAATTAGGATGTAAAATTTTAACTATCCATATTGATCATAGTATAGAATTTGAAAATAATAAGTTTGAATCCTTTTACAAGGAGTTAGGAATAGAGCATAACTTTTTTCCCTTAGGACCCCTTAATAGAATAGGATAGTTGAAAGGAAGAATAGAATATTTGTAGAAGCTGTTATGGCTATTTTAGCTGAATATTTTCTACCTAGGTATTTTTGGGCATAAGCACTAAATACTACTTATTATATGTTGAATAGGGTTAATGTTAGATCCAAACTCAATAAGACGCCCTATGAGCTTCTAAAGGGTAGGACATCCAATCTTTCTCATTTGTATGTCTTTGGATGTAGATATTTTATGCTCAATAATGAAAATTCTCCTCTAAGAAAATTTGACCCTAAATCAGATGAAGGTGTTTTTTTAGGATATTCTTCTGGTGGTAAAGCCTATAGAATTTTTAATAAGAGAAACCTAATGGTAGAGGAGACCACAAATATAGTATTTGATGAATGTGATAGATTTATTGAACCTAGGTTAGAAGAAGAAGAAGAGATAGAGGACACCCAAGGAATATAATCTATTGACCTAAAAAATAGAGTAGAGCCTCAAGATCCATTGCCCAGAGATTTGAGATATTCATTTAGTCATCCTAGTGAACTCATCTTAGGAGATCTATCTATAATAGTTAGGATTAGGTATGGACTTAAGAAGGAGGTTATTCATTCTACATTCATCTTCATGGTAGAACCCATTAATATAGATCAAGCCCTATCTGATGAATTCTATATCCTAGCTATGCAAGAAGAATTGAATCAACTCACTAGGAGTGATGTTTGGGAATTGGTTAGTAGACCTAAGAACCAGAGTGTTGTGAGAACTAAGTGGGTGTTCAATAATAAGATGAATGACTCTAGATATGTGATTAGGAATAAGACTAGAGTAGTAGTTAAGGGGTACAATCAAATAGAAGGCATTGATATTAAAGAGACCTTTGCCCTTTTAGCTAGGTTAGAAGCCATCATTATAGTGTAAGCCTTTACTTGCTTTAGATGTTTTAAGCTATATCAAATGGTTGTAAAGATCGACTTTCTAAATGAGGTTATTACATGGGAAACTTGATGTGACATCCCTTGCTACCACCCGCTACTTCCTCTCAAAAAAAGAAACTTCTACCATTTGCTTGCTAAGATCAACAACCTAATCACTTAATGACCTAGGGGTCTAGGTACTTTGTCTATTATAATTGGGCTAACTGGTTACAGAGCACTGACTAGGTCCTGCCTCCACCTCATCTATTCCATCCTTAATCTCTTAATTTTTTATTTGGTGAGAGAAAAAATAAGAAGAAGTTGCTCCTTACTAGACTCACTTAAAACAATGGCGGCAACATAAAGGGAATATACTAAGGAAGGGTAACCTAAACCTATATATGTGAAGGCCCCTAATAATATATATATTAAGAAAGAGTGAGTTAGCTTCCCATCATTATTGGAAAGACCCACTTGGATAGCATAGTTTAAGATTACACACTCGTGGGTCACCTCACTAATATTTTTGCTTAGTAAAAGTGTGCAAGGATAAAGTAATGCCAAGCCTTAGAAAGTTTAGTTATACATGATGATAGGAAATTAATTACTTTTCCTTCTATCTCTCTCTCTCTTTCCACACATCTCCACTCTAGGGATTAGTTAACACTCTAAGAAGCTCTTGAGGGTCGATAGGTGCTAGATTAAAATAAAAATAATCATTAAATTATATATCCTTAATTTTATAAATCCTATTTATACTAGGGGGATCAAAGGGTACTTTACTTACCTCTCACAAACACCTATTATTTTGGGCCTCCATCATATTTGCAAAGAACTCCCTCATAATATTAAATACATAGGCAGAGGGTTCTTTACACAAAGTCTCCCACCTTGACTACTAATAATGGATAGACTGAAACCCCAAGATTTAAGAATCCCCTCTCAGGTATCAATTACTTACTGATAAATAATTATGCATTATATCTCCTTAACCTTAGTAGATATAAATCTCTTTTTGTCAAAAGAAGAATCAGATCTCTTCTAGCTAGCTTTCACTTTGTGGGCCATGAGAACTTTTTAATTATAAGATAAGTATGAAAGCACAAACACTAGAGAAAGAGTTTAGTCACAAAGCATAATAAAAAATAGCCCTTCTTGTTTATTGAACACACCTAATGCTACATCACTGCTAAGATTAATGCTATGGTGCTGCGAAAGGAAAAATGATAAACATGGTCAAACTGCCACTAGTGCTAGTATTGTGGCATGAAATGACAAGTAGAACTACGATGATGGCATTAGAAATAATAGGAACAACATTTTGACCACAAGAAAGTTATGGTGTTTGACATGTGTGAGCATTGTGGTGTTTGAAATTGATTATAGTCGTGATGCTCCAAATACCTAATAATGGTTTGATTTAAAATTATTTTCATACATATGAATGAAAACGGGTAAAAAAGAAACCACTTTTCATAAACTGCCACTCCTGAGGAGTTATTTCGTACAGGCTTTTTGACCAAATGATCAGACAGATGAACACCTGTTCATCCGAGATGATCAGAGATTAAAGATTATTTTATGATTGTTGGGTTCATCTAAATGAAAAATTGACAATAGGATCGTACAGATGAAGGTAAATTTAATACATGCGATCTGACATAAATAACTGAACATTTGGAGAACTATCCTCAGTCATACATATGAGAAAAGCCATTTTGTATAGATGATGATGACATCATATAGTACGATATGCATAAAAAAACTTAATTTTGTGTGCTCAACTCAGAAAAATATCATGTACATGCTACAGGATTGGTAGAATATGAAAAAAAATTTCATACAGTATAAAGAAATGATTAAAATAAGACATGATAAATAAAAAAACTTTTCAAAAATCAATCACTCAAGATCTGATGACATGCAACAAGGAAAAAAAAATAAAACTAAAAACACAATAGTAACGATTAAAAAAAACTAATGAAACATCAAAACACTAATAAACAAACAAATAGTAACAAACATACAAACACATCAATACATTAAAAATTCAATTTATAGAAATTCAATTTTAAGTATTGAGATCAATCACACCTAATCTAATTCTTATGGTGCTAAACGTGTCAAAAGCCAATGGTTTTGTGAAAATGTTTGCAAGTTAATTCTCAGTGGTAACATGATGTAATTCAATTTTTTATTTAGCCACATGATCTCTAATGAAGTGATGTCTAATATAAATATGCTTGTTTCTAGAATGTTGAATAGGGTTCTTTGAAATACATATAACAATTATATTATCCCAAAAAAATGGAATAGTGCCAATAGAAAATCCTTAGTCAATTAGTTGTTGTTTTAACCAAAGAACATTTGCCATACAACTACCTAAGACAATGTATTCTGCCTCAATAGTAGAAAGGGCAACTGAATTATATTTTTTGCTATACCAAGAAACTAAAGAGTTTCCTATGAATTAACAAGTTCCAGAAGTACTTTTCTGATCAATCCTACATCCTGCAAAATTTGAATCAGAATATCTAATGATTTCAAAAGAAGAGCTGTGCTTAGGATACCAAATCCTTAAGTTTTGAGTTCCCAAGAGATATCTTAGAATTCTCTTAACAATAGTTAGATGTGATTCCTTTGGATCAGCTTGAAATCTAGCACACAAATAAACACTAAACATAATATCTAGTCTGCTAGCAGTCAAGTAAAGCAATGATCCAGTTATTCCTATAAATTTCTTTTGATCAACAGATTTTCTCTTAGGGTCCTTATCTAATAGCACTGAGGAACTCATTGGTGTACTCATTGGTTTAGCATTATCCATTTCATATTTTTTAAAGATGTCCTTAATATACTTTGACTGACTAATAAATGTTCCTCATTTTATTTTATGCTAAAACTAAGAAAACAACTCAAGTCTCCAATTAAACTCATTTCAAATTCAATTCTGATTATCTTTGAAAAATTATCACAAAGATTTTTATTAGTGGATCCAAATAGAATATCATCAACATATATTTGAACAAGGAGTATTTCTTCTCCTATCCTTTTAAGAAAAGAGTGGTATTCACACTTCCTTTAACAAATGATCTTTCTAATAAGAAAGTGCTTAACCTCTCATAACAAGCCCTAGGTGCTTGTTTTAGTCCATATAATGCTTTTTTCAATTTAATTTAAATTTTCAAAACCTGGAGGTTACTCAACATAAACATCCTCTTGTATCACCCCATTAAGAAAGGAACTTTTAACAACCATTTGAAATAATTTAAAATCTTTAAAATAGGCATAGGCTAGTAATACCCTTATCACTTCAAGTCTGGCTACAGGGGCAAAAGTTTCTTCAAAATCAATTCCTTCTATTTAGTTATACCCCTTTGCCGCCAATCTTGCCTTATTTCTAATCATGACACCTGAATCATTCATTTTATTTTTGAACACCCACTTGGTTTAAACAATACTTTGATCCTTAGGCCTTTCAATCAATTCCCAAACATCATTTCTAACAAACTGTTTCAATTCTTCTTGCATGGCCAAAATCCAAAATTCATTCGAAAGTGCTTGATTTATATTATGGGTTCAATCATTGACAAAAAGGTAGAATGGTTCACTTCTTAGCTAAGTCCACACCTAGTTCTAACACCCTCACTTGGTTCACCTAAACTCAATTCCTTAGGGTGACTCTTAGAAATTTTCCATTCTCTTGAAAAAAGGTTTTCTATTACAATATCCTCTTCTAAATTTGTCTTTTTAATTCCTTGGGAGATATCTTTAATATGATCTTCTTCCAATATTGGCTCTTTCAAAATGTCAAATTCATTAAAAAAATATGTGTGGTCTGCTCAACTACCAACGTGCTCTTATTAAAAACCCAATAGGATTTTCCAACACTAGAATATCCCAAAAAAATTCCTTCATCAGATTTAGGATTAAATTTTCCTAAAGGAGTTTTACCATTATTGTGAATGAACACCTTATATCCAAAAATATGCAAATGTGAAAGATTAGGTGTTCTTCCCTTAATAAGCTCATTGGGTGTTTTGTTTTATTTGGATCTAATGTTCACCCTATTCAGAACATAACAAGTCGTACTAATCGCTTCAGCCTAAAAATATTTTAGAAGTGAATATTCAGCCAACATGGCTCTAGCGGCTTCTATCAATCTTTTATTCTTTCTTTCAATAACCCCATTTTGTTGAGGGGTCCTAGGTGCTGAAAAGTTGTGATCAATTCTTTATTCTTTATAAAAATCTTCAAAATTTTTATTTTCAAACTCTCCTCCATGATCACTTTAAATTGATAAACTTTTACACCCTAGTTTTCTCTAGATCCAAGTATAAAAATTTTTAAATTCATCAAATGATTCACTTTTATGAGATAAGAGTTTGACCCAAGTGAATCTTTTATGAGACAGTGCTAACCTGTCTAAAAAGATCCATGTGTATGACTTCTAGTGGTTTGCTAGTTCTAAGATCTTTAATTGAATGAAAGGATGACTTTATCTATTTTCCTAATTGGCATGCATCACACAGGTGATCCTTAGTGAATTCTAGTTTAGGTATTCCTCTAACCAACTCTTTTTGGGTAATTTTCCTAAGATTTTTCATATTTGCATGACAAAATCTTCTATGTCATAACTAAGATTCATCATTGACAGTTTTAAGACAAAAAGCATTTGAAGACTTAACAAAATTTAAATCAAGTATGTATATATTATTTACCCTATTTCCATGCAACATATCAATTCCATTTAGGCTCATAATGTATCTTGCATGTAAAAATTTAATGTTAAAGCCCTAATCATATAGCTGACTAATACTTAACAAGTTGTGTTTCAAGCCATCAACCAATAAAACATTCTCAAAGAAAAAATGTTCTTGTTGTCAATCATACATGTACCTATCACTTTCCTAGTGGTATTACCTCCAAGTGTTACCTTGTCTCCATTCCTAGCTTCCAGCATTATAAATTTATTTGCATCTACAGTCCTATACTTTGAATATCTACTATCCAGGTACCAAATACTCTCATGAGGTCTTGTATGAGAGTGCTTCTCTTCTTGATCTAAAAGATCAAGATTGTTCACCATTAAGCATAAGTTTGTGACTTCTTCTTCTGCTTCTGTTTCTAAGGTTTCATAAGCTGAGTCAGCCGAGAAAGCTTTATGTATTCTTTTCTTGCCCTTTCTCATTTTGGTTTTTTCCTCAACTTTCTCCTTGCTAGGATTAACTTTAAGATTTAGGCAATCGACCTTAATATGTCCAGGCTTCCTGCATTCATAACAAATGACATCATTTAAAACTTTTCCATTCATATTGAATTTACCTTTATCTAATGCAGACATATTCATTGCTTCCTTCTAAGGAAATTTTTGAATTGCCTCGTCATGAGGGAAATAACTTCTTCATCATTAGGCTGTGAATGATCACTTTTAGAATCATTTGCTTTCAAAGCAATGTTCTTCTCTTTCTGCTTGTCACCTGTATTAATCTGTCTTTGAGTCACTCCTTGGTCGTAAGTAATCAGTGATCCAAGCAGATTATCAATAGAATAAACATTTAAGTCCTTTGATTCAATTATGGTAGTTATCTTTGCATCATAAATAGTAGGTAAACGACATAGGATTTTATTAATTTTTTTAGAATTTGTAAGATTCCTACCTAAAGCATGCAATGAGGTAACTATCTATGTAAAATGTGCGTACATGTCAGAGATTGATTCATTCAATTTCATACGAAAAAGTTCATAGTCGTGTAATAGAATATTCAATCTAGATTATTTGACCTCATTAGTTCCTTCATATGTTATGCAAAGTCTGTCCCAAATTTCTTTTCCAATTTTACAGGTTGAAACTCATATATAGACTTTAGATTTAAGAGCATAGAAAAAGCTATTTAAATATTTTGCATTTAGCTGAGCTAAGTATTTTTCCTCTAATGTCCAATTAGTAAATGGTGTTTTAATCCTAATGCCATCAATGAGTCTAGTAGGAGCAGTGTAGCCGTCCTGCACTAACATCCACAAATGATAGTCAAGTATTGTAGAAAAGTAGACATGTGAGTTTTCCAAAAGTCAAATGGAATGTTATAAAATAAAGGTGGTCTAGTGATCGAATATCCTTCAAGAGTATTACAGTTTCTAAAATTAGCCATAATCATTTTTCAAAAAGTAATCTAAACTTTAATTTTTGAAATAAGCTCTGATACCACTTGAAAGTTTGAGTAGGTTGTTAAACCTAATGCAATTGTCCCAAGGCTAATCAAGAGGAGGGTGAATTGGTAATTTAAAAATTCTCTTGGATTTTAGAAAATTGATTTAAGATTTTTATTACAATAATAGATTCTCTCAAAATAATTTTTCAACCATAATAAATTAAAGTACAAAAAATAATAATGTAGTAAAAGTAAAAGCACATAAGATCACAATATTTTATAGTGGTTCGGTCCAACAAGGCCTATGTCAACTCCCTGGAGACTCCTTCTCCAGGTATTGCACTAAACACTAGTGAATCTCCTTTTGCCCCCATAACAATGCAGAGAAGCCCTTACAAAATCTCTCTTCCACCCACCCGGTGCGGCAGAGTACCGACATCCTTTCTCACCCTCCTGGTGACGGCAGAGTATCAACATCCTTTCTCTCCCTCCTAGTGATGACAGAGTACCGATGTCCTTTCTTAACCTCCTAGTAATGGCAAAGTACCATGATCTATTTTGAAAATATTCTTTCAAGAGGCTTCAATAAAGTAGGGAAGAACTTTGAAGAATAAGCAAGAGATCCTCACCATTAGGCAACCTTGTGAATCCCCTCACAAATCCCTCTCACAAGATCTCTCACCCTCCAATTCCAAAATACTCTCCCTAACACTCTCTAAGTCAACTCTCAAAAGAAATTCATAGATCAGTAATATGAGTGTCAATTTTTAGGACCCTTATATATAAAGAACAAGAAAAATCTTCTTGAAAACTGAAAATTTCAAGTTAAACGGACTTGGATCGTACAGTATAATTAAACTTTGTATGTACGAACAGTTTAAAAATTGGTGTATGATACTGTACAAACCTGATTTCGTAATCAACATAATAATATTTTGGTATCATCAAAAACTCATATTATATGAAAACTTAGTTTGGAAAACTAAGTTGCAACACTATTAAGGATCCCAACCTACACTTAGCTAGCTTCTTATAAATTTATGTAATATTCAAGTATAATATTATCAACAATGATGCTAGTAGGCTTCATTTATTTCCATTTTTACTAAAGGATAAAGCTAAGATGTGGTTGAATTCTTTTTCCCGAAGCTCTATAATCAATTAGAATGAGTTGACACATAAATTTCTAGCTAGGTGTTTTCCACCTTCCAAAACTACTAAGCTTAGGAAGGTATCACATCTTTTGCCTAGTTTGAATGAGAGTCAATTTATGAAAGTTAGAGAGATTTAAGGAAATTCTTGGAAATGCCCTCAGTATGCTTTCATCTATTGGTTGGTTATTCAAAATGTTTATAATGGAAAAGTAGGACCCTTAGATCGATTATTGATGCAACAGTTAGAAGATCTTTAATGTCTAAGCTATTTGAGGAAGCTTATGAGTTAATTAAGGAAATAGCTACAAATAATTTCCAAAGGAGTTTTAATAGGGTGAATCTTAAGAGAGTGGGTGGAGTTTATGAATATGATGTTTTATCCATTTTTAGTGTTAAGGTTGCTGTAATCTCTAAAAATTTAGATATTATTGGAGTTAGTTCAGGATCAGGATCATTTATGGAGTTGGTAGAGCATGATTGGAATTTTATTATAGAAAATAATTTTTAAGGGTTTAAGAATGTGAATGTTATTGGAAGATAAAATAATCCCTATTCCAATACCTACAATCCAGGTTGGAGGAACCACTCAAAATTTAGTTGGGCTAATAATGATGTTAGTGGTAAAAAATTAGTGGAATGCAGGTTAATTAAACCAAGAAGGAAATTAGAACAATCATTAACAACCTATAGTAAACTCTCGACCTTCTTAACCCCCAGGTTTTAATCAAAACACTCAATTTAGAGATTAAAAAATACCTTTATAATAGGTAGTAATTTAATTAGGAACGTAAATGCAAATTCAAGCGGCTTCAATCAAAAACTTGGAAAAGCAATTAGGATAACTTGCAATCTCTTTAGAAGCAGACCCCTTGGGTCATTGCCCAACAATACTGAAGTTAATCCAAAAGTGGAAGGGAATGATCTTAGATTAGACAACTTGAGGAGTGTTAGTGATGCATCCTAGTCAAAATGATAATTCTAGGAAAGTATGGTTGAAGACTACAAATTTAGCAATGTTTAGGAGGCAAACCAACTCTGCTAAAAGTTTTAATTATTAGTAGGTTTGATTGTGAGTTTTATAATGTGCATTATTTATTTTAAAATTTATAAAAATATCATATGTATTATTTATTAAGTCATTAATTTTGATTTTGACTAATTATAAAAAAAATTTAAGCAAAATTTTATGTAACTGAAATTAAACTAGAGCCATGGTGTTAGGGTTTTGAGTGCCATGACATTTGGTTGTCAAGCGCTGCAGCTTTCAAACTTTTGCGCCATTTAAACTTAGCAATTACACAGTATAGTCCTTAATAACACTACAGTCTTATGATGTCTTATTAAGCGCCCAGTGCTAACATTTCAAGTGCTGCAGCATTAGGTCATATATTTTTATAGTACTACGGGTAGGGCATTCAATGATTCATACTTTTATAACTTTTTTCATTGTAAAGCTTTATGGAGCATCGTAGCACTATCGCTAGCATTATAGTGAGGTCAAAATCATAATTATGTTAGTTAGAGCACCACAGAGGTGGCCTTTATTAGCAACGTAATGCTCGAGCATATTAAACGCCATAGTATTTTTATTATCAAAAAGTGGGCTTTTCATTTTCCCATGCTTACATCGCAGCACCACGTGTCCCACACCGCTACAACGTCTGTCAGCTTGGCCATTTATCATTTTGTGCTCTTTAACATAGCAATGATATTCCCTTAAGTGCTGTAGACTTGTACTATCTATAAATATGATGTTTATTTTCAGATTTTCTTCACTGTATTTTTTTTTCTTCATTTCTCTCAAGGTGCTGCATAATCTCTATTTGCTTGTGCTCTGAGAGAAAAAACCCTAAAAATAAATGGTAGCAAAAGGTATATCTCATCCTCCTTTAATAAGAGTAGATTCATACCAGCTAAAACTAAGCAACTATATGGGAGATTGTGGTAAATAAGTAGTTAGTTCCTCAGAGAGGCTTTCAAAACCTATGTGGGCAGGAAATACAAACTATAGCAAATCAGGGTTGAGAGCTTCTTTGTGAGGAACCCCATGCTGCTGTAGTAAATGTGGTGAGAGAGTTCTTTGCCAATCGAAAGGAGGCTATGAAAGTTCAAAGCATGGTTAAGAAACCACTCGAACTACTAAAAGACACTAAGAGGGGAATGAATTAGTGCTTTCAAAAAATATCTCAAAAATCCTTTTTAAAATTAAAACTAATTTCCCTAACTTAAAATCAAAATAAGATTTTTCAAAGTGGAAGAAAATAATGAAACGAAAACTAATTTTTTACTTTTGAAATTCTTTTATAGAAAAATAAATATATATTTTTTTATTCTTTTTTTTTCTATTTTTTATTTCTTTTTCAAACTAAGGCTGAATCTCAAAAATAATCACAATGATATAGTATTACAAAGATAATAATGCTCAATTCAAATTTATAGGAATAAATGTGTAAGAAAATAAATTACAAAAAATAAAGTGCAAAAAAGTAAAGGAACAAACATACCAGAATTTTATAGCGGTTCGATCAACTTGACCTACATCCACTCGCCGGAGTCCTCCTCTTTGGGTATTTCACTAAGCACTTTAGTGTCTCTCTTTTAGCCCGCTCGATAAGGTGGAGAAGCCCTTTTAAAATCACTTTCACCCTCAGTGTGTCTGAGAACCAAAATCCCTTTCACCTGCAGCGAAGTAGCTGAATCCCTTTCACCTTCCCTGATGCGACAGCCTAGACGAATCCCTTTTACCTTCCCCAATGCGGTGGAGTAGCTAGTGGCCCTTTGACACCAAGAGGTTCTTCATGGAGTTTCTCTCAAAAAAGTACTTTGACATATGGAGGATTAAGGAGGATGTTGTACAGGGCAACCATGTGAAATTACCTTCTCACACTCACTTGTACCCGCAAGGTTCTTCTCCCTCTCTCACAACTTTATTTCTCCCTTTGTTGCCCAAGATCCTATCTTCAAACCCTTACTTATAGAAGACTCATGCTCTCAAATTTTGATAGACCCTCTCATATAAATTAAGAGAAGTTTAAATAGTAGGCTTAAAAAAACTGTAATTTTTCAATTCTGTCATCTCTGTATGTACAATATGATCTATAGATTCTATAGTATGTTTAGTTCAACTATCCCACTATGGTGCTATACGATAAGCAGGTGTACAGTACAATAAGTTTAATTTCTTAATCGATTGTATTATTCAAATGAACAGTAGTACATTACAATTAGTGCCAATCAATGATCAGATCATACAAGATGAACCAAATATCATCCATAGAGTCCTCATGTGAGCCATACAGTATGATCTTTATAAACTTATGGATTTTGAATTTGATGAGTATACCCCACTAAATTTAGCACCCATTAATCCTGATGAGTTGCTAAGAGTTTTGTGTGAGCCTAGTTGTGGGGCAATGTGGAAGAAGAGGGATGATAAATTTATTAATTTTCTTGCATCCTCTTTAACTGAACTTTCAAAAGCTTGGCATTATTTTCATTTATGCTTGTTTGTTACCAAGCAAAAATATTAGTGAAGTGACTAAAGTCTGGGCTATTCTTAACTATGCTATTCAAATTGGTTATACTATAGATGTGGGAAAACTTATTTACTCTTCTTTGAATTACATCATCAGAGGCATTACTTAAGTTGGTTTAGGGCATCCTTCTTTAATTTATACTTTATGCGTTAATGCCGGAGTGAGGGGAGATCCTACTAAAGAATAGTTTTTTTTGTCTATTTTAATACTCACCAAAAGAAAAATTGAGAGTTTTAAAAGACTAGGTGTAGAGGAGGGGTATATCTCAGTGAGCCCAGGTTGACCAGTAGGCCTAGCAATGTAGGAGTTCTAGGACTCCTAAATCTTTAGTTGACCATGTGGCTGAGTTAAGAGAGCAGATGGAAGGAGTGACTGAATTCTATGATGAGAGTAGGGAATGATAGGCTCATTATTCAGGAATGTAGAAAAAGCATTACCACTACACAGGTGAATTTAATGAGCCTTTAGTGGGGATGTTCAAAAGGGGCCCCTTTGTTGAAAAACTAGACCAGCTTTATTTTCCTACTACTCAAGAATAT
Organism: Dendrobium chrysotoxum; assembly: GCA_019925795.1. Classification (NCBI taxonomy): domain Eukaryota; kingdom Viridiplantae; phylum Streptophyta; class Magnoliopsida; order Asparagales; family Orchidaceae; genus Dendrobium; species Dendrobium chrysotoxum. The sequence continues at coordinate 11,012,531 of CM034304.1, read as the reverse complement.
CACTCATTTGTTTGGCAAAGTGGTGATGATTGTGTCAAGGAGGAAGAGGATTCTGAATAGTTCTACTTGTGGTTGCTCTTAGAGACTAGTGGCTATTATTATTTCTATTTTCCTTTATTAGTAGGAACAAATAATGAGAGAGAGAGAGAGAGAGCAAAGAGTTGTTGTTGTTAGTGTTGCTTGTAGTTTATTTTTCTTTTGTCTATTTTTTAGTTCTTTGCTTGGGGAGATCCCCGTAGCGATTGTTGTTGTGAAATGGTTATGAGAACCATTTATTTTATTGGTAAATGCAATTACAGCAGGTCTTAGATGGAGATAGATTGAGAGGATAGTTTTTCTTGCACTAGTTATCTTGTTATATTTTCTTATATCATTTATGTCTCATTACCTAAGAACTTACTATCATTTCAATAAAAAGGAAAATTGACTCATCTTAGGAAGATCATTTAAGTCATTGACTCATCTTGAACTTAGAAGCTATCCACTCTTGCACTAACTACTGAATTAAAGATGAATAGTTAAATTTAGGTAAAAGAAGTTGTAGCTTAAACTATGAAGATTATAATAAACTTAAACATGGAATTATTAATCTTACTAAATCCTTATATACAATTTATTTAGGATTGCTCGAGTATAAAGGCAAAATTGATATTCAAAATCATTAATATGTACTCTAAGTACTCAAAAGTGAAAAACATAAAAACTCAATAGTGAAATTTGAAAATGAAAAATATGAGTACATTCAAAAATTTGTATATGTTGGAGCATAAATAAAAAAAGCATCCTAATACTTAAATCAAATAGGACAAGGTAAGAGAACTAATACATAGGATGGTGCACTAATGAACTTTTAATTTAACTACAAGCACAACTAATCTCTAAATAATATATCATTAATTTCTATAATCAGAAGTCAATCTTACATATACACTCTTAATGAATAAGTTCAATTAGAACAAAAATAAGAATGATTACTTAGGCTAATTATTTATGATTTTTTAAATTAACATTACAAATTTGATTATTTCAAATTACTTCTAAACTGTGATGTATTATCTTATATTTTAGTTATTTTAAATTATTAATTTTTATTTGAACTATTAAGCTAATTAATAGGTGATCACACCATTGCATGTGTCCAAGTTAGAGCTTAAGTTGGGGGGAATTTGTTAAGTATAAATTTTATACTATTTCTTACCTTTAAATTTAATAAAAATGTGTTGTTTAGTTAATGTTGTGCAAAAAATCTCAGAAAAATGAGAAAAATTTACAAGTGTTGAACTAGTGCTCAGCATTCCAACTACCATCGTCACAGCGTTTATAACACCTTGGCATCAGATCAGGAAATTGTAGCGCTAGAGCCTCAGGAAAAATGATAAATAACTTGTCGCCCTGTAGGAGCCAAGGTTGGCACCACAGCATCAAAAATCCATGACCCAACACCGGATTGCACATTCAAGCGCCATGTGAAACCCTTTAAGTAAAAGAAGCTAAACTCTTAAACATTGAGGTGCCTTTTAGTATAATGGCTAGAATTTTATTAAGAAACTATACAGTTAAGTGTGCTCATTTAAGAGAAATCTTGGGATGGGTGACCTCCTGGGAAGTTACACCAATAAGAAAAAATTGTGAAGCCCTTAGGCCAATGCGAACAATATCTCGATAACTAAGAGTTTGGGCTATTACAAATGGTATCAAAGAAATATACTAGACGAAAGATGGGAACTAAGTGCCATATAAGACAAAGTGCTACACCATAGGAGTCACCTCTTGAACCCTCTATAGGATAAAGTGCTACATGGCAGGGATAAAGATGTTTATGGGGATGTCATTTACTTAAGTGGGGGAGATTGTGAAACCTTTTAAGTAAAAAAGAAGTTAAACTCTTAAACATCAAGGTGCCTTTTTGTGTAATGGATAGAATTTTATTAAGAAAATTTACAATTAAGCATGCTCATCTCAGAGAAATCCTGAGATGGGTGACCTCTTAAGAAGTTATACTAATAGGATAAAATTATGAGGCCTTCAGGCCAAAGAAGACAATATTTTGATAGTTAAAAGTTTGGGCTATTACACACCTCATCATTTGAATTTTGGAGCACTGCAGTGAAGTAGTTGACAAAAGATAAAGATGTGTTGAATTAGCCCAGCAATGCACCAATTTAGGATATAGGTCCACTGAGTCAGTGTAACACTGTAGCAGAGTAAGCCCAATTAGACCAAGATACTAGTTCATCATATAACATCACGTCACTTAAAGCCATTTTTGCACTTACTATAAATAGTTTTAGTTCTTTTATTTTAGAGTTTTGTCAATTTTGGTAGAGTTCTATAATTCTTCGGTGTAGTTCTTTAGTACCCCTTTAGAGTAAAGTTTAAGGGTGGCTAGGAATGTGCAAGATACTTTCATTGGAGATCTTAGCCTAACTTGTGTAAGCAATCCTACTATTAGAGGAGGAAGGAGTGTGGAGAAATCATTTGTATTATCGTGGTAAAGTTTTTTCTTATTTTTTGTCCTATATATTTTCTTCTATGATTGAAATGAAGATGTGTTTACTTTTTATTTAATCTATTTCTAGCTAAGGTTTGAGTTTTGGGGTAATTATGTGAACAAAATGCAAGTATTAATATAGACTCTTGTACCTTAAATAAATTATGGATATTTTCAAAATCTCTCATTCTTAATTTAATGCATGTATTGGCCAAGTATGTAGTTAATATCTAGTATGATGTATTGCCTCGATGAAGGAATACTTGAAGAAATAGGAGTATTAAAATGGAATGTTGGCATGCATGTGTGATGCCCAAGAATCTAATTTGGAAGAATTATTCTTTTAATCTTTTAATAAATAACAACCAGAGCTATCTAATTTCATATATCAGTAATAAATAGCAAAAATATATTATATAATTCAAAACATCAATATACACATCTGTATTCATTTCCAAAAATCATATATACTACTCAGGATATAAATATAATCATGTTTTAACTACTCTATCCTGAGTACAAAAGAATAACTATAATAAAAAGAAACAAAACTTGAGGAATCCTGATCAGTCTCACACTCATGATCCTCTACCCTAACCTAAAATCATTTAACTACATAAAATGAGCTAAAAAGTCCAGCAGGTCACCAAAACCAACAATTGAATTCAAAGCATGGTAAAAGAGCAATATGTATATCAAGGATCAAATCATAGTAGTAGCATTCATATGATCATTAAATAAATGCAAAAATAGTAAAATTCATATGTAGTAGTAGTAAAATCTATAAATAGTAAAACACTATGATACTAATGCCAGTAAAGCAGTAAACCAATATAAGTGTTAAATTTATAAAGCAATCGTTATATCTATAATATCAATCAGTATAGAAATAGGATAAAGCATCAAATCATAACATTAGTAAAGACTGCTAAAATCAAATCAGTGTAGTAAAATTATATAGGAATATACATGTGGTATCTAGTTATTCTATGCTAATATTAAATCAATATCTTAATCACATGCTCAATATATCTAGTATATTACATACTCAATATATCTTGTATATCACATGCTCAATGAATATGTCATGCCTTTTATATAAATAAATTAGTAGCATTATTAATAATAACTCCATGAAGTAATATGAATAATACCTCAATAGAATTCATTTTAGTAGTCATACTAAACAAATAAGAATTATGACTATCATGGTGTTTTTTAATATTATATCAGTGTTAGTAAATTGTTGGCTCAATAAATAGAGTCGTCACTCTTTGCCTGTCGGCACAGTAATCATCTCCTTATAACTCCCAATCAGTGTATCACATGAATCAACAGAGGATAACATCAAATCACAGTATTTAAAGAAAAGTCCATCGGCCCACCATCCTATACAGGTCAATCAGTCTCTAACCAATGGGTCAACTAATCTTTACTCATCTTTTATACACATATTATTATCATAGTACTATAACAGTAATCTCAATCACATATCGACATTCATTTCCAATATATTATAGTAAATAAAGCAAAATTGAGCTTAATTCAAAAAATGCCAAAATGTCCTAACAGTAGATAAAAAAATCATACTAAGTAAAATTCACATTTTAGAATTTAACCAAATTATTAAATATTACATAAAATAATATTCTGAAGCTTTAGTTAAACTAAATCACTATTTTTAGATGTTAAAATAAATTTTGAGTAGGCTAAAATCATTATATTTTCAAAATCACCTTGTGAAAAATCTCAAATAAATACTCAAAACGTTCATAATCTAAATCTCTATAACATTTAAAAAGTTACATGGTGAAAGTTTTATTAATATAAAATTATTGTCATTCTTCAGTAATAAAAATAAAAAATTTGATTGGAAAAATACCAAAAAACTTTTTTTTTGAAATCAGAAATAAGGTAATGATTCCTTATAGTGAGATGAGTAAATCTCCCAATGAAAAAATTGCTTTGTATCCTCCAAATATGGACTCATCTTTTCTCTCAATTTTTTTCTCATGAGTTCTTTGTTTGCCATTAGCCGAATGGAGAAAGGGATTTTAATAAAAAAATTTTTTTAAGTGGCTTAAGATATTTTAATAACATAATAATATAATATTAATATAATATTTAATTTAATCATTTCTTTAGTATAAAATTTAAATAATTCATTTTAGGATTTCAAAAATTATTAAAAACTCTATAAAATAAATTATTTTATTTAAAAAATATTGATGAAATTAGTTTGCAAAACGGACACCTGACGATCTCAAAATCCTCACTTGTACCGATAAGTGTCAATTTCTTAAGGATTTTCATAGATGCCCAAAAATTACAAAAAAAATCGTGCAAGTAAAATACTATAATAACAATGTTAGGGCGAAGACAGTTTATAATTTAGACTTATATTGACTCCAAAAAAAAATTTTAGTAGGGTCAACATACGGGCTATTACAATCTATCCACCTTAAGAAAATATTATCCCCAACATTTTTGTTAAGGTTTCAGGCATAAAATCAATATAAATCAAATCAATATAATCAAAACCCAAATTAAATCAAATATATCAATAAATCATACAGTCATGCAATTCATTCTATCAAATGTCATTCATTTATATATGCAAACTAATGCACCTTAATCTACCCAACTCTTAATCAATTCATATAGCTCTGGTAACAATCAATTCTTCCAACAACTATACTCTGATACTAATTATGATGATCCAAAATCTAATTTGGAAGAATTATTTTTTTAATCTTTTAATAAATAATAATCAGAGCTATCTAATATCATCTATTAGTAATAAATAATAAAAATAGATTCTATAATTCAAAACATCAATGTACACATCTGTATCCATTCCCAAAAATCATATATACTACTCTTGATCTATACAATCATATCATAACTACTCTATCATGAGTATAAAAGAATAACTAAAGGAAAAAAATAGAACCTGAAGAATCTTGATCAGTCTCACACTCCTGATCCTCTGCCTGATCTGAAATCATTTAACCATATATAATGAGCTAAAATGCCCAACAGGTCACCAAAACCTACAATTGAATTTAAAGCACAATAAAGGAGCAATTTGTATGTTAAGGATTAAATCATAGCAGTAGTATTAATATAATCATTGAATCAGTGAAAAAATAATAAAATTCACATGCAGTAGTAGTAAAATCTATAAATAGTAAAACACTACGGTACGAAATCAAGTAGAGCAGTAAACCAATATGAGTGTCAAATCTATAAAATAATCATCATAGCTATAATATCAATCAGTACAAAAATTGGATAAAGCATCGAATCAAAACTTTAGTAAAGACTGTTAAAATCAAATCAATCTAGTAAAATTATATAGGAATGTCCACATGGTATCCATTTATTCTATACCATTATTTAATCAATATCTTATTCACATTCTCAATATATCTTATATATCACATGCTTAAAGAATATATCATACTTTTTATATAAATAAATTAGTAACCATGTTAATAATAAATCCATGCAGTAATATGAACAATGCCTCAAAAATATTCATTTTAGTAGTCATACAAATAAGTAAGAATTTTGGCTATTATGGTGTTTTTCAGTATTGTGTCAGTGTCAATAAACTATTAGCTAAATAAATAGAGTCGTCACTCTTTTCCCATCAGCATAGTATTTATCTCTTTATAACTCTCAATCAATGTATCACATGAATCAATAGACCAAACCACAGTATTTAAAAAAAGCCTATTAGCCCTACCATCCTATACAGGTCAATCAGTCTCCAATCAATGGGTCAACCAGCCTTTACTTATCTTTTTCACACATATTATTATCATAGTACTATAATAGTAATCTCAATCACATATCCATATTCATTTCCAATACATTTTAGCAAATAAAGCATAATTGAGTTTTATTCAGAAAATGCCAAAATGTCCAAACAGTAGACAACAAAAATCATACTGAACAAAAATTAACATTTTTAGAATTTAACCAAATTACCAAATATTACATAAAATAACATTCTAATGCTTTAGCTGAACTAAATAACTATTTTTAGAAATCAAAATAAATTTTTGAGTAGGTAAAAATTGATGTATTTTCAAAATCACAAGGTAAAAAATATTAAATAAATACTCAAATATTCGTAATCTCAATCACTATAACATATAAAAAGTTACACGGTGAAAGTTTTACCAATATAAAATTATTATCATTTTTTAGTAATAAAAATACAAATTTGATCAGAAAAAATACCAAAAATATAAAATCTTTGAAATCAAAAATTGGGTAATGATTCTTAATAGTGAGATGAGCCAATCTCCCATTCGGGCTAACTAACAAAAATCGCTCCACGACCTCCAAATATGAACTTCTCTTTTCTTTCTCTTATCTTTCTCTCAAATTCTTTCTCATGATTTCTCTATTAGCCATTAGCAGAATGGAGAAAGAGATTTTAATAAAAAAAATTTACGTGGCTTAAGATATTTTAATAACATAATAATATAATATTAATATAATATTTAATTTAATCAATTCTTTATTATAAAATTCAAATAAATTATTTTAGGACTTCAAAAATTATAGAAAAATATCCATAAAATAAATCATTTTATTTAAAAAACATCAATGAAATAGTTTTGCAAAACAGATACCTTACGGTCCCAAAATTCTCCCTGGTATTAATAGGTGTTAATTTCTTAAAGATTTTCACCAGTGCCCAAAGATTACGAAAGAAAATCATGCAAGTAAAATACTACAATAACAACGCTACGGCGAAGTTAGTTTGTAATTTGGACTTATATTGACTCCAAAAAAAATAATTTGGCAGAGTCAACATTTGAGCTATTACAGCCTAAACATAGGATGTTGAATCTTCTAGGTTCTATGGAGTTATTAGAATTGAAGGAAGGCTATAAACCTCCCTTTTTATCCCTATAAGCTTGATAGAGATCTAAGGATACATATGATCCAATCCACATCACCAATTAATATCCTCATTAAGAAAACATTATTGATTTATAGGAATTAGTCCAAAATATATTTATATATTGGTATCTCATCATTTTTTGCATTCTCTATAATTGGCAGAAACTCAAAACCCTTCATTTTTATTAGTAGGATAAACCTTGCAACAACAATAGATAATCTAGTTTGATTGAAATCTAACATAACACTTTCTCATGGGTTCGACACTCTCTCAATCATTTTATTACTTGATCAACACATACACTTGTGTATCAAATGGGCAATCTATGTGAAAGAATCTAAGCATTAATTAATCCAAAATATATTCTATTTTGTTCATGCATTCAATTATTCACTCTTGTGCCTATTCTCCCATCAAGCAGCACTGCGACGCTCGATGATGGATCATAAAGAAAAAGTGAGTAGTTAAAGTAGCATTGAATGTAATGTCTTAGCACTATAGATATAAATGATTTGGCATCGTGGTGCTACATATATCAATCTTGGAGTGCTATTAGAATATGAGTATCACTTCAGCACTTGAATGTATAGTGATGTGGCATTGCATTACTACAAATTTTCTTGAGATTTTAATGCAACGATGCCAGATTTAGATACTGTGGTGCTTGGCAAGCAAATGCTATGGTGGTCTATGACCTGATGCTGCAGTGCTAGTTTAATTTTTTCTCATGGCATAAGATGCTTAAAAAAATATCATGTTATAACTTAGTCAAAATCATAATTAGTAAACTAATGATAATTACACATAATATTTTTCATAAATATTAAACCAAAATAATCCAAAAAATATTAAATAATAAACAATAACAATTCACACAGATAACATAATAAGGAATTCCTTACACCCACATAATTGGGTTGCCCCCCAATTAACGCTAAGTTTATAGTCTTCAGCTAGACTTTGCCTAGATTTTTTATTTTGGCTGCACAACATCGCTACTATTCATCAAATGCTCCATAGTTTGATCTTTTCCTTTTTCCTTAGGATTGATATCAGTGGTAATAGGTAAGCTATCATGAGGCTTACTACTAAAGGAAATCACTAGCTGCCCTAATTGACTCTTCAAATTTTAATGGCAACATCTTAACTCCATAATTGGTTTCCCATCTGAAGCATTAAATCCTTCAAATATATCTTCTTATCTTTGAATTGATTATTCTGATTAAATCCAAGGGTAAGAAGGTTTAGAGTTCACTATAGGCTATTGAGGGTTATTCCAAGGTACTGTAAGGTTTGATTGGTTGCATTTTGCAGATTACCATCACTATTATTACTCTAACTAAAATTAGGGTGGTTGCTTTAACCTAGATTACAATTATTTGAATAGGAATTATTAGATATTCTAATTACATTCACATTTCCAATCCCTTAAGCACTATACTTACCAGTAGAATTCGAACCAATATCTTCTAAATGCATAGGTGATCCTAAAATTATACTAACTTCAAAATTATCAAACTTCTTAAATATAGCAGCTACTTGAGCAGTCAAAATAGATAAAGTGTCTAATTTATAAACACTGTCTTCTCTCTTAGGATTAACCTTACCAGAAGGCCATAGAAAGTTATTTGTTTTCATCTTCTCTATTAAAGTATAAGCCTCATCAAAAGGTTTTGATATCAACCCCCCCCCCCCCCCCCCCCAGTTTCCATATCAATTATTGAGCTAAGGGATTCTACAAGCCCATTATTAAAATTTTGAATCACTAACCAATCAAACAAAGTATGATGAGGGTAATTTATAAACATCTTCTTGAATCTTTCCCAGCTCTCATAAATTGACTCTCCATCAGATTGGAAAAATGAAGTAATATCATTCCTAAGCATAGTAGTTTTGGAAGGTGGGAAATACTTTGTTAAGAATTTAAATTCCAACTCATTCCAAGTGGTTATAGAGCCTAGGGTAAGGAAATTAACTACATTTTAGCTTCTTTCCTTCGAGGAAATGGAAATAGATGAAGTCTAATAGCTTCATCACTGACTCCATTATACTTGAATGTTGCATAAATTTCTAAAAAACTAGCTAAGTGTAAGTTGGGATCCTCAATAAAAGTTCCTCCAAAATGAGAACTCTTTACTATTTAGATCATGACAGGTTTTAACTCAAAATTATTGGCTTGGATAGTATACCAGTTGATACTATGATGAATTATATCTACTAAGGGATTGGCATACTCCCTAAGAGGTTTATGATGGACCTAATCTAGATTTGGTTCGACCATTCCTATAGCTAAAGTCTTTTTAGAATTTTGAATTTTTTGTAAGTGCCCAAACAACAAGAGACCCTTACTAGCTCTACTATGCATACACCAATAGAAAATAGGAACTGAAGTGCAATAAAATAAGCTAAAAATAAAAATTAAAAAAAAATAAACATTCATATATTCATAAAAGAATAATGATAACAAAATATGGTATAAATCAAGTAGGATTAAATTTGTAATTTTTTGAATAATATATAAATAATTACAAAAGCACACACTACTTCTCTAACAGCAGTTCCAAGAACTTTATGGGGCCAGTGTTTTACTTTTTTATATTTTAGTTTATGCTTTACTCATGGCTAAAGAATATGTTAATGAAAATGCTTTCCACTATAGATTCAGATGCTAAATACCCTAACTAATGCAAGTGTACATGTCGATCAAATTATAAAGTGTTATGATAAAGGTCTCAATCCCACGAGAAAATAAGTGAATCATAATTGACTCTAGTACTGCCTACTCAAGCTACTATATTTATCATACATAATAACTGAGGGCTAATCACTAGAACTATTCAAAACTCCAAGAAAAAGTTAAGATAATAAATAATAAAGATGTTTTAGACTAATAATAGTGAATGAATCTATGTTTTCCTAAGCAAAATCATCTACATTAGTTGTCAATCAGAGCTTATACACTTTTAGATCTCTGTTGAGCTTGTAAAGGTATAAAGAAAGATTTATGATCTCTATAATAAGTATATCTCCATATATCCTAGAATCTTAGTCATCCTATGTCTTATTTCTCTTATTTGTTCCAATATCCCTCCATCAAGGCAACATATCACACTAGATTTTAAATTTATATATGACCATTACATATATTAAATTAAGCGTGAGAGATATTGAATATAATAATTATCATTTATATACAAGAGTCTATATTAGGGTATATATAAATTTTCACATCATCAGTCCAAAACTAGAAGTTTAGTTGACAATAGAGATAAAATTGAACAAAACACTTTCCATTACTTGTTCAAGGAAGAAGTAGAAATAGAAAAAAATAAAGAAAATAACACTCAGAATGAAGAATCCTAAATAGATCCTACATATGGACACTCCGTATAATGATTCTCCCCTTACACCTTCACTCTCAACACTCCCTTCCACTCCTAAGTGTGGTTTTCCTCTCTACAAGGATTACCAGCCACTCCACTACATGTTACTCACTATACATTAATTTTTCTATTAAAAAAATTATAAAAAAATTTATTCATATTTAATTTAAATAGGCTTAGGCACCATGACACTCGATAGAGTGGCACTGTGACATTACAATATGAATTAGCATCTCAACGCTACTTAATGTATTCTACTATAGCGCTAGGCTAACCTGACACTACTGTTGGCTGATCCTGCATGACACTTGGTTACTCAGTGTGGCGTTTCCTTTCTCTAACTACTCCACCACGACATAAAAAAAGGTGTGTGCTGTGATGCTTGATTACAACATTTGGTGTTATGATGCTCTAAAGCTTGGCACTTCAGCATTGAATTATTTATATTTTTCTTGAGGTTTTGGTGTTGCAATAGTTACTTGTGGCACTGTAGCATTGGGCTTTGTTCATCTAGGGTACTGAGTTAAATGCAAATTTTCCTTAGGCTCTAACGTTGTAATATCCTTTTATGGCGTTGTGGTGTTGTAAAGGCTGCGATGTTGATAGTTCTGGCACTGTGATGCTGGTTCTTAACTTTATAATTTTTGCTCCTTTCTTATGATATTTTTGCACAACATCAAATAAAACACACATATTTTTTAGAATTTATTATAATAAAAATAAACATGATTTTCACTTAATACTGATATATAGTGTTGTTATGCATAATGATAATCTCAATATGATATCATGCATAGTATTGACTTACATGATGAAAATACTTTTAATATAATATGATTCATTGTGTTGATGTACATGAACATGATGATTCCTTAGAACACTCACTCATAATGTGTGATTTCCATATATATGATACATATGATGATAAAATAGCTAATGGGATGATTCATATATGATACATGTGATGGCATACTAACATACATAATGATATGAGATGACCATTAAAACACATGAACATATAATTTCAACATGATGACCTTGATCATAGCTGTATTGTGTATGATAAATCTGTAGAAGTAAGCACATAAAATTGTTAGTTCAACGTATGATTAACTTTTTATGATTCAATAGATGATAGGATGCAAGTTGTTTTTTCTTTTCTTACATTGCAAATAATGTTTGGTTCCTTATAACCTACTAAGCTGCCCACTTACTCTTTATGATTCCATATTTTAGAAAAGGGTAAGGCACATGATAATTAGATTCAAAGGGTTACAGTTAGAGGTATTTTATATATGTCGTTGTAGATGAATTTTTTTTAGTCATGGGTAAATGTATTTCGTTGAAGATGATAGATAACCATAATTTTTGCATAAAATATTTTGATATGAATAGATATGAATGTATACGTAGTCTACATGATATTTTGTTTTTGTACATTGATGAATTTTAGTGACTTTGTTATGAGCTAAATGATAGATAAAAAGAAATCATCTATAATAAAAAATCTTGGGAAATGATATGTCATGCTCCTAATGTGATAAAACTCATTAGGGTATATGGGTCATATTTGGTTGAGTCATGACACATTCGACTTTGATCTTTGGACTAATATCACCTGATCATAATCTCCCAACCACCATTGTAACTATTTTAACCTGACTATGATCTTCTTAACCATTATCATTTGAATATACTCGATCTCTTGACCAGATAATAGTATCTTGACCATCATCAATCAATTTTTTTTACCTAACCACTATCTCCAACTGACTTCATCACCAACAACATTGATACATGCCATCACCTATAACATTATTACACATCATTGACAATAATGCCAAAGCCTACCAATTTTAACATCCATCACCAATAAATCTAATGCATGCCATCACCTATAAGTCTAATGCATGTTATACACCTATAAATACCTGTACAGATACTAATTTGCAAGTGTCTTACAAGTTATTTTGGGTTGAGTGAAAGGAGGATGCACTCCACTCTCAATACTGCTTGTTCAAGGGACTCACTCAAGAGCTAGAAGGTGCTTCATGTTGGTGCGTGACGAATCAAGATAGGTCACAACCTCCATGCAGTCGCCTCCCCTAGGGAGGGGCAACCTCAAAGTTCCTCTTCCAATCAGATAAATTTTTATCTACCTAAGATAGAACCAAGAATCTCATGTTTAACACATCTAGGAGCTACCAATAGACATTATCCCTCTCGAAGACTTCCTTCTCACATATTCTAGAAGTCCATACTTAAACACTACTAGCCCTTCCACCTTAATAGGACAATCAAATCATTCCATCACCCCCATCCATAGTAGATAGATGACACTTGCCCCTCTCCATCTCGGCAGGGAAATTACTGATCATTTTCGACCTCACCCAACTTTCTTTCTCTAGTCGCCGACCAACTCAACATCTATACCCTACTACTACTAAAGATTTGTAGGACATCTACATACCAAGATAACTCCTACTTCCCTATGAACCCTATAAAAGGGGGAGGAGGAAAGGAAGAAAAGAGGGCTTTTTGGGATGTTGGTGAAACTCTAAAGCTTTTCTTAAGAGAAGATTATACATTAGAATATAGAAAGAAAGAGGAAAAAGAAAGATAAATAACTATAAATCTCTAATGAAATACCTCCAAAGTATTGTAGCATTCCTTTAGCACAACTCAAGCTCCATAATCTAGAGCTCATATTTTCTCCATTCTTGTACTTTGGGCTTGGTTAATAAAGATTTTGTCTAATATTCATGCATTTCTTGAACTCATCTTCTTTTTCTACCTCCTATACACTAACTTCATTACATTTTCTCCAATGGCTCTCAATACTCACGTAATGTCAAGTATGACCCGACATCATTCACCGAAAAAAGGGGATTCAACACATGATATCATATTGCGATAGCTTTTCAATATTGTTGACTAATTATCATACTTTCAAAAACTAATGGAGCCTCTATAATAATTTTTGAACATTTTTAAGTGTTCAAAGTAAATTTTTTTATATTTTTTACTCTAATTAGCACACTAACTTTGGGGTAGGATGAAATTATACTTTAGGAGAAATTCTATGGTCGCAACTTCGAGAGAAGGTCCACAATGGCATATAGATAGTGGCAAAGCCTTATAATTTTTTTAAAAATTTAATTTTACATTGTGACTTTTTCCAAAGACTTATAATATAATTTAGGATGACACTTGATGTTTGAAATTAGGTGGGCAAATGATATGTAATAAAAAATTCATCTAAGTAGGAATCTTGACTCAATATTTGGACTAAAAAATTTTTGAAACAAAATTCAGGATAATCCAAACATTGATTTTAGCAAAATTTTAAGCAAACTGAATGTCGCGATGCGCCAAACACATTGACACCAAAAGTGATCTAATCTAAGTCTAAATGAGCCTAAATTAAGCACATATAGTTAGAAATTTTATGATATTAATTTGAAAATCAAATAATCTCCCATTTTTGCATGCTTACAATCAAATATAGCTTCTCAATGAGAAGAAACTAACAAGCTTAAGATCACTAAATTTGAAAATAATTTACGCATTTAAATTTTAAAAGGATAGTCTGTGACAAAAGGAATCAATATAAGCTGTCTAATATAATGTTTTAGGATTTTGGCTAAACTCATCAAAATAAAACATAAAAAATAATTAATAGCCCTCCATTCTCCATATAAATGGGGTTTTGGTTTGAGATAGAAAGATCTTAGAGATTTGAAGAACTTTTGAGCTACTTGATATTCAAGGCCGATGATCATCACTAACCACCACCATCATCTAAATGCGATCACCAGACCATCGTTGTCTATTTACCATCTTCTCATCATCATACTTGGTTGTTATGGTCCATTTATCATCACCAAACTACCATGGCTAATGTGTTGTATCCCATCAACCATCTTCCAACCACTAGCTTTTGATTATCATTATCCAATTGTTATAGTTCGACCATCGCATCCTACATCCAATGTCTAATTGACATCATTTGATCGTTATCATCACCCTCCACTATTTCTTTTATGATCTCTATTACAAACATAGGACACTAAGCTAGTGTTTGTAACTTTGTAAACATTTCTTCTCCAAATAAAGAAGAAAAATAGAGTTTTGTAATCTAACTTCTATAATGGATCATTTTAATGGGCTCATGCTTTGCGATTTTTTTCCTTTTAAAAGTTTCACTTAAAAAATATTGTGTTTACTATAAAGCTAATATTTTATCTGTATTTACTAGATTTTCATATAAAGTTAAGGTGTTAAATTTTTCTCTACTACTCTGAATTTTTTAGAATACAACAACTATGATGATGAAGAAAAAAAAAATCATAATTTTCTTGCATCCTCTATGATTTTAGTAATCTCACTTCAAATGCAATTATAAGAATGAACCTTCTTCTTTTAAAATGAAAATTAGAATAATCGACTACATTCAGATGCTTCTTGCCCTCTCACCTAAACGAAGAGACCTTAGATTAGCTTCCTGCTTATGCTGACTGAATCTGTGAGTTCATCCTTCTTGCATCCTCTCTCTCTCTCTCAAAGATCATCACTTCACTCGGCATAGATGACCAATTACATCAAAGGTAGACTGAATAGTTATTTTGTCCCATAGACATCCACTATAACTCCCCAATCCCCATAAAAGTGGGGATATTCATCATCATCAAAGGATCACCATTATCATAAGCATTTTTCCCTTTCCTCAAAGAATACATATATTATGTTATTCTTAGCTTTGGCTCTGTGGGACAGAGCCCTCAATTCTACTACTCTCATACATCTGTCTTAGATAATAAAAATTTTGACTAGATCCATAATCTCTTTCTCATCTTCGCTCTCTCTTTCTCTCGTATTCTAGCTTCAACTTATTCACCTTTAGGCCCTTATTCTACAGGTGGCCCAATGTATAGTCCGACATCATCCACTGAACCAAATAGAATCCAACATACTCTCAGGTGTGCTAAGTGTGGATCAAATGCCAAAGGCAAGAAAATCTCCATCTTTCAAGTGACCTAGGACCTCGGTGAACACAATGAACCTAGAATGCAACACTCACCACAAACTGTAAGAAATGGAAGAAGAACTTTTGAAGTATATTTAGGATGATTTTGCCACTGCTAGCAACCACCTCAAATCATTAACAAACTTAAAGGATTAGCCAACCTCAGCACTTGGTGAGCCAATGAAAAGAGCACATGCTTCAAATCTAATAGCTGACCGTGCTCACCTCCAGGCGAGAGATGAAGATTCCATCCCACTAGCCAGATGCATCAAAGGAACCAAACCTTGGCTGGACAATGCTTTTTCCTAATTGATCTATAAAATAAGGGCACCTCCCAAGTTCAAGGTACCTCACCTAGAAGCTTACAAAGGAAAGACTGATCCCATGGACCATTTGGTGACCTTCAAGTCCATGACACCCTCCTCGACATTATTGATGCCCTCCAATGTCATCTCTTCTTTCCACTCTCAAAAACTCAGTGCTAAGGTGATTCACTTGCCTACTATGTGTTGATCACCTCCACCATCAAATTCAAGTGAATGTTTGTCACATAGTTTGCTAGTTCCCAAAAAACCCTAAAGAGTTTGCAAGTCCTGTTGAAGATGAGATAGGAACTTGGTGAGTCACTAAGAAGCATTATACTTTGGTTCTAGAATGAAATGCTTGATGTGAAAGACCTAGAACCAATAGTCAACCAAGTATCTTTGACCCAATGGTTAAGGGAAGGTACGTTTCAAAATGCACTTGGCCTACAAAAGCCAAAGATGCTAACATAATTATTGGAACTTGCCAATAATCATGTTAATACTAAAAACTACAATCGGGTGATTGAATCCCCCACAATTACTTTATGCTATGGGATCACCATAAGAAGAAACCTCCTACCAAGGACCAAGCTTCCAGCATAACTAGCATCACCCTAATTTATATGAGGTGCCCATTCAGTCACGCCTTTTAAGGACAAAAGCATTACCAACACCAAGGATAGAGGAAATATGTAGAGAGTCACTCACCAACCCTAATGATATCTAACCCATACTCTATTGAGGGTATCAATGGTCAAACTAGTATAGGCCATTTAGAACAAAGAGTTCTTCAAGTGCCCACTGCCTATAAAGATCGGTAGTGCATAGGATAACTTCAGGTACCATGACTTTCACAAAGATCAGGGGCATGACACCGAAGAATGTTTTGACTTGCAAAACTTAGTCAAAGAACTCACCAAAATAAGGAAGCTCAAAGAATTCATCCTCGTCAATCTGAAGTAACTACCATGGAAATCCTAGTGGAATAAGGTGTCAATAAATCAAGGTTGGCTCAAGCAATTCACATCGCTGGAATAGTGCCTGCCATCATGGGAGGACATTGAAGGGACTCCCCCACAAGCACAAAAAAATCATGTAATAAAGAAGTTAATTCTACATAATTCTCATGATCCATCAAAGATAGACCCATCACCTTTAACAATAAAGATAAACTAGCCCAGTGGAACCCATACAATGAGGCCATTATCATCACAACCTTTATATCCAATTATTAAATTGACAGCATTTTGATAGATATAGGGAGTTCCTTGAATATGATATTTATGATAAATTTTGACAAGATGAATATGCTTGCCTCCCATCTCACCTTATAACCAGACCTCACTATGAATTCTCTGGCAAATTTAGGGAGGTAAGAATAATCATCCTACCAATCACTTAGGGAGAACTAAATTATAAGTATACACAATAGCAAACATCATCATTATTAATGCCCCCAGCTACCTACAATGCCATATTCAGTAGACCACAGTTGAATACCTTTAAAGTATTGGTATCCACATACCACATCACTACTAAGTATCCATCTGAAGAAAGAGAAGTTAAGGTAAAAGAAACCTAGCCTAGTCGTGCACCTGCTACCTATGAGTAGTTGGTCTAGCTGACACCCTTATAGAAATACTTTAACTGGACATAGAGCGAGGACCAAGCCTTGACATGATCGAGACCATCAAAGTAAAAGTTACAAAAAAGTGAGCCTGATAGATTTCATAGAATCAACACCTCCTTCAGTAGGGAGCATTGAGATTAGTACAAACTCTTCACATTAGCCTCAAAGTGTTCATATGGACAACTGCAAACATGTCGAACATCAATGTAGAAGTCATTTTCCACTAACTGAACGTGCATAGAGATTCTCATCCCATCAAATAAAAGATTAGGAAAACTACCACCTTACTTGTTGGGCCCATCCAAGAAGAAGTAAAAAAAGCTACTTACCTCCAACTAAATCAAGAAAGTCCAACATCCAGATTGGATTTCCAACATTATGATGGTTCATAAATCAATAGACAAAAGAAGAATATGTAGAAATTCACCAACTGAACTTAGCATGCCCCAAGGAAGGCTACCCACTCCGAAGGATCGACGCCGCGGTCAACGACATAGTAGGTTATCTAGTCATGGGTTTCTTAGGACTCTCAAGCGACCATGAGATCAAGATGCACCTCAAAGATTGTGGAAAAAACTTCATTCATCATAGCGTAAGATTTGTACTACTATAAAGTCAAACCTTTCAGACTAAAAAACACTAGATCAAATTATCAAAAAAATTATGGATAAGGCCTTCAAAAAATAGAAGGAAAGAAATATTAATGTTTATGTGGATGAACTCCTAGTCAAAAGTCGATCTCTTGACCAATATTTCAAGAATATATAAGAAATCTTCATCGCTCTTAAGAAGTATAACATGAGGCTAAATCCTCTGAAGTGTACCTTCGAAGTAGACATAAAAAAAAATTCATAGGGTTTCTTCACATAATCAATAAAATCAAAATCAATCCTAATGAGGTACAAGCTATACTTGATATGAAGATTCCCAAAACTACTAAGGAAGTGCAACGACTCATCGAACGAATTGTTTGACAAAATCATTTCATCTCTCGGCCGAGTGAGAGATGTATGGATAAAATTTTTACTTTAAAAGCCCACATGATTTGCTTTAAATGTTTCTTTAGTCAAATCATCATATATTATCATTACACCATCCCAAAGAATAGATTAAAATTCCACTATTAATTTAAAAAGATAAACTCAACTTATTTTCATAATTAAACGCAGCTTAAGGTATATTTAAGTTACCTTGAAGGATAAAGAGAATATTTACTAATCATTTTGATTAAGAAAGTAAACTAATGTTTAAAGCTAGGTCAACTCCATAGATTTTTCCCTAGTTTAGCAAACTAATGTGGGGTTTATTTTAGTATTGGGTCTGAGACATCCTATAATGGTAAGCCCTTATAGTTAATTACATATTTGAAGAGAATACTTTTCATTAAAGTGAATACTAAAATTTTTAATTTCATATAGATTTAAAGAAAGGATTGGGCTATCAAAATTTTAATATACAAGCTTTAGATTAAAATTTTTTAATTTAGATTTAAACTTTCAATTTAAGATTTTAGAAGAACAGAATAGGAGGAGTGTGTAGAGATTGAAGGGTGTATACAATTTTGACTTACACTCACCTAAAATGAGCTTCCAGCTAATAATCCTAACCATAAATAATCATCATATGAATGTAGGATTAGATGGCTTTATCCTAGGAATCAAGGAATTATAATTTAGAAGAACTTAATCAAACTTTATAATATGTACATGATCGCACGATGAGATGATGCATGAACAATAATGTATAAATAAAAATATTTTATTCATTGATAGCATTTAGAGTATAACCTAGGGCCAACTGTAAAGTAAAAGTGGCTAAGCCTCACTAACAACAAGCTTAGATGTCTATTCATATACAAATATAAATTTAAATATGATTGTTTATTTCAATCTTGGAGTTTTCTGGCTTCTAGATATTCCAAACAATTCCAAAAGACATTGATCTTCAAAGGAAGAAGAATCATTTTCCTTTTGGAAGCTATACAAGTGTATATAAATATCCATTTTCAAATATGTTATAACTTATGATACTATACAACTCAATATAGCTATATAAGTATCTAAAACATTTACATTTATATTTGTCATTACATTTACATCATTTCCTAGGTTTATTCTACTTTTATAGGGATTTAAAAGAGCAGTTTATAAATAAAATTCATATATATGATGTTATATAAGTGTATACAGGTAAATATAAAATGGACTAAGAGCCAACTCTAAATGTGCACCAAGAAAAATATAAATATGAAATCCAGAGTACATAAAATAAACACTCCAAATATTAGTATCCTCTAGGAAAGGCACTCCAGACAAACTAAACTAAACCACTAGCCTAGCCTAGACTAGAGTTGGTTGTCCTAACAAATCATCCAAAGTGTTTGTATAAGGTTGCGTGGCTTTGATAGATCCTAGGCTTTATTTTTGGAAGTTATCAATAATTGATTTATTTGTTTGAGGTCATTAAAGGTTAGTTTGAATTTAAGTTTTAGTGTTTTAAAAGTTTTTAGTTTGTTTTAGAGGTGTTTTGATTGTTGAAATTATTTAGTTTTAGGTTTTAAAGAATATAGCGCTCAATAACTTCTAAGTGTTATAAGTCATTGATTAGCGAGTCCTAGGCTCATATTTATAATGCTACCAATCCTCTAAAACTGGGGTAGATAGTTGCATAGAGTCCCTATATTTTGATAAAATATTTTAGGCTTTAAGATTTATAATCCAATACACTTTTATCAAGCACAAGGGTACAAAAGCTTCAACATCTAAATATTTTATTTTTATTTTTAATGGCTATTTAGATTAAATAGTAATCACCTTTATTAAACCAGGGCTATTAGGTTTATTTCACCCTCCTTAGGCTAAGCTAATAGCCTCGTAAGCCCGGGTTACCTAGTAATTATCTTTTTTATTTAAGTTTAGTTATTAGTTTTTAATTTTTAATTAATTCAATTCATTGATTAGTGATTTATAAGATTTATAAATTAACACTTACATTCTATTATTTTATTCATGGCATTGTTATAATGGGCAGAGGACTAAAGCCTCCTTAGGATACGTAACCTCATTGCTTGAGGTGTTCTAGCCTAAAAAATTTGTTGATCGAGTATGTAATGTGATTATTATTTATCTTAATTAATTCATTGAGTTGATGACTTACTGAATTTTGGTAATTTATTAAATTTTTATATTTGTTTAATTATTTATTTAATTAAGTTTGACTAAATTTTAAATTTTTTATTAACATCAAGTTTTGGAAATTTTATATTTTCATAAATACTAGATCTAATGATGAGTTTAATGCCTTTGAGTTTGTGTCATTTAAGGTTTTCGGTAATTAGTTATGATTTTTACAAATTGCATCTTTTAATAAATTAATTAATTATTTAATCAAGGAGATTTTTCATTTTTTGCAACAAATCAACTTCAAAACTCTTGAAATCTTTCCCAAATATCACTGATAACTCCTAGGAATGATAAAAAATATTTGAAATTATTTTGGCATTTTTACTATTTCTTAATTATTTTATTTTATTAATTAATAATTTTTCTTAATTTTCAAATTACTTTTTATTTTGAATAAATTTTCAAAGGCTTTTAATTTTTCTCTGTTTAGATTTTAATTCTGAGTAATCTAAACCATAAAATGTATTTTGATGATTTATTTTAGATTTATTATGAATGAATAAAAATTCTAGGTTAATTATGTATATCAAACTTTGATTCACTAATTGATAGAGAAAATGAACTCCAAATGTAGTGAAATTTGAAACATAGGTTCATCTAAACATATGCTTTAAACTCATTGAATTTGGGTTTATCAAAGCCTTCCTAAATGTCACAATCAATCCCTTAAGATAAATGTATCTATACCTTTGAGGATTTAATTTGGATACTCTACTATTTGGATTTGGGTAAAATCAATGCCATTTTAACCATTGCATAAACATAAACACACCATAGAAAAATCAAGATTTAATTATGAGTGCATTGAGAGCTATAAATTTTCAAAGTTTTTGGTCAAACTATAACCCATAACGTTTAAAATTTAATTCTATAAAATTCATTATTCATCAAGGCTCGAGAAAACTACATTATGTAGTACATGTACCCTAGAGTTCAGTGTTTAAATGTAAGCTCAATTGGACAACTGGTTAGTGAGCAATTAAAGAAAATAAAAAAAAATTCAAACCCTAATTACACTCTACAGTGGTCAAAATTTTTTAAAGTTATTTTTGAGATAAAAGTGTGCTAAAGGTGGTTCCAATGAGCCTAAGAACTAAAAATTGGATAAAAAATGGATTTATGGTGATTTTTTAAAGTTTCTAGAATAGTTTTATTTATTTTTAGATTTAACTCAAAAAGGAGGCCAATGGCACAATGATTGGTGATGACAGTCATGTGTGTTGAGCAGCGATGCGACCGCATGTCTCCACACGCTTTCACTTAGGTTACTCTTTGAGATCATATAGTACGGTCATCCAATCAAATCAATCATACTAGACAATCAATTCTTGCAAAGAAGAAAAAAAGAAAGGGTTGTGGAAGAAGTTTAATATCCTTGTATGCACTGATCCAAATGCCACAAAATTTGAAACATAGCTTCCCCACACTCCAATGATGAATGAGGAAATGTTTGAAATCTTTAAAAATAATCTTTTAGATATTTATTTTTAATGGAAGATTTAAACTAGGGTCGGACATTTACCTCAATTCAATGGACCTCAAGGGCTATGAAAGCGCTTATTCTCTTCCTTGAAGCTTCAAGAACCACGTCTCTTAAGGCTTGGAGACTAGAGGAGATCTGGATTAAAATTTAGGGCAGAATGAGTGTGGATGAATGATTTTTTCATGGTTTACCCCAATTCAAACTCCCTAAGAAAAACCAAGGGCTAAGATTCAGTGGACCTCTTTCCTAGGATGCTTATAAGCTCCCCAAGTAGTTAGAAAAGATAGGGAATTTCCAGGAAAGGACATATGAGGTAAAAAGGGGATTTTGTCTTTTTATTCACATGGGGTGTTTTGGGCTGATTTCAGCTAAACCAATGCTTAAACATGGATTAAAAGGTAATTAAAAAGCTTCTAGAATTTATTTGAGTAGGCCACATGGGTTGGAGTGGTGAGATTTTTTTAAATTTTGGCTAGTTTGATCAATTTTAACTATTTAAGTATTTTTTTAATAAAATTAACCATGTTGACTGGTCAACACAGTTCAAGCTGACTAGGATTGGTTGTATGAAATTCTTGGGTGCTGTTTAAGCAAAGCTCAAAGGGTTTGAATGCATGGATATGAAGTTTGAGTGAAAGGGGGGGGGGGGTCTATTTGAGAGGGTTTGACTAAAAACTAGTGAGTTGAATATGATTTGACTCACATATGGTTTGGGTCTATTTAAAACATGAAATGAAGTCAGTTTGAGTAATTATAGTGGTTAATTTGATTGTGTGTAATGAGTTGACCCAAATTGACCTAGTTTGATCAGATTTAGGTTCAGTTGACCAAGTCAATTATGGACTGGATTGAGATAACCAATCATGATCAAAATAGGAAGATGCATATTTAGAAGATTTTGGTGAAGTTCAAATGTAAATTGAAGTTTGATTGTAGGTGAAACGGGTGCTTGATCAAATGGGCTAGATTGGGTTAGCTTAACTTGGTCAAACAGGTCAATCACTTATTGAAAGATCCGATGAAGTTAGTTTTGATGTATGGAGCTCCTAATGAATTAATTTAAATAATGATTGATGTAATGGAGTTGGTGCAGTGTAGAGTGCAATGCATTGGATCAATTGATTACAGTGCAGAGCTAATAATGATCAAAGATGAATGTAGTTTCAAGGTTATGATTATCTAAGTAACCTCAGGTAAAAAAGAGGTCAACAAGATGCACCTCCTTCAAAATTCTTCAAAATGCAAATAAATTTTCTTAAGGAGATGACTGTGAGGCTGACCTTCAGCAAATGAAACTTCTCTACACTTTATTACCTCTTCTTAAAAGCCCATGACTAGGAAAAATCTTGTTGTTATACCTCAAAGTCAATGAAAATACCATCAATTTCATACTCATTGGAGAAGAAGGAAGGAAGTAATAGGCTATCTATTATATAGGTTATATGCTCTGGGGTATGGAGCAAAGGTACCCCATCAAGGAAAAGCTCTTATGGGCACTCATTAACTCAGCCACAAGATTGTGACCTTAGTTCCAAGCCTATTTCATTCAGGTAGTAACTGATCATCCTCTCTTGGTAGTTCTCACTAAGCCCCACCACTCAGACTGGTTACTTAGATGGTTAGTAGAACTTAACAAATTTTATATCACCTACACCAAGGATGGCTATCAAGGCTCAAACACTTACCAAATTTCTTGTAGTCTTCACTTTGAAATCACTCAAATTTCTAGGAATCAAAATCAACTTGCCGACCTACATTCTAAGCAAGGGAGCATTGATGGTCAACGAGTTGTACGGATCTTAAGACCTGCCATCTTAGAAGAGAAAGTGATATAAGCTAAAACATATCCACCAGCTCTGGACCCACTAAGTTGGATGGACCCTTACATCAAGTAGCTAAAAAATGGGCCAGTTAACATTCAGGTTGGTGAACCCCAATGATTCAAGGTCAAAGTAACAAATTTTTTATTAATCAATGACCACTTATTTAGAAGATTCACATCCTCACTCAACCTTAAATGCATGCGTGAAGATCAAAAGGAAGCTTTAGTGATGAAAATCCACTTGGGCAAAGGTGGAAGCCACTTCAGTGGACGTACGATTGCCCGTAGGATTCTAATGTAAGGGTTTTTATGGCCAAACCTGAGAAAAGATGCTAAAAATTTTCTAAAAAATACATACAATGTCAAAAGTTAGTTGTAATGCATCTATGATATTCTCATAGGTAACACTCAATTAAGAGCCCCTGACCATTTGTCATGTGGTGAATAAACCTACTAGGCCCATTTTCACCATCGATAGGGAAAAAAGATTCATCTTAGTCATGATCAACTACTTCACCAAATTGATCGAGGCCAAATTGCTTTCCCATGTAACTACTGTCATAGCTCAAAAATTTATTTGGATGGACATTATATGCCGATATAGAGTTCCTTCTGAAATTAAACATAGATAATAAACTATAATTTGACCATCAAAGCTTCATAGAATTCTATAATATCTAAGGCATCTACCTCAAGTTTGATTTTGTTCACCATCCTCAGACAAATAGATAGGTTGAAGCCACCAATAAGCGTATACTTAACATTCTGAAGAAGAAGGTTGAAAGCACCAAGGGAAATTCGATAGAACTACTCCCTTTTAGTGTTATGAAAACTTAGAGCAACTACATCAATAACCATAGGGAACACACACCTTTCTTGCTTCACACAGTATTGAGGCCATGCTTCTGATAGAGCTTGAATTGTTAAGCCAAAGGGTGCTAGCCGTGACTCAAAGACTAGAAACTAAATCCAACCAATAAGAAACATCTAATCAGGGAATCTTATAAACAACTGTCGACTTATTAGAAAAACTTAGAGTGCAAGCACACTCTAATAATAAGAAATAAAGTGAAGAACTATGGGATACTACAATCTACATGTCAAAGAGAAGACCATCCATCCTAAAGACCTTATCCCAAAGAAAGTGGATGTAGTCGCTCATCACTCTACACTCAAAAAACTCATGACTAAAAGACAAGCCTGTCCAAGAACCTACCAACTACAGACCCACAATAGGATAAAACTACCTAGGACTTGGAGTGTCAATGATCTAAAGTTATTTTATCCATAAAGAAAGTACCTTCCTTTAGTCACTCGATGTTCTAATTTATCTTTCTTTGATAAAAATTATTTTTCTATTCATGAAAATATCTTGTACCAAAATAAAAATATCTAAGGTACCCACTCACAAAAATCACTTCTTCAAAATACTTGGGGAAATCAAGATGTCGAGTCTAAATGCCTAAACCATATAATGAGAACTCCTCAAGTAACCCTTCTTCGGTGAACCTATCTAATCAAAGTTTCTTGACTATTCAATAATCAACCATGATCTCCTGAGTAGTGTGGGATAATCAAGACCCCCTCCTAGTTCGAGCTAAGAAAAAAGTTCGAACTACTGTCTATAGCGAGTCAAAGTACCCAAACACTCAAAAAACTGTGGCACGTAAAAGCTCAAAGTGAGAGGGAAAGTTATATTTATAGAAAGATCCACTCTTTATTCCCTATCGAGTGACTGGCGGTAGGCTACATTTCAAACCTAGGGAAGATAACCTCTAAATGCATTCGCCCCCACTTAGAAATCTTTCTCAAGAAAGACTTACCAAACCATAATATCTTAACTATGCAATAATTAACCACAATCACCCGAATAGCTTGGGATCATCAAGTCCCCCTTCTATTTCAGGTAGAGATAAAAGATTAGAATACTCCCTGTGGTGAGCCAAGGACACATGCACTCTAGACGTGTGTGTGTTAGATCCCCAGCATGAAGTAAGGTTATCTTTCTAGTAAGATCTGGTGCTCACTCTTTATTGAATGACTAGTGACTCACTACTTTTCAAGTCCCCAAACTCACCTAAACATGAAAATAAAATGAAAGAAAATAAAAATTTATAAATCCTTCACCCTACACTCAAGGAATTGGGGTGAAGACATAAGAACTTTCCAAATCCATATGAACATATCCATTTCTTTTATAGGAATGGAATTTTATTAAACTCATCCTCACACGAAGAATGCAATACCAAATGTTAGCATCATACAAAAATAAGAATAGAGTTTTATCAAACTCACCCTCATATAAAGAATATAATATTAGTCACTAATATTAAACAAAAATAAGCATCCAAATATACAGTTCTCAAAATTATAAGAAAATTGAATAGAATGATAAAAGATGAACAAAAGTAACAAAAATAACCATGATTTCATATCTTTATTACAAGCATTTACACTTATATTCACAAAAAGATCACGATATGCTTTCAAGTGGAATACATGGTAATCGAAAAAGCAATTTTGACAAGCAAAGTCAAGATGAATGAGAAACCTCTACGCCCTGTTTGATTAAAAAAATATATGTTTTGAAAAGTGTTTAATTTTCTTTGGGAAAGTTAAATTTCTGGAATTTTGATTTTATAATCGAACACTTATTATGAATAATATATCACCTCGAAAGCTGAATATATCGTTCTCTAATAGGTTCAGATTACAAATCTTGATTTATCCTGATTATCATAGTCAAACTCAAGGAGAAACAACATATGATCCCGAAGAATCAGAATAATGTTTAATCCATTGTTTAACCATAATAATTCAGATAAGAGATTATTAATTTCATAATTAAAATTACGATTGTAATTGATATATCTATCCGGAGAAAGAAGATATCAATCACTATCGATAGTTTAAATATGACGATAATGATCATTAGGTTTGAATTTCCCAAAGATAATTAATTAAGGGTTTTGAAAAAAAAACTTGATTTTGAAATCAGGTCTGGGTTTCTAAATCTCCTACGAGCGCAAGCCCTCGTAGTTAATTACATCGTAGGAAACCAGAAAATTTCCTACGAATACTCTCGATTAAAATAGTGATACGAATTTTATTTAAGAATTTCAAGGTTAGATGTCAAAGGAGGTTCAGGGACTGGGATTTCAACAGGGATTGGATCAAAGTTGAACACTTATTTCTGGAGTCAAAGGAAGAAGAGTAGGGGGTGTCTTGAGATTCTAAATTGCTTCAGAAACACCCCAATCTATTCTAAGTGTTGGGCTTAAATTAGATTGAAAGAGATTTTTAATGTTTAAATGATCAATTTTATTAGAAAGTGGGAATTAGATTCCCGGAAGGTTGAGGTCTTAAGATTAGAGATTTGCCTCAGAACCTAAGTCTAAAATGGGTACTGAGAATCAGTGACCCAGAACCTAGCTAATGCAATACAATCCTGGACTTACCCCGGCCTGGATTGGGGAGCCAGCTAAACCACCTAAACGCTTTTAAAAACCATGAGTCAAAGTCTTTTAAATGTAGAGTGGTTAGGGACATTGATTAAGATTGGTTTAAAGAATTGGGGTCGACATCTAGAGCAGATCCTCATTGACCCCTTAACATATGTTGGGTTAGATGCTTATACTAGAAGTGCAATTAAAGATTTAGACTCAATTTTTTAATTTGTATCTAATGCGATGCATGCTAGTTGACTCGATGAAATACTTAAATCAAAATGTAGCAGTTTTAAAATCAGGCTTAAAAATAGATTTTATCCTAGAGATTGCACAACATCCCCTTGGACAGAACTGCACCCTAATAGGTCAGGTGCTCTGCCAAAACCCGCAGGCGGGGAGGTGCCTAACACGGTAGAGAAAAGTTAATATGAATGCATGAAAAACTCCCGGCGAGTCCGGGCTTACTTCTTAAGAGCGTTAGAGTTTCTATCTGATCTTAAAAATTTTAATTTTGTTTAAGTAGAAAAAGTTTATGACCGTACCCTCACGAGCCTCCGATCGGGTTCCAGGCTAAATCAAAATCGACATACAATAGCGCCAAATAAACTACTAAAAGCATGCGGGTCCTTAATCGCAATCAACACATCAATTAAATCATTTAAATAATTAAATCAATTAAATAAATGCCCAAACTGAAAGTCCATAGGCAAGTGCCCTTAATAATACAACCCAGGGTCTGTAGTAAAGTAAAGTGGCCGGGTACCACTGACTACAACCCGGATTCTACTCCTAAGACTCAAGTGACTTTGAGATTTGAGATTCTTCTTGTTCTTCACTTCTTCGTCTTCTTGGAACTCCTTGGATCGTCGGGTCTGGATATCCAAATGAAAAGAAACTCCCCCTGAATAGGGGTGTTATCTTTTCTCTTGGGATATTTGAACTTCATCCTAATTTGGATTTCCAAATGGATAGGAACTCTCCCCTAAGGGATGTTCCTTCCTCTTTGGATTCCAAATTGGATGTTTAAACATTTCAATCTCAAATCACTTTAAATTTACAACTCAATTTACATTCAAATTACATCAATTAAAAATTAAAAATCTAGACTCAACAACCTGCAGGGTTATCATAATAATCAGCAGTTTATATTTGACATCCCAAGCAGTTATATATTTGAAATTAAAATACTCAATCACAGCTACACTTGGCCATGCTCTTTTTGATTTAAAGGGGGACTTAAGCAATTTTCTGGAGCACCTGTGTAATTTAATAATTATAATTTTGCCCCCTTTAATTTATATCCTGTATGAGCATGGCCACCTGCATAAGATTGAATTAGTACAAATCGTCCCTAGCCTAGGGGTAGATCTAATCGTATAATCAATCACATCACAGAGTGTAGTAAATAAGTAAACAAACACATCAATTCTACTACTAGCAAACAGCATGCAGTAAAAGCTCGAAAACCCGGCACACAGCAGAAAAGTAAACACCGGCCTAGCCTAAAACTAGAGTTGGTTGTCCTAGAAAACCATCTAAAGTATGTGAGGTAGGCAGTGTGGCTCTGATGTGTCCTAAATAGGCACTTGATTGAAGTTGTTTGAGGTTCAAGTTGGTTGAAGGTTTAAGGGAAGATTTAATTTGAATTTAAATATTAATGACTTGAAATTGATTTTAAACTTGATTTTAATTATTTGTTGGATACCACCTTTGTTTCACACCGAGGCCGTGAAGTTTATTTCACCTTCCTTGGGGCTAATTTAATAGCCTCGTAGGCCTGGGTTACCCAGTGGTACCCGATATAATTAAATGATTTGAGTTTGATTAAGGTTTAAAGGTTGATTAATCTTAATTAGAATTGGTTGATTGCTGGTTTTAATGTTGATTTAAGATTTTCTGGAATTTTGAATGATATGTTGAATTTTGGTATTTTCTGGATTATTTTAATGATTTAATTAAGGGGTTAAAAATTGACTTTTTGATTTAAAGGGTTTTCTGGAAATTTAATATTTTATTAAAATACTAGACCTTAATACGATCAGTTAGACAGTAAGTACACTGAAATTGGATTTTTCTAGATTTTATTATGAAGGTTTGAAGTTTTGACTTGAATTTGAACTAAGTTTGACCAAAAGTTGACTTTTTCAAATTTGTTTGATTTCTGGAAACCTAACATTTTTAATAAATATTAGAGCTTAGGATGAGTTGTATGCCTTTGATTTTGCCCAATTTGGAGTTCATTTGAATTAGTTATGAAATTTTGAAGTTTTGAGTATTTATTGACTTTTTAAAATTGTTTAATTAAAGCCCTTTTTGTGATTTGAATCCAAATGACTTCCAAACTTCTTGAAATCAACTCCAAAGGTCAAGAATGACATAAGGAGTGATTTCCAAGTGTTTGGAAATTTTCTGGAATTTTTAATTATTTTTAATTAATTAAATTAATTAAATATTGAATTTCAATTAAACCTAAATTAAAATTAATTTTGAAGTCCAGTCAAGAGGCTTTTATTTTTCATTAATTAAGGGTTTGATTCTGGTCAGTTTGAGGTATTATATGTAATTTTTGGATTTAAATTTGATTTATTAGAATTTCTGGAAGCTTAAATGGCTTAATTAAGGTTTAAACTTGATTAAGTTAATTAAGGGGTTTAATGATTTCAAAATTCAGTGAAATTTTTCCTTAAGGCTGAGAATGTCACTAAGTTTAAATGGTTTGAGTTTCAAGTCAATAGGAAGTGTGTCCTAATTAAGGGAACTTTCCTAAGTTTTCTAAATGAGTCCTTAATTGTTGTCCTTAATGACACTAGATTAATTGGGTTCAAATCAAAGTTTTAATAACCCTTGACTCAACATATACATTCAAATATACATATCAAATAATCAATCCTAGATCTAGGAGAGCCCTAAACCTAAGTGGTGTGTGAACGTCCTTGAATATACATGAATTAACATAACGTATGTAATTAGAAACAAGATTAGAGAACAACCAAAATATGATTGTTCCCTAATCATCCACATTAATTCTATTCAATCAAGTTTAATCTATATTTGAAATTTCAATGGACCCCTCAAATTAAAGATTTAAGTAAATATAATTTTTAAAATAGCTTTGAACTATATATATAGACATATATTATCATATATATATATATAAGTTAGTTTTGAAATTAAAATAATTTAAAAATATAATCAAATTAATTTTAAAATTGTTGAGAGGACCTCTGATTTAATTGGAAATATTTATGAAAATAAAATTTAATTTTAAAATACTTAATATAATATTTAATTTAATATTAATTAAGTATTTAAAATATTGGAAGTAGTTAAAATACTTAAAATAGAAATATTTTGAATTTAAATTAATTATTGAGGTTTAAAAATTTAAAATATATTAACTGATTTAGAATGATTTTAAAATAGGTTTATTTTAAAATTAAGAAATTAAATTTATTTACTTTAATTAATTAATACTTAAAATAGCCAAATAAACAATATTTAAAATTATTTTAAAATACAAAAAAAAACTTCAAAGTAATTTTATATCTAAATTAAAGGCCTTGAAAATCTGAACATTTCGACATATTATATTGATTTTTTGGATTTATGTTTAAATTATAACAATTTTTTGAAATTTTTAAGGTTAAAAAAAGAAAATTTAAATTAATTAAAATAGTCTTAATCGCTCTCTGACGACGGGATGGCCACGTGGCAATCTCTGATTCGCTGGTTATAACCGCGCGGCGGCGGGCCAATCATTGGCAATGATTGCGCCGCCGCGCAGTCATTGCCTCATGATTGGAAGGACGGCGGGCCCCACACGCTTTGCACTTATCCGTGTCAGGGACCCTCGCCCGCCGCTTGATCTCCCGCTGTAACGAATCAACGGCCAAGATCTGGCCGGACAGAGGGAATGAGCGCGGGATCGGATTCGCAACCGGATAGGGCTACGGAATGACGAAATCTGGACCGTTGAGTGATCGATCAACGGTCCAGAAAACGTTCATTTAAGTCAGGCTACGTAAACGCCCTAAAACTCATTTTTTTTAATTTTCTCTTAATCCGATTAATCAAATGGCTTGAAATTTTAAATATAGATTAAAAACTTGAAGAGATTTAATGTGGATTTAAAAATACGGATTACAATGAGTTATTTTAAACGCTAATTTCTACTAAGTGTCTTAGACTAGGGTTAGCATTTCACCTCAATTTAATGGATGGAATGAA
Organism: Dendrobium chrysotoxum; assembly: GCA_019925795.1. NCBI lineage: Eukaryota > Viridiplantae > Streptophyta > Magnoliopsida > Asparagales > Orchidaceae > Dendrobium > Dendrobium chrysotoxum. Next base: position 10,980,609 of record CM034304.1, on the reverse strand, counting down.
CCGTTTTTGAGTTCTCTGAAATTGTTGTTTGTCCACGCAACTTTTTCCTTCAGCTGGTGCGATCTGATAAGCGCTTAATCGAGAGGTGGAAGACCTGGACGGAATTAAGGCCAAGTTCGCCGGAAAGCTCGCCGGCGACGGCTTCTACCGGATGGATTTCACTTGGAAAGTGAGGAGGAGTATCTGGAATGCTCAAACGAAAAGAGCTTGAGCTCTAGGAGAGCTTGAGTAGAGAGAGAAGCTCTAGGTTAGAATGAGCTCCTTTTTTGAGCTTTTGCCCTATTCAACCTTCTCTAGGCCAAATGGATGGTCATGATGGCTTTGGAGGCTTGCCAAGATGTTGACAAGTGTCCCTGTACAGTTATAGTAGCAGGGAATAAAGGACTCCAAGGACAATGAGGTGTAAAGGTCTTTGTCCTTGGCTAACCAACTTGGGACCACTTGGAGCTGATTAAACTTTAATCTCAGGATTATGTGAGGCTTAAGAAGCTTCCAGAAATGATTTGAAATAGCTGGAATGAAATGGATTAGAAGGGATTAAGCTTAAGGTGGGTTTTGACCATTTAAAGCCATTTGGAGGCTTCTTTGACCATTTGTTGACTGGTTTGACCAGTCAACAGGTCAAATCAAATGATGTGGCACCTAGGTGTCATCAATGGATGGTTTGGAAGAATTTTGATGCCTAGGGATTAAAATTTAAATGGATATATGAAGATTTAAAGAAGGGTTGAGCATGCTTTGACCCATATGAACCTATTGTTGACTGTTTGACTGGTCAAACAGTCAACCTAAGCCTAAGTGGACAAGGCATAGATCTTAGGAATTGATTGAATGTATCTCAAGGTTTTGATATGATTTTCTTAAAGTTTGAAAAAGGGGTTTGAAGTGGTTTTGACCAAGTCCTATAGTTGACTTGGTCAACTATTGGTTGGATCAAGGATCCCATCAAAGCCAAATCACTCAAGATTATGTTCAAGGAGTTTTGAGAAAAAGTTGAAAACATTTGAGGTTTGATTTGATGTAGGGAGGCTTAAGGGTTGAACTGGTCAACCTAGGTTGACTTGGTCAACTAGATTGACCTAGGGTCAGGATCTGGGCTGAATCAGTTTGAAATGGTAAATGGAGTCTGGTAGATGTGTTTTCAAGGATCAAATTGGTCATCTAGCTCAAATGACCTATTTAGGCCCTTAATGGGCCTAATGGGTCAATTAGGTTGACTTGGTCAACCAGGTTAATCCAGGGTCAGGGGCTGGGCTGGAATGGTTTGAAATGATGAATGTGGTCTAGTGGAGGTAATTTTAAGGTCTGGAATGGTCATCTAGATCAAATGACCTGTTTAGGCCCTTAATGGGCCTAATGGGTCAACTAGGTTGACTTGGTCAACCAGGTTGACCCAGGGTCAGGGAATGGGTCCAATCAGTTCAGAATGATATTCTGAGCTTACTGTTAGTGATCTCAAGGTCTGAGGAGGTCATTTGGTCAAAATGACCTATTTGGGCCCTCAATGGGCTTTTTAGGTCAACCCTGGTTGACTTGGTCAACCAGGTGGGTCCAGGGTCTGGAAATGGGTTCAACAGATTCGAAATGACATTTGGAGACCAATGGAGGTGGTCCCAAGGTCTGAGGAGGTCATTTGGTCAGAATGACCTGTTTTGACCCTAAAGGGGCCTTCTAGGTCAACTAGGTTGACTTGGTCAACCAGGTTGACCCAGGGGCTGGTTCTGGGTTCAATGGGTTTGGTTTGACATTTGAAATTTGCTGGAAGTGACTGCATTTGATTTGGAGCTCATTTGACCAAAGTGACTATTCACACCCCATAGGGGTATTTTGGTCATTTTGACCCCTGGTCAACTGGGGGTCAAATTGAGTCCAACAAAATGCAGTTTAATGCTCAATAAGTCATATTCAAGGGTATGGAGGTGATTGGAGGCTTTGAAGAAAGCTCCAGGGTCAAAATCAACTGGGTGGTAGGTCCAGTGGCATGGACTGTAAATATTTAAAGGTTTTACAGTCTTTGGATTTCAATTCAGTTTCTGGGGTTAGAGATCTCAGAATGAGCTCAAATTTGGAGGGTTGCCTCTAGGGACATGTCATATCAGTGTGGAACTAACAGACCTTGAATCAGAGGTCATTTGATAGGGTTTTGAAATGTTCAAAAATTTGCTGGAAAAGGCTTTCAGGACTTAGACCTTTGGCCTTGGATTTGAATCAGGAAATCTGGTTTTGAATTGGATTTTGAGCTTGAATGATAGGATTTGAATTAAGGTTAGATTGAATTGAAGCTTGGTTTGATTTAGAGGAATCCTAGGATTTAGAATAGGTCCTAGGGTCCAATCAGCTTAAGGGAATCCTAGGGTCTAGAATAGATCCTAGGGATTGGAGTTTGGGAAGATCCTAGAATCTAGAAGTCCTAGGAAAATCCTAGGATCTGGAAGTATCCTAAGATCTAGGAATCCTAAGATTCAAGATCCAGAAGGATCTTAGGATCTAGAGTAGATCCTAAAGTTTGATTTCTAGGAAGATCTTAGGGTTTGGAAGTCCTAGGGCCTGGGATCTAGAATAGTCTTAGGATCTAAAAGAATCCTAAGCTCTAGATAGATCTAGGAGAATCCTAAGGTCTAAGAGGATCATATGATCTAGAGTCAGGTAGAATCCTAGGGTCTAGAATAGATCCTAGGGTCTGAAGTCTAGGAGAATCCTAGAATCTAGATTAGTCTTAAATTGTATTAATCTGGGGTCAGGATTGATTTGAATTTGGGTTGATCTAGGATTAGATTGATCCTAGGGTTAAGATTGATCCTAAGGATTGGAAAGATCCTAAGGTCTGGATTGGTCCTACTGAGCTCATACAAAAATGAGGTCAACACGCCCATTCACCCAACTTGATGAGAAATACTTCGAACCAATATCTCCATTGAAAAATAGGCCTGGACACTCTTATTCAAAAGACTATCCCGACCTGATCAGGTAAGTCAGGTGAAAAGAATGGCCTTCCTGACTTGGCTAAGGAGACGCTCGACACCTAAAACTTCATAGTGATAGAATCAGTCATAGATTGATCTTATATCATCTTTAATAGATTTTGTCAGCCTAAAAAGAATAAAAGAGAGAAAAGAAAAGATGGATGCAGTGTGTAGCCACTATGTCGCAACACCCCATCCATCCTTTCCCTTTCTCTTCCTAAAACTTGGAGCTGTGAGACACCTCCTATGTAAAAAATTCATTTACACAAAGAGGTTAACATTAGGAAGGCATGTCTCCTTTATCTTCTTCTTTCCTCGCTATGTCATAGGATGAAACCTCGTAAAGCTAACAAATTCTCACAACAACATCTACCATAGGAAAGTAAGCTCACCCTCGAAAGTCAGACTCAAGGGATGTCAAGATCTCCGTAGATGTCTTCAATGTGCTAGTTTATACATTCAGAGTGCCCACTAGTTCTATTTATAAATGAAAGAATATAAAACATTGTGCCAAAAGCTATAAATGGTAACATCAATTTATTAAATAGAGTAGACATCAAAGGGTCAACCCCGAATAAATTCTTCTCTTACCACCATGTGGTAACTCATTTCACCTCTGATGGGGTGCATATGAGTGAGTTTGCATGAAGTATGCTCAATGCATGAATTAAGTTTAAGTATTCAACTAAAAAATATTATGCTTAGGTTTTTGTTGATATAAAATACCCCCAAAATATGCAAGTGCATGTGTTGATCAAGTTATAAATTTATTTAGTATTGACCCTATAATGATGTGTTCTGCTAACTTGAAAGTAAGTAAGCTTACTATAGTTATATTTTTTATCTTACTAATCGAAGATAAGTTTTAAGATCATGTCACTACAGAGGATTGCAAGAGAAAAGATATGACACAGGATAATAAAATATTTTGGACTAATCATTGTAAATTACCAAAGTTTTTCTAATGAGACTCTGTCGTTAATACGTAGGTCTCTATTGAGCTTATAGGAATGTCAAGGGAGGTTTATGGCCTTCCTACAGTGATTATATCTCCTTAGACCCTAGAAGGTTAAATATCCTATGTCTATCCATGCAAACAATTTATTCTAATGCCCCTATTTATTCCAATATTCCTCTATTGAGGCAATATATGACATAAGTTTTTAATTACACACATGGAAACTATATGCATTAAATTATTTTTGAGAGATATTGTACACATTCATTTCTCATTCAAAGCACTAGTCTACATTAGTACTGACATTAGATTTAGTTCATTAGCCCAAAACTAAGGAATTAGCCAGACATGATATGTAAAGAGAGTAAACCAAATTTCATTGATTATATAAAAGATAAAATACAGGAGTAAAAATTGTTTCAGATGTCACCCGAATAATACAAATATACTCTCCACACTTGTTTCTCTTCTAAATGTTTGATTACCTACAATAGACAAACTAATAATTCCCAAATATAGTATCCTACTCTCCCCTGGCCTCCCTTAGATTTTAGACTAAGGGGACACTACAATCTTGAAAGGAAAAATGACAAAATTATGACTGAACTGACATAACACTCCACTAAAATGAATAGAGAACTATTAATACTTGTACATAAATAGATTCAGTCATTATAATGATACAATTTCGTAGGCGCTACTGGCCTTGCTTCACTATGGCATTACACTAACTTGTTGTGACTAATGGCTAAACTAGTGTATCACTTAGCCAATTCAATGTAGCTCCATCTTTTATCAACTGCTTCACCAATGTGCTATAAAGTTGAGCACTGTGGTGCTTGAATGAGCGATCTAGCATTGTGGCATTATAATGCTCAATGCTTCGGTGCTTAAATTTTTTAGACTCAGGTGTTATGGTGCTGATCTCTGGTGCTACAAATTTATAAAGCACTGCGGTGCTGACCTTTGGTCCATTGGGGCACAAAATTAATTGCCATTTTTTTTGAGATTCTGGTGCTAAAATTTCTTGATCAGGTGTCAAGGCGTAGTGACGCTACGACACTACTAATTGGAGCACTACAGCTCTGGTTTAACACTTATGAATTTTTCTCCTTTTTATAAGCATTTCCTGCACAAAACCAACTAAAAAAATATTTTTCTAATATTTAAGATAATAACATACTATAAAATTTATACTTAATAAATCCCCCCTAGCTTAAGCTCTTACTTGTCCTCAAGCAATGGTGTAATCACCTATTAATTAACCTAGTAGACCAATTAAAATTTGACAATTTAAGAATATCAAAATATAAGAAAATACTTCACAATGTAGATGTAATTTGGAATGACTAAAGTTATGTAATTTTAACTTAAAGGATCGTAAGTAATTAGCCTAATCAACCATCCGTGTTGTTGCTTACTTTGAACTTATCCACTACAAGTGTAAGTGTAATAATGACTACTTATTTTTATATATGAATAATATATCATTTAAAAATCATTTATGCTTGTAGTTAAACTAAAAATTTATTACTCGTACCTCATATGTATTAGTTTACTTACATCTCCTATTTGATTTAAATATTTGGATACCCTTAGGAATTAAGCTTTATCAGATACCAATTTTTGACGTGCTCAGGTCCTTTTTCTTCCTTTATTTTGAATTTCATGTTTGTTCATATTTTTCATCTTTTAAGTACTAATAATGATTTTGAATATATGATTGTTGTTTTCCTTTTAGTAAGCCTAACTTGAATTAAAGTAAGGATATTGGTAAGCTCACTAATTCCATAGTTAAGTTTACAATGATTTTCATAATCTAATATATGCACTCCCTTTCTCTAAACTCAATTATTCAATCTTTAAATCATTAGTATGTGCTTATATGTATTATAGTTCTTTATTCATCCATATTATTACCTAGAGTTTAGTATTATTTTCAATTTTAAATAAATTTTATTTGATATTTTTATTTTGGTTAAATCAGTATTCAAAGTTTAAGCACTATGTAAAGAATATTTTCAACAGTTAAGTAATTATAGGGATTTCAGAAAATATAAACTGAACTAACGTAATAATAACATGAACCATTATAATAATAAGTAACATAAAAAAACTTTTCAAAGAAACTAAACATGCCTTTTTTGTTTAAGAATGATATAAATTCCAATAGGCAGTGATAAGACCTAGAGAAAATACTCTAGAGCATGAAGCACTAGAATCCTCTAATAAATCTCAACACCTGCTCACTAACAAAAAAATATAATTTATGGCTTTCATAGCCATCCTCAAAGATACATCATCATAGGGATCTCACCCTAAGCAAGGAAATAAAACATAAATAAAAGTAAAACACACTATGAACTCCAATAAAAACACCAAATACTCCCTCCCCTCCCTCTCTCTCTCTAGCAAGTAAAAAATTGAACAAAGAATTGAAAACAACAACCAAAATCACTTTGAACCACTATTTTCCTCCTCCTCCTCATCATCATCATCATCTCCACTAGTAGATAGGAGCCAAATAAAGGGCTCGTACACAGGAGCGATAGGAAACTGAAGATGATCAGGATTTTCAATAAAGGGGCTCCTCTGAAACATTCCCACTAATGCCTCATTAAAATTAGAGGTATAATGATAATGACTCTCCTTCATGTCCACCATATGAGCCTTCCAACTCCTACTCTCATCACAAAAATCAATCGTACTATCCATCTGCTCTCATAACCTTCCACCTGCTCACCTATGCTTTAGCATTCTCACACTCCTTCTCCCATTATGCATACTTGTTAATTTGGGCTCAAGAAGTCCAGCCCCCTTCTCAGCATCTACTCTCTTAAAACTCTCAATTTTTTTCTTTGTGATAGCAGAAATAGAAAATAGCTTCTCTTCATTAGCATCTCCTCTCACACCAGCAACAACACAAAGATTATAAATAAGTGACAAAACTAGTGCCTCTAATGATATATATAAGGTAGGAATGGATTATTGCAATCCAGGATCCCTAGTATCTAATTTTGATAATGATAAATAATATTGACTGGATTACTATGCTCTTCCTTGAAAAATATAGATGTTATTTTTTGTCTATGAGCACTAACATTTCAGATAAGATACACAATGCTCAAGATTATTGGAGACTCAAGACTGGGTAGAATAGGATGTAAAAGAATTTGTATTTTGTATTTTGTATTTTTTTATTTTTTATTTTTTGAGTGTACCACAAAAGAGTGTATGCAAATTGGGTGACCATGCACACACACACACACAGAGGGAGAGTTTCTTTTTGAAGATAAATTTTTTTTTAAAGAAAATCATATTATATGATTTTTAATCGTACTGTACGATCTGTCATCAACCCTTAGGCTTAATGACTAATTCTAATAATTAGCTTGTGAACTAATTATACTGTACGATTATGATCGTACTGTATGATTTATTTCCATCTGAGAACCCTAGTCACTAGCATAATTTATGTAAGACTTTGAATTTGATCTTTGAACTAATTGTACTATATGATATTAATCGTACTATATAATTATTTAAAATCTTGTCAAAATTATCCCCCATAATCAGGCAATTAAATTATGGTTTATTAATGAATGCCATTTATACTGTATGATATACATCGTACTGTATGAACTACAGAGATAAAATTTGGTCGTCCCAAAGATCGTACCAGATAAAACCATGGTTTTTTGAACTATTTGTCCTGGCTGATATTCGCATCATACTGGACGATGGGCTTGAATTAAACTATTCATAATGTACGAAGTGTACAATGCGGGATGAAATACAAAGATAATTTTTGGTCATCCCATAAGTCATCCCATATGAATAGTGGAAAATAAAATGATCGTCTAGTATGATCTCCAGATCATACTATACTATGTGCTTAAAATTAGTGAACTGTTAGTCTCCCTTTATACTGGACGGAACTAATTTTGAACTGATCGTACTATATGATATTGGATCGTATTGTATGAACAGTGACAGTTGAATTGAATGATTAGGATTTCCTAAAGCCTAATATAAAAATAAGTTTTTCTTATTCTTTAAGGAGTTTGTGAAAGAGAGGAATGTGATAACTGAAGGAACTCTTGAGAGGGAGCTTTTGAAGAAAACCAAGGCTTGTGAGAGGAAGGAGAAGGTGAGCTTGAGCGAGAGGGAAAAGGAGTGTGAGGGGATCATATGGTTTCTCCGAGCTAGATACACACTTACTCCTCCTGTGGCCTTAGTGAGTCTTATGGGAGCTCTCTAGAGAGAGAGGCTTCTAGGTCAAAGTTCCTCAAGCTTCTCTGCCTTCTCCTGAAGGGAGAAAAGGAGAAGGTTCGCTACCATCACTAGGAGGGTGACATAGCATCTAGCACTCCGCCACACCGGGGAAGGTGAAAGTGAGTTTTGTAAAGGCTTCTCCACCTTGCTATGGGAGTAGAAGCTGAGTCAACTTTTAATAGTGCAACTCTCAGAGTGGAGGACTCTGGGAGTAGAAGGAGGTCAAGGTTGACCGAACCACTATAAAAATTTTTGGTGTGCTTTTTTCATTTTTAACATTTTACTTTTCTCGCATTTAAATTTTTCCTTAAATTGGTTGGTAAAGTTTGATTTTAATATTCCATTATGAGATTTTTAAATTTTACCACCATTATTGCAATTATGAACAAATCATTAGCTTATGCATTTGATTAGTTAAATCATCCTTTTTAAAAAAATTGAAAAATCCTTTAAAAATTAGAACTCTTATTTAGGATTTATTTTTAAAATACAAATTTACCCCCCTTCTTGGTGCATCTCGTACTTTTAAAATAGTGTTTTAGAAAACCCAGAAACATACGATCCATGGCACAGTTTGATAACCATAACACTGTGGAGGGTTATTCCATAACCCGTCCACCCTTATTTGATAATATACCATTTGATTTTTGGAAAATTTGGATGTCAACATTTTTATAATCTATAGACTATCTCATGTGGATGTTGGAATAGGAAGGGTACTCCACACCTTTTCATCTCATAAATGGTATTAAAACTATTTTATCATTCAATCAAAGGAGTAATGAGGATAGGGAACTTGCAAAATTGAATATAAAATGCTTGAATTGTTTCTTTTACGCATTAAAATTTGAAGACTATATGCGAGTGTCTATTTGTGCTACTAATAAGGTGATCTAGGATAGATTGTGTATCACGTACGAAGGAACTAGTGAGGCTAAACAGTCTAGGCTAAATATATTACTACATGATTATAAACTCTTTCGCATGAGACCTAGCGAGACTGTATCTGAAATGTACACTAGGTTCGCCCAGATTGTGACATCCTTGCATACACTAGTATGAGAGTTATCTAATTCTAAAAAAGTCAATAAAATCTTGAGATGCTTACCTAGTTCTTACGATACAAAAATAACTACAATAACTGAGTCCAAAGATTTAAACGTTTATTCAATTGACAATTTTCCTGGGTCACTCATTGCCTACGAGCAAGGAGTGAGTCAAAGGCAAAGTGATACAGGAGAAAAGAAGAAGAAGCAAACTGTGGCTCTAAGAGTGAACAATTTAGAAAGTGACAGTTCTGAAGTAGAGGATGATGATGATATAGCCTTGATGACTCGTTAGTTTAAGAATTTTTTGAAAAGGAAATAAAGGTGTCATCAAAATAACTAGAATAAAGGTAAAAGCTCAAAGAATATTAAAGTTGCATCTGACATAATTTGCTTTCAGTGTAGGAAACCAGGTCTTCTCCAAGCTGATTGCCCCAACGTAAAGACTCACTCGACCAAGGAGAAGGGCAAGGAGAAGTCAAAGTACAAGAAGGGCAAGCTAAAAACATAAAAAACTTTTTGGGCCGACTTTGCCTCAGAATCATTAGAAAAAGAAGCAAAGGAGGAGGTAAAGAATTTGTGTCTTATGACTAATGATAACCTTGATCAATCAAATCAAGATGAGGTATGTCAATTTTCTTGTGATGAATTGTTAGTTATTTCTAAAAAAATTCATGACTCATATGAAAGTTAAAGAAAATGCATGCTAGTCTTAACACTGATTTTAATACTTTACAAAAAGAGCATGCTAATTTAGTTAAAGAACATTCTAACTTGGATAGAGATCACATGTCCCTGCTTGATGAATTTAATACATTAAATAAGAAGCATGTTGAATTAACTATTGCACACGATTCTTTGAAATCATCACATATTGAATTAGAAAATGCATTTAAGGAATTAAAAGAACCTGCATGTTAAGTAGATAGCAATGAGCTCGCATTGAAATGAGAAGTGTTAAGCCCCAAAAGTGCAAATGAATACTTAAGAGCAAAGGTTATAGCACTAGAAAATAATAAATCGCCACCCTCACTAACTCAATGGCACAAACCCTCAGCATTGTATGTATCACAAAAACTTAGGAAGAGGCACCATCACCCACACAAGTTAGTGAACCCATTTCTCGGTGTTAGGTGTTACTCTTATGGCATGCTATGCCACATAGCCCGCACTTACACAATTCACCATAGGACACATCTAGTGTGGAGACCTAAATTGAATCCATCATAGCATAACATGCATACATCTCATTTATTCAAGTATAAGGAGGAACCCAAACTCACGTGGGTTCCCAAAACTAACATTTGATTGACATTATAGGGGTACTCTCACAAAAGGCCTAGTGAGAGCATGTGGTACCTGGACAGTGGCTGCTTGAGACATATGACTGGAGATATGAAGTAGTTCATGACACTAGAGGCCAGGTCAGGAGGTAAGGTGACTTTAGGAGACAACACCACCAGGAAAGTGGTGGGCTTAGGTATTATTGGAAATTCTAAAAATTTTGTAATTGAAATATTAGTTGATGGCTTAAAGCACAATCTATTAAGTATTAGTCGACTGTGTGACAAGCGTTTTGGCATAAAGTTTTTTTTATCAAATATATGATTAGCTTAAACGACAAACTTGTGTTAGAAGGAAAATAGATAAATAATATCTATATGTTAGACCTCAATTGCATAGAAAATTCAAACCCTTTATATTTAAAAAAAATAGCTGATGACTCTTGGCTATGGTAGGAGACTATGTCATGCTAGCATAAAAATACTCAGGAATATCACTCAGAACAACCTAGTTAGAGGCATACCTAAGTTAGACTTCACTAAGTACCACCTATGTGATGCCTACCAACTCGAAAAATAAGTGAAATCATCATTTTATTCAATCAAGGATATCAACACCTCTTTGCCACTAGAAATTCTTCACATGGACCTATTTCGACCTATTAGTACAGCTAGCCTAGGAGGAAAAACTTATAGATTTATAATAGTGGATGACTACTCTAGATTTACTTGGGTAAGATTCCTAGCACATAAGAGTGAGTCATTTGAAGAATTTAGAACCTTCTCCACTTGGATTCAAAGAAAATTAGGATGTGAAATCTCAATAATCCATAGTGATCACGGTGGAGAATTTGAAAATGATAAGTTTGAATCTTTCTGTCAAGAGATAAGAATAGAACAAAACTTCTCTGCCCCTAGGACCCCTCAGCAGAATGGAATAGTTGAGAGAAAGAATAGAACCTTGGTTGAAACTGCTAGGGTAATATTAGCTGAATACACTCTCCCTAGATATTTTTTGGCAGAAGTAGTGAATACTACTTGTTATGTTTTATATAGGATGAATGTTAGACCTAAACTTAATAAGACACCCTATAAACTCCTTAAGGGTAGGACACCTAATCTTTCTCACTTATACATTTTTGGATACAAATATTTTATCTTAATTAATGGTAAGTAACCCTTAAGAAAATTTAATCCTAAATCTAATAAAGGCATCTTCTTAAGCTATTCATCTGTAAGTAAAGCCTATAGAATCTTCAATAAGAGGACCCTAGTAGTAGAAGATTCTACCCATATGGTATTTGATGAATTAGACATGACCTCTGAACTTAATCCTGAAGAAGAAGAGGTCGAGATCATTCAGGGGGTATATACCATTACCATAGAAGATATAGTAGAACCTCAGGAGCGATTGCCAAGAGATTTGAGATATTCTTCTAGTCATCCAAGAGAGTTGATCCTAGGAGACCCATCTGATGGTGTAAAAACTAGGCATGGACTTAGGAAGGAAGTTAGTCATTCTACATTTATCTCCATGATTAAACCCACCAATATAGATCAAGTATTAGGAGATGAATTTTGGATCCTAACAATGTAAGAAGAGCTAAACCAATTTGCTAGGAATGATGTGCGGGAATTAGTCAAGAGACCTAAGGAACTAAGTGTGGTAGGAATGAAGTGGGACTTTAAAAATAAGATGAATGACTCTGGAATTGTAGTGAGAAATAAGGTCAAATTAGTAGCTAAAGGGTACAACCAAATTGAGAGAATAGATTTTAAGGAAACCTTTGCCCCTATAGCTAGACTAGAAGCTATAAGGGTACTCTTAGCCTTTCCTTGCTTCAAGGGTTTTAAATTACATCAAATAGATGTTAAGAGTGCTTTCCTAAATGGGGTAATCAAAGAAAATGTTTATGTTGAGCAACCCCCTAGATTTGAAAACTCACAATTTCCAAACCATATATTTAAATTAAAAAAGGCATTATATAGGTTAAAGCAAGCACCTAGAGCCTGGTATGAAAGACTTAACACATTCCTATTAGATAGAGGCTTTATTAAGGGTAGTGTAGACACCACCCTCTTCTTAAAAAACATAGAAGATGAGATACTTATTATTCAGATATATGTAGATGACTTCCTGTTTGGATCTTCAGAGAAAACCTTATGTGATAAATTTTTGAAAATAATGGGTGATGAGTTTGAAATGAGCATGAGGGGAGAACTTAATTACTTCCTTGGATTTTGTGTAAAATAGATGGAGGATGGAACATTTCTTAGCCAATATAAGTACATCATATATATTCTAAAAAAATATGAAATGGATAATGCTAAGGCCATGAACACTCCCATGAGTTCTACCATTCAACTAAATAAAGACCCAAATGGAAAATCAGCAGACCAAAAAAAGTATAGGGGAATAATTGGATCACTCCTCTATTTAACTGCTAGTAGACTAGATATAATATTTAGTGTATGTCTATACACCCGATTTTAAGCTAACCTAGAAGAATCCCACATGACTGCTGTCAAGAGAATTCTTAGATATCTACTAAGCACCCCGAACTTAGGAATTTGGTATCCTAAACACAGCACTACATTTAAAATCTTAGGGTATTCATATTCTAATTTTATAAGATGTAGGGTAGATAGAAAAAGTACCTCTAGTACCTATCAATTCATAGTACAATCCTTAGTTTCATGGTTTAGTAGAAAATAAAATTTGGAAGCCCTTTCTACGGCTGAAGTAGAATATATAGTAGTATGGAGTTGTGTTGCTCAAGTTTTATGGTTAAAATAATAACTTTTAGATCTTGGACTACCTGTAGGAACCATCCCAATTATGTGTGACAACACTAGTGCAATTTGTATATCTAAAAATCCAATTCAACACTCTCGCACAAAGCATATAGATATTAGGCATCACTTCATAAGAGAACATGTAGCCAAGGGAGATATCGAACTGCACCATATAGCTATAGAAGATCAACTGGCTGACATATTCACAAAACCACTAGCTTATGACACCTTAGCACCTTCAAGATAAAACTTGGTGTCATAGACATTCATGCTTAATTCAAAAAAAAAGGTGCCCGTTTGTTCATGTACCCAATTTTATTTTATTTGCTGTTATTTGTTAGAAAATTAAAAAAAAAGTTTCCTAATCATCTCACACACATCTTACTGACACCAAAACCTTGAACTTTTATTTCTATCATACTGTATAATATACGATCATACTGTACGATCTTCACAAATGCACAAATCTTAGCCCTTTATTCCATTAATGGTCCATATTCGCTTGCTGATATACACATCATGCTGTATGAACCACAACTCATACTATACGATCGACGTTTCACTCACAGTTCACTCGTAATCCATTTGGTACGACATTATTAATCATCATACCGTAAGATTCCTTTCTTCGTACGGTACGATCCATGTGTCAAACTGGACTGGGATGAATTTAAACTTGGTCGATATGATCATTATTGCACTTAATACTATATAAACACCTATTTGTACTATATAATACTTTTGTCATAGGTCATACTGATGACCCCTTGGGACATACAAAATCTTTTAAGATCATCCAATATGATATTGATCGTACTGTATGATTTAATTGCTTTTTCTGACAAGTCATCCAGACGAATTAATTTACTTGATCATACTATATGATTATCCAAAAATCTATATATTAGAGGATTTGATTGGCTCAACTCACTTAACTCTTAACCTCCTTCAGTCTCTCATCCCTTCAATATTTCTTTCCAATGGCCAGTGGAAGCAAATGTGGTAAACTGATCGAGGGGAGCTCCTCCTCCTCTCGATGGTTCAATGATCATTTTCACTCCACCGCAGATGAAAAAACCTACCAAAAATTCAAAGGGGCTAAGATCACCCTGTCTCGTATGCTAAACCAAGCAGCCTTAAATTTTGAGGTTATGAACCTTTTTGCCTCCACCACTCTCCAGTTTCTTCTTACCTTGGCCTTCCTTTTTCATTCTGAACTCCTATATGAATTCTTAGCAAATCTTCAGATAGATTTTGAATATACCACCTTGACCTCATTTTTCTACAAACACAATGTCGAAATCACTAAAGTTGATCTAGCTGAACACATTAGCCTCTCTACCAAAGGACCTCACCCCAAGTCTCTACTCACAAATGATTTTGATTGGACCTCTATTAATATGCTGCTTAGAAATGTGCCCACAAACCAACACCTACCACTTATCCAAACTCTAACTCGAAATGCCAGTATCATCCAGCACGTTCTTTGAATATCTATTATACTAAAAGTTGGAGATTGCATCCACATTACCCCACTTTTATCTATAGTCACTTACTTAATCATGCCAGCCACCAAATTTGATGAAGTCCAAATGATCTTAGAATATATTCATAACATGATAGCTATTAGATATCAAGTGCCTGACGTTAAAAAAATATTGCCTTAGGACATATCATAGGATACATCCTCGATGCCAAATATTAACTCAACTTTCTTATTCCACCTGATAATCCTCCTATCTCTTACACAGATGCCACATTCTGTATTCTTTTCCATCAAAGGCAAGAGCATGCTGATTCAAATTTTGATGAAGGAGGGGAAGCTGCTCCTGTAGGAGGACCCCCACCACCAGCGATACCACCACCTGCACCTGCCTACCCTCAGGACGATATTGTTCAGCAGCTTGATCTACTCAAAAATTGGCTGGACTACCACATTGACCAATAACAATGACAGCATGAAGATGATATGTGATTGTTTGGCCAACAATTTACCTTGATAGATCATCAATTTACATCCATCCATCAGTACTATCAACCACCACCACCACCACCACCACCTGATCAGGATCCAACCAGTTAGAAGCTTTTTCTTATTGTGTGTTTTTTCTTGTACTATTTTACTTCTCCATTTGTGTGTACTCCTCTTTTGTTGATGTCAAAAGGAGAAGAAGTTATATGTTTTCGTTGTTTGTATGATATATTATTTTAAGCTGCATATGTTTTTTTATTATGTTGTGTTATTTTTAATCTAGTTATGCTTTGTTTATATTTTTAAAAATAAAACAAAATAAAAATTTTAAATTAAAAAGTAGTTTTATTTATAAATCCTCCCATCTTTCAAAATCCATCATCTACTGAGGGGGAGCTAAGAAAGAAATAACATTTATCTTGCCCATCAAATAACATTATTTGACATCATCAAAAAGGGGGAGATTGTTGCAATTCAGGATCCCTAGTATCTGATTTTGTTGAAAATAAATAATATTGACTGGATTACTATGCTCTTCCTTAAAAAATATAGATGTTATTTTTTGTTTGTGAGTACTAATATTTCAGGTAAGATACACACTGCTTAAGACTGCTAGAGACTCAAGACTGGGTAGAATAGGATGTAAAAGAATTTATATTTTGTATTTTATATATTCATTATTTTTTTATTTTTTGAGTCTGCCATAAAAGAGTGTATGAAAATTAGGTGACCAAGCACACACACACAGAGGGAAAGTTTCTTTTTAAGGATAAATTTTTTAAAAAACAAAATGTGATCATCCCAGAGATTGTACTAGATGAAACCACTATTTTTTGAACTATTTATCCCAGACGATATTAGTACCGTACAGGATGATGGGCTTGAATTAAACTATTCATATTATACAAAGTGTATAGTGCGAGATGAATTACAGAGATGATTTTCAATCATCCCATAAGTTGTCCCAGAAGATTAGTGGAAAATAAAATGATCGTCCAGTGCGATCTTCAGATCGAACTGTACGATGTGCTTAAAATTAGTGAATTATTCGTCTCCCTTCGTACTGGATGGAACTAATTTTGAATTGATCGTACTGTATGATATTGGATCATATTGTACGAATAGTGATAGGTGAATTGAATGATTAGGGTTTCCTGATGCCTAATATAAAAACAAGTTTTTCTTATTCTTTGAGGAGTGTGTGAAAGAGAGGAACATGATAACTAAATGAACTCTTGAGAGGGAGCTTTTGAAGAAAACCAGGGTTTGTGAGAAGAAGGAGAAGGTGAGCTTGAGCGTGAGGGAGAAGGAGTATGAGGGGATCACACAGTTGCTCTGAGCTAGCTGCACGCTTGCTCCTCCTGTGGCCTTGGTGAGTCTTATGGGAGCTTTCTAGGGAGAGAGCTTTCTAGGTCAAAGTTTCTCGAGGTTCTATGCCTTCTCCAGGAGGGAGAAAAAAGAGAAGGTATGCTGCCATCACCAGGAGGGTGACATAGCGTCTGGCACTCTGCCACATTGGGAAGGTGAAAGTGAGTTTTGTAAAGGCTTCTCCACCTTGCTGTGGGAGCAGAAGGAGAGTCAACTTTGAATAGTGTAACTCTCGAGTGGAGGACTCCGGGGAGTGGATGTAATTCAAGGTTGACCGAACCACTATAAAAATTTTTGGTGTATTTTTTCCATTTTTCGCATTTTACTTTTCTTGCATTTAAATTTTTGATATAACTGCTTGGTAAAGTTTGATTTTGATATTCTATTTTGAGATTTTAAAAATTTCCACCATTGTTGCAATTATGAATGAATCATTAGCTTTCACATTTAATTAGTTAAATCATCCTTTTTAAAAAAATCTGAAAAATCCTTTAAAAATTAGAACTCATGTTTAGGATTTATTTTTAAAATATCAATTCACCCCCCTCTTGGCGTATCTCATATTTTCATGGATAAGCTTACCTACGTTAGTAGAATGCCCTACCTCAATGGAATAACTCAAAATGGCCCGATCTGTAGTGACTTCACTAATATTTGTACTTGTTAAAAATGAGCAAAAATGAAATAATGCTATGATTTTGAAACTTGGGTCAAATATAAAGTTGAATAATTATTTACTTTACAATCTCTCTTCTTTCATATAGTCCCACTATGGGGTTCACAAAGTAATCTTAAAATCTCCTAATTATTAATGGGTGCCAAACTAAAGCTATAATGATCATCATGCTTCATAACCCTTAGATTATAAAGATGATTAATATACGAGGGATCAAAAGGAACCCACTTACCTCGAACATAACACTCTTTGTTTTGGCCTTTTTTAGCATTGGTGAAAAAACTCACGGACCACATTCAAAAAAGTAGCAAAAGGCTCTTCACAAAGGGTTTCCCAACCTCAGTTCATAATCATTTACATTATAGCTCCACTTGGGTTTAGGAAACCCCTCTAAGGAATGAACTGCTTGGTCACAAACAAATTAACATAGCACTCTTTGGCATCGATAAATATGAATTTTCTTTTATAAAAAGAGGAGGCATCCATCTTTTTACTAACCAAAACTTTTAGAGCCATTAGAAGATTGAGAAGAATAGGCCAAGAAAATATCACAAAATCATAACACAAAGCAACTCAAAAAGTAATGAAAATAATGAAACCAACCCTTCCTATTTATAAAAATGATGAACATTTTAGCATTGTGATGGGCTTTATTGCAGTGCTGGAAAAGACACTAAGACAATAGGTAAACTGATAAAGGCATCACACTTAAAAGGCACGTGGTACTATGGTGTAGGCATTAGTAAACAAATCAGCAACTTTTTGACCAAGAAACCATTGTGATGTTTAACATGTGAAAGCACTACAATGCTCTAGAAAGACCACCACTATGGTGCTAAAAACACTAATTAAAGTTTTGACCTAATGTTGTGCTACCGAGCACAATGCTATGATGCTTCATGAAGAATCATAATAAAAGCAATTGTGTTGTACAATACATTGAATAGAATGCACCAGTGCTATAGCAAAGATCAGTTTTGGCACTGCAGCACTACATGGACCAATGCCGAAGTGTTGTATGAGTAAGAATAGCGTTGCAGAGCTTAAATATCTAGCACTAAAATATTATAACATGCCAATTTTCTTGAAACATTAACACAGTGGCGCACAATTTTAATGTTATAGGGCTTGGCAAGCAAATGCTGCAGCACTTAATGGTCTAGCGCTACATCGCTAAGCTAAATTTATAACTTATGTGAATTTTAGAAAAAATTGATATGTACTAATATTGGTCATAACCATACTTAGTAAAATACATTAAACACATACATTACATTTTTCACAATAATAAAATATCAAAATTATACAAATAAACAAAAATTTCAACAAAAAAAACTAAGAACAAACATCAACATAATTAGGTTACCTCCCAAGCAGTGTTAAGTTTATAGTTTTTAGCCATACTTGCTTAGATTTTTTATTTTGGCTGGGTTACATCATTTCCACTCTTCAATTGGTCCACACTAATATCCTTCCCTCTCTCATTAGGATTAATTTTACTATGACTGGGAAATGATCCATAAGGTCTACTACTAAAAGAGATTGTAAGCTATCCTAATTGTTCCAAATTTTTAATCGAAGTAACTTGACTTTATAATTAAGTTCTCAATTGAATCACTATCTCTTTCAAGGATGTCTTCTTATCTATAAATTGATTATTCTGATTAAAATATGGAGGATCAAAAGGTCTAGGGTTTACTGCAGATTGCTTAGGATTATTCCAATTTCCTCCTGACCTGCTTTCCACTGATAATTACTACCAACATTATTATTATACTGATTAAAATTAGGATGGTTCCTCCAACCTGGATTGTAAGTATTAGAATAGGGATTATTTTATCTTCTAATCAAATTCATATTCTCAATCCCTTAAGCATTATTCTCTCCAACAAATTCAAATCTTGCTCTTCCAATTCTATATATAATCATGATCCTGAACTAACACTAAAATTATCTAGCTTTTTAGATTTAACCACCACATGAGCAGTCCAAATAGATAAGACATCTGACTCATACACTCCTGCTACTCTATAAGGATTCACTATATCAGAAGGCCACTAAAAATTATTTATATCCATTCCCTTAATTAATGCATAGGCTTCATCAAATGTCTCAGACATCAAAGACCCTCCAACTACAGCATCAAATATCTACCTAAGGGATCCTCTAGTTCATTATAGAAAGTCTGAATAACTAACTAATCGAATAAAGCATGGTGAGAGCATTTCCTAAGCATCTCCTTAAATCTCTCTCAACTTTCATAGATTGTCTCTCCTTTAAACTAGAAAAATTATGTTATGATTCCTTAGCTTGGTAGTTTTAGAGGGTGGGGATACATAGCTAGAAATTTATGTGCCAACTCATTCCAAGTGGTTGTGGAGTTTGGAGGTAACGAATTCAGCCATAACTTAACATTGTCACTTAGCAAAAATGGAAACAATTAAAGCCTACTAGGATCTTCATTAACACCATTATACTCGAATATTACATAGATTTATAAGAAGCTAGTTAAGTGTAGGTTGGGATCCTCAAAAGAAGTTCCCCTAAACTAAGAATTTTAAATCATCTAAATTATGATGGGTTTCAGCCCAAATTTATTATCTTGGATAGTAAGTCTATTGATACTCTATTGAATTCCATCTACTAAGAATTTCAGCGCCAGATTATACGGACTAGGTTTAATGCATGAATTAAGTTTAAGCTCTGGGCTAAAATATGTTATGCTTATGTTCTTTGATATGCAATACCCACAAAATATACAAGTGCGTATGTCGATCAAGTAATAAAGTGATTGAGTGAGTGTTGGTCCCATGAAGAAGTGTTCTACTAACTTGCAAGTAAATTAGTATTGCTTATTACATCTATAATATTTATCCAACAAATCGAAAATAAAAGTTGAGATTCTATCACTATAAAGGATTGTAAGAGAAAAGATAAGAGAGAAAACTAGATTTCATTTCTTATATAAAAGATAAAATGAAGAGTAAAAGTTATTTTAGATGTCACCCAAATCATACAAATGTACTCTCCATGCCTCTCTCTCCACCAACTATATGATTGCTTATAAGAAATACGCTAACAATTTTTGAATGTAGTATCCTACACTCCCCTAGCCTTCTTTAGATTTTACTCTAAGGGGGCACTACAGTCTAGAAATGAAAAATATCAAAACTATGACTGAACTAACAAAACCCTCTACTAAAATAAATAGAGAACTATTTATATTTATACAAAAAAGGGCTCAGGCATAGTGACACTTTACATGGTGGCATTGTGAAGTTACAAAATGAACTAGCACCTCGGCACTATTATGATTGCTCAACTGTGATGTTGTGTTGACTTGACCGGTCTAATGGTTGAACTAGTGCATCGCTTGGTTGATTCAGCATGGCTCCATCTTTCGTTAACTGCTTTATAATGGTGCTACATAATTTAAGTGTTGTGATGCTTAAATGTGCAATCTGGTGCTATAGCATTGTAATGCTCAGTGCTCTGATGCTCAAATTCCTGAGGCTCAAGTACGATAGTGCTACTTTTTGGTGTTGCAGCATTATAAAGCTTTATGGCACTGACCTTGGACCCTCAATTAATTGCTATTTCCCTTAGGCGCTAGCACTACAATTTCCTGATCTAGCGTCGAGGAGTAGTGACGCTGCGAAGCTAGAAGTTGGAGCATTATAGCATTGGTGCAACACTTATGAATTATTTCTCCTTTTCTTGAGCATTTCCTGTACAACATCAACTAAAAAAATATTTTTATGGATATTTAAGATAATAAAATACTTCAAAATTTACACTAAACAACCTCCTAAAATATTTATTATTAGATACAAATAGGATGAACATCACCCTAGTATGATAGAGATCACATCATAAAAATGCCTCAGCCACTATTAGTCAACTCCTTTGTGACAAACTCCATAATGAGTAATGTGTGAGTCCCTAATAGATGGAAAGTATTATATGCCCTAGCACTATAGGTGAATACATGCACTATGCCATCATCAACATCAAAATACCTCAGCCACTGTCGGCTGACTCCCCCCTTTATGCCAAGCTCTTTAATGTGTAACGCCTAAGTCCCCAAGAAATGGTGAGTCTTATGTGCACTGACACTATAGGTGACTACATGCATCATACCAATATAAGGGTATGCCCCCCTCTTTTGCATGAACTCCATAAAAGCAACACATGGCTCACCATATTTGGTGAGATTTCACACCTCAACAATGGTAGGGAATAGCACTCACGGATGATTACCTTTACCTCCCAATCGAAAGCATCTCAATGAGGGTAGAGTGTGCATTCCATCAACCATCAAGTCTTGAAGATTACCCCGATGAAGAAAAAGATTATGGTGTAAGGTGTTGTCTATCACAGGAAACTTCACATACAAACAACGCAACTCTCAACCATTAAGTCAGGAAGACCAAAATTGCATTACAAAGAAAGAAGGATCAATGTCTCAACTCTCTCGCTCAATGGCTCCATTGGCGTAAGGTTGGTATACAAAAACTAACTGACATTGCTTCTCAGATACAAGGAAATATGAAAAAAAAACTGAATGATAAAAGAATTTCTTTATATTTTTCTATCTATTTTAAATCAAAAGTATCACAAGATTATATGATCAAGGTCTATGTGACTCATTTATCAGTCGCACTCATTCCTTCACTCACTTTTTTACTATTCCTCTCAGGAAATTCCCTAAATAATAGGAAGGTTTCCCAAATTAGGAATCGTGCTCACCTCTAGCCACAAGTTATTGAATGTAATTAGTGACCCCTTCAAAATAATGGTCGCCCAATATACATTCAAAATCTCTATCGTGCACAATGCAGATGACTTTATCTAGCTTCTTGGTTAGCTTAGTAATAGTCTCCTCAGCCTGAGCATTGGCCTTGATGATCATAGCATGATTGATAGTAATCACATCAGCCTGATCTCTGGTCTCCACAACTAATAATGCCTCAGCCCTTGCTGAGTCTAATTCAAATCAATGTTATTCATTCATCTAAGAGATCCCCCTTTCAACAAGTTCACTTATTCACCATTTCTCGATGAATCTCCCACTCCAGATCCAGAGTGAGTTTGACATATCTCTTTACATTTCTCATGAGTTTAATCTTGACAACCATCCTAAGGTAATGATTGCAAAGCAAGAAAGTTTTTTGTTAAGTATCTGCCAACTAGCTCATCATTGAACAGACCAAGCTACATATATCTAACTCAAAAATATCTCATTCTTGTCCTAAGTCATGAGTAATTCTATTGTTCTCAAAGCACCAGTTGGATATTAGAATGACACCTTGCTCTTCACTTGTAGAAACCTCATCGCCATTTGATGCAGCATAACCCAGAGAATCGCCACAAGCTTCAACACTTCTGACAGGTTCTTTTCCTTTATCCAAAACAACAATAGTTATTTCCTCATTACTTATCAATAGCTCAGTAGGTGTTACCTCCTTTCTGGAGGACTCCAAAACCTCCTTTATCCTTGAAGACGAGGGAGGACCACTCCAATTCATAGGCGCCCTCAATTTTTTTGCAAAAAATGCCCTAAATCTTGCACCAGCATAAGTGTCCTACTTCTTTAATCGAACTTATAGATGAACCTCAACTCCGATTGAAGAAGGCTTCTTTTTCATTATCATTGCCTCCATCGCAGCCATTGATAAAGATGCCATATTTACAGGAAACGTGCAACCCATAATTGCTCTTGTAAGTCCATAAATACATAATCATAATAAGGCGAGGATTTCACCTAATCATAACAAGCAAGACACTTACTATAAAAAGTCTTAAAAAATTCTGATAGGAAAAATGCTGAGGAATAATTAACGATTCATTCTTCACTAGCCTCAACATTTCTACTCAATAGATAACTTTGGGTGGGCCAACTTCTTCTTCTTCTTCAGTGTCATTGGAGCAACTAACAACTTCCACTAAGGTAAGCTTAGAACCCCAACAAATTTTACTTTTCAATCATGAACCTTGTTCTCTGGGCCAATAGTCTTAACCTGATGCATTACGAGAACTAGATGAAACATTCCTAGGACACCTTTGCCTTGAACACATGTCTGAATAGATTCAATGACCATAGTAAACCACACTCCCATAGAAGATAAGTAAAAGATACAATCAATGCAATAAAATTCTACAACAACTAAGCAGAGACTACTCCATAGAAATTCAGAACTTTCTCTATCTTGGCAAATAGAGAAAAAAACAGCAGTAGTGCTAAGTGATCAACGGGGATGACTAATTTCCCATCCAGTACCATGTTGATTCATTCTTCATCCTTTGTCGACCTTACAGAGTAATCATCATGAGAAAAATAGAAAACATGAAATACATAATCATCATATTCCACCATAAGGAGAGTAACTGAAAATCCTTTTTTTTAGGAACTTACTTGTGCACTTATGCAGACCAGACATATTAATAGAAATATTCAAAAATAGAACAAGTAAAAGAGACAAAGCGAAGGTCCCATTCATAGGTTCATACCTCTCCTATTTATATTCTGAATCACAAGCACATAGATTAAAGCCTCTTAAATTAAAATTAATGAAAACTATCACACCATTCCCTCTCATCATTGTAAGATCCAATAAACCTAATTACACTCTCACCAAGCTGCTAAAATAATAACTCTTGAAATTCATAGCACACCAACGGCCTCATCTTATTCGATGAGATAAAAATAATCTCTTTTTTTGCATGAAACTTTCAAAAGTCAAAGATTTTATTCAAAAAGGACAATCGCCCTCAACAAATACATAGCTCAAAAAAGAAAATCAGTTCATATGGAGATTACATTAGAAACACTCCAACATAGGATCTTTTGCTATAATCAACCTTAATCTTCCCATCATATCAAGGCACTGAACAACATACTTAGCACCCTAGAGGAAACTCTTATGTTTAGTCTAACTAAGCATCGTACACCACTCAGCTTCCATCAAGTTTATGTGACTCCACATGGCCTCCAATTGATCATTCAATGGGGTTTCCATACCCCTTCGACCTCCATCACATGTTGTAACAACTCCCTCTCCACCAATATCAGGCTCATCTGCATCTCTTGATATGGTTGCCAACTCCAGGGCTACTAGCCTCCCTATAATTTCTTCTGATGAAATTCACTCTGAAGGAAGGGGTGGATCAGTGAACAAGGTAAATGAGAAATAATCCAAAGACTGCCTAACAATTTTGTCCATATTCCACTCCTCAAGAACCTCTTTGACAGCCTTTTCAAAAGCAACGGTGGCCTCCTCGACAACTATATCCCACTTGGGTTCAATCTCCTCTTTAGAGTGACATCACTCATGCTCTCTAGCATGATCCTGGGAGGAAAGGGATGACTTCTCCCATTACAAGGACCTTCACATTCTCTAGTCATACCCCCAACGGCGAGAATAATAGGAAAAACTATCTCTTTTGTCCCCATAATAGGATTAGACAACCAATCATACTTAATGACAATCGGACCCTCAACATTAGCTCATATCCCCTTCAATAGGGAACCAATGATGAGACCCATCGAGTTCACTGACACTCATTCCTCTCCTTCACTAAGAGCTTTAGTCAGTGTGGCTTCTTCCATATTTAAGATCTACATGCTAAAGGACAGTCGTGCTCTATTATAAGGAACCTTCCTGGAAGCTTAACACTGAGAAGAGTGGAAATATCCATTTCATTAAAATCAAGGAAGGCATACAAGGTTGAAAGCAAAAGAAAACACCTACTATAGCTGAGATCAATATTTATAGCGAAACCATATGACAGGACTTTCTAATCTCTAAGGGCACACAAACCTCAAAAATTATAAAGATTTAGGATAGTAAATTTGAATTTACTCTTGCTTTTTCTAGTTTTTCTCCTTTATCTGACCTTTTTGACATCCAATATTATAAGGGTAGAATAAATTGACCCATGACTACTATTGTAGGTACCCAGTGTTAGGTGTCTTACAGGTTACATTTGGGTTGAGCAGAAGGAGAACCTTATCCTGCCTCAAAATAGTCAATTCCAGGGACTTGCTTAGGAGCTTAACACTAGAGCACAATAGACCATCTTTAGCCACACCTTCGAGGCAATCTCCCTCCTTAACAGGGATGACCTCAAAAGTTCCCCTGTTAGTCGGATAAATTTTTATCCATCTTGGCTAGAGTCAAGCCTACCACACAAGACACATCTATAGTTAAGTAAATGCTATATGTCTCCCCCAAAAGACAGATGTTACAATCAAATGAATCTCAAGATCACATCAAGATGCTACTCAAGTAGTCATATGAATAATAAAAAGGTATAAAATATGTGATATATATAAAACTAGAACATAAGGTACAAGATAACTAGTGCTTAAAATACCACTCTAACCATCACAATACAGTAGCTCTCATAGCCAATACTTCAATTGTTACATCACTATAAACATGGCAGTCCTTCATATTACTAAATTCTCTCCCAAAATAAAGTTGTGGCGCTCCTTTCACTCTCTTAATTTTTTTAACAAATACTCGCTACTACTAAATCTAATCTACCAAGCACCCAAAATCAAAAGCTGGGTTACCTCCCATACAGTGCTAAGTTTATAGTCTTTAACCAAACTTGCCTAAATTTATCAATTTGGCTAGGGTACATTGCTACCATTCTTTAAAAAATTTGGTTAGGGTACATTGCTACCATTCTTTAAAAAATTTCTCTAGGATCTTTCTCTTTTTCCTTTGGGTTAGCTTCAGTATTGTAAGTAATGATCCAAGAGGTCTACTACTTACTAAAATTATAAGCTGACTTAATTAGATTTCTAAAATTTTAATTAAAGCTGCTTGATTTTGCAATTAAGTCCCTAACTGCACACTACATCTTCCTATGATGATTTTTTACTTCTAATCTAATTGCTTTGATTAAATCCTAGAAAATATATAGGCCTAGGATTAACAGCAAGTTATTGATGATTATTCTAATTTACTCCTTGATTATATTGACTAATATTCCATTGATTATTACTAATAATATTATTTGACTAATTAAAATTAGGATGATTCCTCCAACATGGATTGTATGTATTGGAGTAATGAATATTTTATGTTTCAATCAAACTAATATTATCAATCAATTGTACATTACTATTTTAAATTAAATGTGATCCACCAATTTTATAGATGATTCAGCTCCTAATTTTGCATTTACTCCTATTATGCTCAACTTCTTAGAAATTACTATAACTTGTGTAGTCAAAATTGACAAAGCATTAAATTCATATATTCTTGCTACTCTTTTAGAATTTACCCTATCAGCAGGCCATTAGAAATTATTAGTAGCCATTTCCTCTATTAATTCATATGCTTCCTCAAATGGCTTAGACATTAATGATCCTCTTGTTGTAGCATCTATGATTTCTCTAAGAGATCCTACTAATCAATTCTAAATGTTTGAATAACCAACCAATCAAGTAAAGCATGGTGAGGGTATTTTCTAATAATTTCCTTAAATCTCTCCCAACTCTCATAAAATAATTCTCCTTCAAACTAGGAAAAAAAATAATATCATTTCTAAGTTTGGCAGTCTTTGAAGGTGGGAAATACTTAGCAAGAAATTTATGAGCCAACTCATTCCAAGTAATTATAAAGCCTATAGGTAAAGAATTCAACCACATCTTAGTTTTATCTCTTAAGAAAATAGGAACAATCTAAGTCTAATATCATCATCACTAACACCATTGCACTTAAATGTTGCACAAATTTTAAAAAAATTGGCTAAGTATAAATTAGGATCTTCAATAAGAGTTTCCCAAACTAAGAATTTTAAATCATTTTAATTATGGCAAGTTTCAATTAAAAATTATTAGCTTACATCATAGGCCTATTAATGTTATGGTGAATTTTGTCTATTAAAGGGTTAGCATAATCCCTAAGAGGTCTAGAATGATCATGATCTAGTATAAGTTTAACCATTTTTATAATCTTGTTAGTTCTTCAAATTTTTGAAATGGTTCTTTCTATTTCAATGTCAAACAACAAAGGTTTCCTTCTATGTCTATAAAGCATACAACCATGAATATGTAATAAATAAATAAAATAATAGATACAAGTAGGTCTAACTATATAATTAATTTAATAATATAGTTAAAATTATTAAAAGTAAAATACCTCCCCAGCAACAGCGCCAAAAACTTGATGGGGGCTATGGACTGAACTTTTAAATTATATAAAAGTCTAGGGCTCTATCACCCCTAAAAATTGCTTAGGTTTTTTTTGTATAAAATTAATAAAGCCATACTTAATATATGCAAGTATACATGCCGAATTAAGTAATAAAGTGATAGAGTAAAGTGTCGAACACATGAAGAAGTATGCTTACTTACAATAAACTACTATTCTTTACTCTAATTACAATAATTATCCTAGTAAAATAAAAATTATAAATATGGAGATTCTAGAAAGGTTGATGTAGGATGATAAGCCTAAGTGAATTATCCTTAGGCACACAATTGCGAAGCCATACAATCACCCGATGCGAAAGCTAATACACTTATCAGAAGTTACAATAATGGTGATGATAGTTTAATCAACACAATCGAATATCAATCACAGATTTTTAACATATAATTTTTCATATAAATAAATCGTAGAAAAGTAAAGTGCAGAAAATAAAAATTAGAATGAGCACACTAGAATTTTATAGTGATTCAGTCAAACCATAACCTACATCCACTCCCTAGAGTGCTCCTCTCAATGTATTGCACTAAACCTTTAGTGACACTCCTTTAGCCCCCATAGTTTGATGGAGAAACCCTTACAAAATCTCTTCCACTAACCCAGTGTTATAGAGGAATGAATCTTTTCACCCTCCAAGTGAGGGAGAGAACCTAACATCCTTTTTTACCCTCTAAGTGAAGGCAAAGAACTTGGAATCCTTTTTCACCCACTTGATGAAGGAAGAGAACTTGGAATCCTTTTTAACCCTCCTGGTGAAGGCAGAGAACCTGGAATCCTTTTTCACACTCCTGGTGAAGACAGAGAACCTCGAATCACTTTCATATTCCCTGATGCAACAGAGTAGCAGGGTCCTTTGACACCAAAGGGGTCTTCTTCCCAAAGCTTCCCTCAAGGAAAACCTTGACACATAGAGAAACTCAAGTGCAAGTCTGCAAGAGCAACCATGTGGAACACCCTCTCATACTCCCATAAAACCCATAAGGATCTTCTCCTTCTCTCACAAACTCCACCCTTTCACTGCCAAGCTCCAGGCTCTCTCTTCAAGCTTCATTCAAAAGAAAATAACTCAATGAATACCAAAAAGACTCTCGCAAAGCCTTATGAGAAAGCTTAAATAGAGGGCTTCAAAAAATCCTAAAACTTCAATTATGTTGACACTAATTATACAGTATGATTAATTCAAATAACCATGTTAGTCATGTACGAAGAATAAGGCACTGTACGATCACATCAAGAATATGAGCTAATCATGTAGTATGATTTAAGAATCATCCAGTAGGACAAGTTCAAATGACTTGGATTATCATCTCATATGATTAGCGATGATTTAATATCATCCCATGCACGGATTGGGTTATACAATATGATTGGGTCCAATCATCCTGTACGATCTAACCAGATTTATTAATCTAAAATCATTCTCCAATTATAGGATTAATTTAGGCAATATTCTATTATATTATATAGTACGATACCTATCGTATGGTTCAATTAGTATATATTTTGAATTTCAAAATATTTCCTAAATTATGATTGACAGCTAAGATCTTGATTTCAACTGACCATCCTGTATGATATTGATCGTACAACACGATGCGTTCAAATAGCTTTAATTTTGCCAATTAGCCATTTTAATATTTTTTTTGAATAACTGATCATACATTATGATATGGATTATACAGTATAATTAGTTTAGAAAAAAAATATAATTCTAAATTTTTTGCTATCTCACTCATTTGAGTGTGTGTATGCATGGTCACCAGGCTAGCATACACCCTTATAGGACTTGACTCAAGAAATTAAAAATAAATAAATGAATATTACAGACTCTTTTAACATACCCTGTTCTACGCAATCTTGAGCCTTGAATCTTTATTGAATGGTGTGTGATGTACCTAAAATGTTACTACACACACAAACAAATATGCACTATAAATACTAGGAGAAATAAAGAGGTAATCAATAATATTTATTATCATAAAAAATATAAGCTCGGCAGCTCTAGTTGCAATAATCTCCACCTTTATGATGATAGCAAATATTATTATTTGAATTTACAAATTAATTTTATTTTCTCCTAATCTCTCCCTCACTAAGAGAATTATATTAAAAATAGGGGAAAATATTTTTTTAAAGAAAGTTAATTTAAAACTAAGTAACAAGTGAACAAATACAACCAAATATATATACTCCCCCTTTTGACATCACCAAAAAGAAGAGATAATACAACACATAAATTGAACTCCATGCTTGAAATAAGAAAATTTTAAAGAAATGAAAGGAAACAAGTAAAACACACAACACAGAAGGATAAAAAAAATGAAAACATGAAAAATGAAACTACAACACACAATTAGGCATAAAACATAACTATAAAAAATAAATACAATAGATAAATAAATAGGCAAACAAACCTTAACATACTTATACCTAATCAGAGTTAATAATTAAATCCATGACCATTTAGCATAAGTTTGTTAACTCATCTTCTTGCTCTTGTTTTGATGAGCCAGAGGATAAGTCTGCTCATGAGATTTTTTGCTTCTTTTATTTTCTTATTTTGCATTTGGCTTATCCTCACCCTTTTCCTTCACAGGTTCGCTCTTAAAATTGGGGCATTCAGATTTCAAATGTCTAAGTTTCCTACACCCAAAGCATATAATGTTAGAAGAAAACTTATCATTTTTACCATTTTTTTCCTTTGCTCCACTTTAGTTGACGCTTGTGCTTGCGCTTCAGAAAACTTTTGAATTAGCTTATTATTAATGTTATCTCCTCACTTTCATCATCTCCTAAGCCATTTTTATCAATGTATTTGTCCTGTAGCATTATAGTCTTCTATATTCTCTTATCACCTGCATCCAAAAGTCTTTGACTAACACTTTGCTCATAGGCAATGAGTGAACCATGCAGATTATCAATAAAACAAGCATTTAAGTGTTTTGATTCACATATAATAGTGACTTTGACATCATAATTATTAGGTAGACAACATTAAATTTTATTAAACTTCTTAGAGTTTGAAAGTTCTCTACCTAAAGTATGTAATGATGTCATTATCGGAGTAAACTTAATGTACATGTCTGAGATAGTCTCATAAGATTTCATGCAAAAAAATTTGTAATCATGCAATAATACATTTAACCTAGATTATTTGACTTCACTAGTACATTCATATGTAATGCATAGTATATCCCAAATGTCCTTGCTAGTGGTACATATAGAAACTCTTATATAGTCTTCAAATATAAGTGGACAAAAAAATTATTTAAGAATTTATCATTCAGTTGTGCAAAGACTTATTCTTCTCTACTCCATTCAGTAAAAGGAATGTTACTTTTGACTCCATTGACAATATGTAATGGTATAGAATAATTAGTTTGAATGATATACCACATTCAAAAATCAATTGATTGTAAAAAGTAAACATGCAAATTTTTTAAAAATCAAATGGTATGTTATAAAATAAAGATGGATGAATTATAAAATAACCCTATGTAGTGTTTCTATATACAAATTATGCCATGGATAATTTTTCTCAAAGTTTTCTAAAATGTTACTTATGAGAATCACTCTGATACCAATTAAAAGTTCAATGTAGGATGTTAAGCCTAAGTGAACTATCCCTAGGCACACCAAAGAGAAAGTAATACAACCACCTGATGCGGAAGCTAATACACTTATCATAAGTTACAATAATGATAATGATAGTTTTACCAATATAATGGAATATCAACCACAATTATTCAACATATAGTTTTTAATATAAATAAATTACAGAAAAGTAAAGTGCAATAAATAAATATTAGAATGAGCACACCAAAGTTTTATGGTGGTTCGATCAAATTATAACCAACATCCACTCCTCAAAGTCCTCCTCTCTAGGTATTAAACCTTTATTGACTCTCCTTTAGCCCCCACAGCTAGGAGGAGAAGCCCTTACAAAATCTCTTCCACCAACTCGGTGTGGCAAAGGGCCATAATCTTTTCACCCTCCTGGTAAGGCAAAGAATATAAAATCCTTTTACACCCTCCTGGTGAAGACAGAAAACCTAGAATCCTTTTCACCCTCCTAGTAAAGGTAAAGAATCCGAAATCCTTTTTCACCCTCCTCATGAAGGCAGAGAAACTAGAATCTTTTTTAACCCTCCTGGTAAAGGCAAAGAACCTGGAATACTTTTTTATTCTCCTGATAAAGGCAGAGAACCTAAAATATTTTTTACCCTCTTAGTGAAGGTAGAGAATCTCGAATCACTTTCACCTTCCCTGGTGCCACATAGTAGCTAGGTCTTTTGATACCAAAGAGGTCTTCTTCCTAAAGCATCCCTCAAGATAAATATTGACATATGGAGAAACTAAGGTGCATGTTCATCAGAGAAACTGCATGGAACTCCCTCTTACACTCCCTTAAAACCCACAAGGATCTTCTCCCTCTCTCACAAACTCCAACTTTTTTCTCCCAAGCTCTAAGATCTCTCTTCAAGTTTTCTTTAGAAGAAAATAATTCAATGAATGTTAAAAAGACTCTGATAAAGTATTATAAGAAAGATTAAATAGAGGGATTCAAAAAACCCTAAAAATTTAATTTTGTCGACACTGATCATATAGTACAATACTATATCGTATAGTACGATTAGTTCAAATAACCCTGTTAGTCCGGTACAAAGAATAAGGTGTTATACAATCAGTTTAAGAAATTAAGCTGATCATCTAGTACGATTAGTTCAAATGACTTGGATTATCATCCCGTATGATTGACGATGATTAAATATCATCCCATGCCAAGATTGGGTCATACTGTATGATTATGTCCAATCATCCTGTATGATATAACTAGATCAATTAATCAAAAATCATTCCCTAGTTATAGGATTAATTTAGGCAAGATTTGATTATATTATATAGTATGATACCTATTATACGGTTTGATTAGTATATATTATGAATTTTAAAATATTGCTTAAATTATAATTGGCGGCTAAGATCTTGATTTCAACTAATCGCCCTATACGATATTGATCATATAGTATGATAAGTTTAAATAGTTTTAATTTTGCCAATTAGCCATTTCAATGATTTTTTTGAATAGTTGATCATATAGTATGATTAGTTTAAAAAAATTATAATTCTAAATTTCTCACTATCTCACTCCTTTGAGTGTATGTATGCATGGTCACCAGGCTAGCATACACCCTTATAAGATTTAACTCAAGAAATCAAAAGTAAATAAATGAATATTATAAACTCTTTTAATATATCATATTCTATCCAATCTTGAGCCTTAAATCTTCATTGAATGGTACATGATATACCTGAAATTTTAGTACATACAAATAAATATACACTATAAATATTAGGAGAAATAAAGAGGTAATCAATAATATTTGTTATCCTAAAAGACATAAGCTTGGGAGCCCAAGTTGCAACAATCTCTCCTTTTTTTATGATGGAAAACATTATTGGTTTAATTTGTAAACTAATATTATTTTCTCCTAATCTTTCCCTCACTAAGAGAAATATATTAAAAATAAGGGAAAATATTTTTTTTTAAGAAAGTAAATTTAAAACTAAGTAACATATGAACAAATACAACCAAATATATATACTCCCCTTTTTACATCACTAAAAAGAAGAGATAATACAACACATAAATTGAACTACATGCATGAAATAAGAAAATTTCAAAGAAAGGAAAGGAAACAACTAAAACACACAACACAGAAGGATAAAAGATATAAAAACATGCAAAATAAAACTACAACATACAATCATGCATAAGACATAATTATAAAGAAAATAAATAAAAAAGAGAAACAAACACTCAAATAAACCTTAACATACTTGTACTTGATCAGAGTTAACAATTGAATCCATGACCATTCAGCATAAGTTTGTTACCTCATCTTCTTGCTCCTATTCTGATTAGCCAGAGGCCATGTCTGTCCAGGAGATTTTTTGCTTCTTTCCATTTCCCCTTTTTACATTTGGCTTATCTTCACCCTTTTCCTTCACAGGGTGGCTCTTAAAATTGGGGCATTTGGATTTCAAATGTCTAGGTTTTCTACACCCAAAGCAAATAATGTTAGAAGAAAACTTGACTTTTTTACCATTTTCCCTTTGCTCCACTTTAGTTAACGCTTATGCTTGCACTTTAGGAAACTTTTGAATTGGCTTATTATTAACTTTATCTCCTCACTTCCATCATCTCCTAAGCCATTTTTATCTATGCCTTTGGCCTGTAGCACTATAGTCTTCTCTATTCTCTTATCACCTGCATCCAAAAGTCTTTGACTCACTCTTTGCTCGTAGGCAATGAGTGAGCCAATCATATTATCAATAGAATAAGCATTCAAGTGTTTTGATTCACATATAATAGTGACTTTGACATCACAATTATCAGATGGACAATATAAAATTTTATTGACCTTCTCAGAGTTTGAAAGTTCTCTACTTAAATGATACAGTGATGTCTCTATCTAAGTAGTGTACATGTCTGAGATAGTCTCATAAGGCCTTATGCAAAAAAGTTTGTAAACAAGCAATAATATGTTTAACCAAGACTATTTAACTTTATTAGTACCTTCATATGTAATGCATAGTCTATCCCAAATGTCCTTGCTAATGGTACGTGTAGAAACTCTTATATAGTCTTCAGACTTAAGTTCATAAAAAAATAGTTTAAGCATTTAGCATTTAGTTGTGCAAAGACTTGTTCTTCTCTACTCCATTTAGTAACAGGAATGTTAGTTTTGACTCCATCGATAATACGTGACAGTACAGAATAATCAGTTTGAATCATATGCTACATTCAAAAATCAATTGATTGCAAAAAAGTAAACATATGAATTTTTTAAAAATTAAATGTTATGTTATCAAATAAAGATGGTTGAATTATAGAACAACCCTTTGTTATATTTCTATATACAAATTATACCATGGATTATTTTTCTCAAAGTTTTTTAAAATGCTACTTGTGAGAATCGCTCTGATACCAATTGAAAATTTGATGTAGGATGTTAAGCCTATATGAACTATCCCTTGGCACATCAATGTGAAAGCAATATAATCACCCGATGCAAAAACTAATGCACTTATCAGAAGTTATAATAATGGTGATGATAGTTTAATTAATACAATGGAATATCAACCACAAATTTTCAACATACAATTTTTCACATAAGTAAATCACAAAAAAGTAAAGTATAGAAAATAAATGATCACACTGGAATTTTATAGTGCTTCAGTTAAATCATGACCTACATCCACTCCCTAGATTCCTCCTCTCTAGGTATTGCACTAAGCCTTTATTGAATCTCCTATAGCCCCCACATCTAGGCAGATAAGCCCTTATAAAATCTCTTCCACCAACCCGATACGGTAGAGGACCGTAATCTTTTCACCCTCCTAATAAGATAGAGAACCTGAAAACCTTTTTTCACCCTCCTGGTGAAGGCAGAGAACCTGGAATCCTTTTTCACCCTCCTAATGAAGGCAAAGAACCTGGATACCTTTTTCACCCTCCTGGTGAAGACAAAGAACCTGAAATACTTTTTCACCCTCCTAATTTAGGTAGAGAACATCGAATCACTTTCACCTTCCCCAATATGGCAGAGTAGCCGGGTCCTTTGACACTAAAGATGTCTTCTTCCCAAAGCTTCCCTCAAGAAAAATCTTGACATATGGAGGAACCCAGGTGCAAGTTCACCGGAGCAACTGTGAGGAACTCTCTCTCTCTCACTCCCTTGAAACCCACAAGGATCTTCTCCCTCTCACACAAATTCTACCATTTCTCTCCCAAGATCTAAGCTCTCTCTCAAGCTTTTTTTAGAAGAAAACAACTCAGTGAATGAAAAAAAGACTCTTACAAAGTCTTATGAGAAGCTGAAATAGAGGGCTTACAAAAATCCTAAAAATTTAATCCTATCGACATTGATCATACAATACGATACTATATCGTACAGTACGATTAGTTCAAATAACCCTATTAGTCTTGTATTAAGAATAAGGCATTGTATGATTAGTTCAAAAAATTGAGTTGATCATTAAGTATAATTTGAGAATCATCCAGTATGATTAGTTTAAATAACTTGGATTATCATCTCGTATAATTAGCAATGATTAAATATCATCTCATATAAACATCGGGTCATACAATATAATTAGGTTCAATCATCATATACGATTTGACTAGATCAATTAATCTAAATTTGTTCTCGAATTACAGGATTAATTTAGGCAAGACTTGATATATCATACAGTACAATACCTATCACACAGTATAATTAGTATATATTTTGAATTTCAAAATATTATTTTAATTATGATTGGTGACAGAGTTCTTGATTTCAACTAATTGTCATGTACGATCTAGATCATATAGTATAATGAGTTCCAATAACTTTAATTTTGCAAATTAGCCATTTCAATAATTTTTCTGAATAGTTAATTGTATAGTATGATATGGATCATACATTATGATCAGTTTAAAAAAATTATAATTCTAATTTTGTCACTATCACACTCCTTTGAGTGTGTTTGTGCATGGTCACTTAGCTAGCACACACCCTTATAGAACTTGACTCAAGAAATTGAAAATAAATAAATGAATACTATAGACTCTTTCAACACACCATATTCTACCAAATATTGATCCCTAAATTTTCATTGAATGGTGCATGATGTACCTGAAATATTAGTGCACACATAAATAAATATGCACTATAAATACTAGGAGAAATAAAGAGGTAATTAATAATATTTATTATCGAAAAAAATATAAGCTCGGGAACACGAGTTATAATAATTCTATAATTGAATAAATAAATAAATATATTTAATATAATTTTTAATTTAAATATTTTGGATTGATGAGTGTAAATTTTGCATCTTTTTTAATAAGAATCTTAATTATAGATGTGATTTAAAGTATATGAATTCCTAAATATCTATCGAGCTTGTAGGGGTGAAAAGAATATATGCTAACCTCCTACAGTTATAGCATCTCCTTAAGAATCTAAAATATTTTATATTCTATATCTAGGCATGCAAATATCAGATCTTAATATTCCTGATTGTTCTTGCATTCTTTTATCGAGGCTATACATCATACTATATTTTAACTATACATATGGCCATTATATGCATTAAATTAAGAACGAGATAATTTTGAAAATATCATTTAATATTATAGAATAAGATGCTTTATTAGTACTTAACATGCACTTTACATCATCAATCTAAAACAACAGAATTGGCTAGATATAAATTAAATAATTCTCAAACTCATTTTTGTCAAACTCATGGAAGAACAAAAATATAAGTGAGTGATATCACCAAAAAGGATTAAAGTATCTCCTTTACACTCCTCTCTTAACTTACAGAGTTGCTTTAAGAAACACAGGCTAAATACTCCAAATGATATTATCGTGTACTTTTCTAACCTCCCTTACATTTTATTTTAAGAGTGAACTAGAGAAGTGCTCTAAGAAATACTGAATTCTACACAAGTGACTCAACTCCCTTATAAATATAACATCAATATTATCTATTGAATAACATAAAAGGCATCTGGAACTGTGGCACTTAAAAGAGTGGCTTCGTGGTGCCCTTGAAGTGAACTAACGCCTCTATGTTGAAACTTTTACACCACCGCGGTGCTTGCTGATGTGGATCGGTTAATTAATGAATAATTTTGTATCATCACTGATAGAACGTGCCCCTTGGAAGTTATAATTACAATGATGTGGCACTATTGACATTCGAGCACTACGGTGCCCAAGTGCAAAAAATGGTGCCAAGGTGTAAGAAATTGTGGTGTCGTGACATTTAAAAATAGAGAATTTGACACTACTAAGCTAACTTCTTAATGCCACGACACTGTTACTATTACAGTGGCACCTAGAAAACATTAAAAGTTACATAGTAGTGTTATTTCATTGGATGTTGTGATGTTGTATGCTCCTTAGAACTATTTATCTTTTTTGAGTTTTTCCTAAATGAACACAATTAAAATAACACATTTTCACTAAAACTAAAATAGGTAAAATACAACATAATTTACACTTATTATATGGGTATCAAATCAATAAAGTAGTCATCATATATGTACTATCAACTTGTAAATCAATTAGATACAGTAGTAAAACCAAAGCATCAGTAAAGAACCATCGAACTCAAATCAATACAGTAAAATCTTACAACTATGTACACATGTTATCGTTGACCTCATTTTTATATGAGGTCATCAGGATCCATCCAAACTCCTACCTATTGATCTGATGGTTGACATCATCTAGTTGTTAATCATCTAGAGTTTAATTAAATCTCAATTCAATCTTCAATCCAAACTTTACTTTAACCTTCAATCTAGCCTTCAATTAAACCTCAATCATATACAATCATCAATAATCATCCATTTAATTATGATTGAGGTGGATAAATCAAACTAAATCAATCAAATCCAAAGTCCAGTTCAAATCCTTATGGTTAAGGGCTCTTGGTCTATAACCTTTTTTAGGTGATTTTTCAATCACTTCAAAATCTAGTCAAATAACCTTCGATTTATGATCTATTAATTACATATTAATTAAGCATGTCCCTAGGGTCAACCCCCCAAATTTGAGTCCAATCTGACATTTCTAACCCTAGAAACTCAATTAAAATCTAAAGACTGCAAAACCTTCAAATATTTACACCCTATGCTCCTAGATCTGCTACCTTATAGAATTTGACCTTGGGACTTCCCTCAAAACCCTTGACCATGTCCATAACTCTTGTTATGACATTTGAACATAAAATTACCCTTTGGTGGACCAAGGTTAACCCACAGTTGACCAGAGGCCCAAATGATTAAAATGCCCTTTAAGGGGTAAAATTATAATTTTTTTCCAAACCTTAACATGGCCCAATCAAATCAAACCTTGAAACCTTCTCTA
This sequence comes from Dendrobium chrysotoxum, assembly GCA_019925795.1. NCBI lineage: Eukaryota > Viridiplantae > Streptophyta > Magnoliopsida > Asparagales > Orchidaceae > Dendrobium > Dendrobium chrysotoxum. The sequence goes on along the minus strand of CM034304.1, from coordinate 10,942,112 downwards.
ATGCATCTTAAACACAATTAAGAGTGCATTACACTCAAATTCAAGCCTTATTCATGCATCATTGAACAAGTCAACTCATATTAATGAAATTGCCCCTTAAGGGTCTAAATGGTCATTTCAACTCAAATGACTATTTCATTGCATGAGACCACCTCCATTAGTCTCAAATCACTCATTTAAACTTGTTAGACCCAAACTGAACCCATGAGTTGACCAAGTTGACCAAGTGAACCATAGTTGACCAAATCAATCCTTAAACTACACCATTATTAAAATCAATGCTTCAAACCCTTTCAAATCAATTTAACCTCTCAAAATCATTCAATTAGACATTCCACACAAGTACAAATTTTCCCAAGTCAAATTTCCCTTAATTTGACTTGGTCAACTCAATTGAAGGGGTCAAAACCCTCTATATCTTTATGCATTAAGTCAACACTCCAAATACATAGCTTCAAACACTTGGCTAATCACTCAAGCAGCCAAATGCTCCTTCTTGATTGCCACATCATCCCCATTAACTAGTTTTCCCAATCAAATGGTCAAATGTTCCTTCAAATGGGCTTAGGTGGCCATGCCACCTTTCCTCAATTCAAATTCTACTCTTATATGTTGTAGAGAAGCCCACTCCACTCTCAAAGAAGCCTTGGTGCAGCCCCTAACCAATGCTTAAGGCAATATTTATCCAAATGAAGAAAAAAGTATATGGTCCCCTCTCCACATGAACCAATGAGTCCCTCTTATGAACAAGCCTTCCCCTTGGCTTCTAACATCTTGGGGGGACATTAGGCACCCATCCAAACCTCCCTCATTCAAATCTAAGCCATTCATTCAAAAAGCCAAGGGTTAAGTGGGGAAAAGCTTAACACTTGCCATATGGCCTGCCATCTGAATTTCCCTAAAATTGAATTAAAAATTTATTTAAATGGCTATAAACTTCCAAAATTCACAGAAATTTTATTTTTTTTCACGAAATTAAGTGATTTTTGTGTCACTTGAAAGGTGTTAAGGTCTAGTATTTATTAAAATTAAAATTAAAGCATTTTGACCAGTGAATTATGACATATTTAAGTTTGTTTGAAATTAACTTTTAATAATTTTTTCACAATCTAGTGGTCAAATTGGGCATAACTTTTGGTGAAAAAATTTTAGCATCTTAGGCATCCCATGCATTTTTCTTAAGTCCAGATGTTCAATGGATTGTTGTAGGATTGTTGACCTCATTTTTATATGAGGTCATTAGGACCCAACCCGGAACTCCAAGTTAATCTAAAATCTAGGATCAATTCTAATCTTAAATCAACTTATATCCAAACCCTTGGATTTTCCTAGACCCTAGGAGCTTTTTAGGTCCTAGGACTCTTCTAGATTCCAGACCCTAGACTTTCTCTTAGTTTTAGGACCAGTCTAGATCCAAATCAACCCCGACTCATGACCAGTTTAAATTCAAATCAATCTAAACCTCAAACCAGTCCAAACTTTAAAGACAATTTTGACTTCCAGTCAACCCAAACTCAGTCACTTCAATCTCTTATCCAACTCCAATCTTATCCAAATCATTAATGAATATTCAAATAATTGTCAATGATTTGAATAATCTAGATTCAAGCATTTGAATCTAAAATTCAATTCAAACCCAAAAAATCCAGATCAAAATCCAAGGGCTAAGGACTAAGGTCCTATAACCCTTTCTAGGAGAATTTTTAGATCCCTTAAAACCCATCGAAGTGACCTCCAAATCATGATATGTCAATTGCATATTTATCAAACATGTTTCTAAAGGAAACCCTCCAAATTTGAGCTCAATCTGAAACTTCCAACCCCAGAAACTTGATTGAAATCCAGAAGCTGTAAAACCTTCAAATATTTACAGTCCTTGCCATTAGGCCTGCCATCCAGTGGATCCTGACCTTGGAGCCTCCCCCAAACCCTCTAATCACTTCCAGACCATTGATCTTGACTTCTTAAGCATTGAACTACATTTTTATAAGCTCGTTTTGACCCCCAGTTAACTAGGGCCCAAAATGACCAAAATACCCCTTAGGGGTGTGAACAGTCACCTTGGATCAAATAATCTCCAAATTGAATGTGACCACTTCCAGCAAGTTTCAAATGTCAAACCAAATCTGTTAGATCCAGATCTAGACCCTGGGTCAACCTGGCTGACCAAGTCAACCAAGGTTGACCTAAAGGCCCCTTAAGGGTCCAAACAGGTGATTTGATCCATTTGAACTCCCCAGACCTTGGGACCACTTCCAATGGTCCCCAAATATTATTTCAAGTTTGTTGAACCCATTTCCAGACCCTGGGTCAACCTGGTTGACCAAGTCAACTTAGGTTGACCCAAGTGCCCTTTAAGGCTTTAAATGGGCTATTTCAACCCATTTAAACCTATCAAACCCTTTTCACTCCTTTAAACTAACTCCTAATCAAAGCCTAAGCATGTCTTAGTCTTTGATCAACCAAACCTAAGTTGAGTTGACCAAGTCAACTCTCAATCCTTGGTCAAACCTTTATGTGATATGCTCTCACTTACCATTGCTTTGACCTTGATCCCTTTGACCTTTCCTTAAGCTATCCAAAATAACTCCCTACACCCTCTAAGTGCCACATCATTAATCTTGACTTTGTTGACTGGTCAAAGTAAGTCAACAAGACACTTAAACCCTTCTTTGAAATTTTGAACCTCTCTTTTAACCTCAAAAGCATTGGTTCTAGGCTTGGGGTTCACCCAACCTGCTCCCCACACTCCTTCCCTACCACCTCAGCCTCCTTTGACATGTTGGCTGGTCAAAAGGGTCAACCCAAGCTTAAACTTCTTTCTTATGGTCAACTCCCTACCTCTATCCTATCTCTCTCTATCTTAGGCTGTTATAGGGATTCTATTCAGGTCCTAAAGCTCCCTTAGAGGCTCCTAAATCGATCTCAAGCTTGGGTTTAGCTTTAAATGGCAATGGTCCCCCCCCCCCCCTCTTGCCCAATGCAACCAATGGGAGAACCCCTTGCTCCATCCTTTCCCTCTATCATTCAACGACCTGGGGCACATGTCCCATCAAGGGAAGAAGCCTAATCGATCAGGGTCGTCCATCCAGTCCCAGGATATTTGAATAGGGCAAAAGCCCTCAAAAATTATGATCATTCTAATCCCTACACTCTCTCACTACACCCAGCCTCCCAGACCCAGATTTTATTCTGTTCGAGTTCTCCAGACCTTCCTACACCTATTCCAAGCTCAACTCCACCAGTTAAAGCTCATCGGTGATGAGATCTCCAGTGAACTGAGGTGTTTTCCATCCAAAGCTGCCCTAACTCGATCCAACGAGTTTCAAACCGCAATTTTAACTAGGAACTTATACGAGGACAGTCTACAAGCTCAACTGTATCAAAATCCCAAAGATCTAATGGTAAAATTGCTCAAAAATGTAAGCCCTAGGTCACCACACCTAGATGTAAAGACCTCTTCGCAAAGTGCATTTTAAGCTAAGTATTTTACCCCACATGATTTCTGTTCATGTCTAGTTGCTATGTTTAAAATTTTGAGTCAAATGATCGATCCGATCTCCTAAATGAAGCAAAAGATCATTTCTAGGGCATTTTTTGTAGTTTAGCCCATGTGTACAAAATATCAACCGTTGATTATGCTATCAATGGCTGGGATTTCACCATATCGCATTTCGTTTCGACCGTGTATGCCCGCAATTTGCCCAGGTCTTTGTCTAGCTTGATCTGAGCCTTCCATTCCAAACAGCAGAGATGGATCTTTCACCATCTAATTTCCTTTAAACATGATTGGACTACGGGATTTGATCTCTACTGTTTGATGGAACCATAGAGAATTCGATGGTGTTGGATCAATGCTGACTCGAATAAGTGTCAATGCGATGGCGATGCTGCGCCCCCCCCCCCCCCCCCCCCCCCCTCCCCCTCACCATTAATGACCAATCATTACTGCAATGTACTGATTGGTCATAAATGCCGCCAGTTAACGTGGTTTCAATCCGGCCGCTGGGATGATGCCGCATGGCTTCTCCGTTAATGCGTTAACGAGCGAACGCCCAGGATTGTGCCGCGTGGCTCACCATTACGCTTATCATCGTCGCCGTAAATTTAATTAATAAAATGATTATTTTAAATGTTCTTAAATACAAAATCATACAAAATTAATTTAAAAATAAATATAAATCCAAAAATTCATTATTTTATATCAAATGTTTTATATAAACTTTAATTTAAAATTAGTTTCAAATTAAAATATTTAATTTATTTTCAGTAATTTTGTTTTTTTTTATATTTAAGTAATTATTTAATTACCTAATTGAATGTTAATTAAATATTAATGAAATATTTAGATATTTTATCTTAAAATATATTATTTTAAAAATTCTAGTGGATAATATCAAAATATTTATTTTAAAATCAATATTAATTTAATATATTTTACCTAAATATTTGAATCTAGATTTTAATTAACAATTAATTTTATTCAACTTCAAATGTTTAGTCAAATGTATTTTAAAATAAAATTTTATTCTTAAAAAAAAGAGAGTATTTTAAGTAATAAAATAATTATTTTAAATATAAAATATTTTAGAATTCAACTAAATTTTATTGTCTATATATTTTAAATAATTATTTAACTAAAGTTTAGTTAATTGTCATTTAATTTAACATTAAATCAAATATTTTCAAAACATAAGAAAAATATATATTTCTTTAATATTATTTTGTTAAAAATAGAAAATATAGTTTAATTATTTTGAAATTAAGATTGTAATCTCTTTTTTTAATATCTTAGTCAACTTAATTAACCCAAATATTTAAATATTTGGTTAATATTAAGTTGAATCTAACTTTACCTTATATATATATATATAAATCCAAGTTTATATCCTAAATTATTTTCCAAAATCATTTTAAAATTCTTTTGAAATTATTTTAGATTTATTTTTTTTAGACTATTTAAAATTATCTCAAATTTCCTAGAAATTCCTAAAACTAACCTAATTTTCTAATATTGAAATTAATTTTAAAACTATATTTATTAAATCTTAAGATTTTTGAGAGTTCTCTTGAAATTTTAGACTTAGGTTAAACATGCCTGAATAGAATTAGTGGGGAGTAGTAATTAATCAATGTATAATTACCTTGCTAATTATCCATTGATTAATCTCTTAATTTAGTAGATATTCTTTCGATTTGCATAATTAAGATGCATAAGTACACTTTGTTAAGGCTCTCCTAGTTCTAAGGATTTGAATGTGATGTTTGTGCACTTATGTGTTTTAAGTCCAAGGGTCAGTAACATTGATTTAACCTTATATAACTTAGTGACATCATTAAGGATAATAATTAAAGACTTGTGTAGAAAATTTAGATAAATTTTAATAATTAGCATACATATCCCTTTAACTTAAAACTTTGAACACACACACATAGTGACATTACCTACCTATTGAAAATTTTCCACTGACTTTTGAAGTTATTAGGCCCTTTAATTAATTCATTTAGGTTTAAGCCCTTGATTGACCTTCAAGATTTTTAAAAATTCTAATAAATTAAGATTAATTCTAAAAATTATATATAATACCCCTAATTGATCATAATTGACCCCTTAATCAAAGAAATTTAAAATCACTTTAATATGACATCAAATTTAACCATAATTTAATTTTAATCAGAAATTAATATTTAATTACTTTAATTAATTAAAATTTTCAAAAAAATCTCAAACACTTGATAATCCCTTCTTTAGATCATTTCTGATCTTTGGAGGTGATTTCAAGAAGTTTGGAGTTCATTTGGATTCAAATCATTAAAAGGCCTCTATTTAAAATAATTAAATAATTCAATAAATATATCAAACTTTGTAAAATCATAACTAATTCTAGAAAACTCTAAATCAATCAAACTCAAAGGCATTCAACTCTAATTACTATCTAGTATTTATTAAAAATTTCAAACCTCCAAAATCTGGTCAAAGTAAAAAAAGTTAATTATTTGGTCAAACTCAGGTCAAAATCGGGTTAAAACTTGTAGAAATCATAACTTTTTATATAAAACTTCAAATTGAGTGTACTAATAGTCTAACTACTCATCATAAGATTTAATATTTTTTTAAAATTTGAAACTTTCAAAATTAACTTTTGTTTAAAAAGTCAATTTTTGGACCCTTAACTAATATATTTAAACAATTCCATAATTCCAAAAAATTCAATAATTCATTAAAATTCAAAAAAACTTTAATTTGATCAATAAAATACATAACCAACATTCAAATACTTAACAACCACTCTAAAGATGAAATTTATTGGATAGACTACTTTGGCTTGTAGGGTTAAGTGCCTAAGGAGGCCTAGTTCCTTGAATCTGGTGGCACAATGCCACGAATGAATTCAATGAAGTGTAAAACATCAAACTTAACTGACTTTTAATTATTTAACCAAATTAAAATCCTTAATTCAACTACATCAATAAGATTTTTAGGATTGAGTACTCTAGGCTGCGAGGCTACGTATCCTAAGAAGGCATGGTTCCTCGAGCCTGGTGGCACAACACCACAAACCTATTGATGAAAAATATAAACCAATCTAACTCTTAAAATTAGTAATTAATTAAAATGAATTAACCTTTAATTCCTGACTAATTAAATTAACTAAATCAACCTAATTGCTACTAGGTAACCTAGGCCTACGAGGCTATTAACTTAGCCCCAATAAAGGTGAAATAAACTTCACGACCTCGATGTGCAACAAAAGGTAATAGTCATTTAACTATTAAAATAGATTTAATTCAAATTTTAATATATTAATATTTAAACTTTAATTAAAATCTCCCTTCAACTTTCAACAAACCTGAGCACCTGATAACTTTAATTAATAACCCAGTTTAGGATCTATCACAGCCATACGACCTTTTACACACACTTTAGATGGTTTGCTAGGATAACCAACTTTAGCCTAAGCTAGGCCAGTGTTTATTTTTATGCTGTGTGTCGAGTTTTTTAAGTTTTCATTACATGTTATGATTGAAATTGATTGATGTGTTTATTTACTTTTATCGCACTTCGTGAATTAATGTGATGAGAGATAGTTTACTCTTAGGTTAGGAATGATCTGGATGCTTACTGAGTTTTTTGCAAGTGGTCGTGCTCGTACAGGGCAATAAAAAGAGGGCTAAAAATAATAATCATTATAAATTGCTATAAGTGCTTCAGCAGCTTAGCCCCCAAAAAAATAAGAGTATGACCAAGTATAGCTGGATTGAGTAATTTTAATTTCACTATATAACTACTTGGGAATTGATTTGATTATTAAATGCTTAGGATAACCTTGTAGGAGAGTCTAGATTTTTTTATATCAATGTAATTCATTTGAAATGTCGAGTTGTGAAAGTGGCACTTTGAGTCTGGGATATATGGATCCAGGTTGGATTCCAAAGAGGAATAGATACCCCTTAGGGGGATAGTCCTCTTTCATTTGGAATTTCAAATTTGGATCACTTTACTATCCAAAGTGGAAAGAATAACCTTCCCCTCGATGGAAGAGTTTTCTTTTTCATTTGGGTATCCAGCCACGAAGAATTCAAGAAGTCTGAAGAGGAGAAGACTGAGGAGTTAAAGACAAAGAGTATCTCATTCAAAGTCACTTGCATCTGTACTAGGATTAGAATCCGGGTTATGGTTAGTGGTGCCTGGGCACTTTTAATTTTTGTAGACTCTGGGTTATAATAAAAAGGCAGTTTGCCTATGGACATTTATTTAATGAATTTGATTATTTAATGTGTTTAATTTAATGTGATTGCGTATAAGATTTTGCCAACTTTTCTTAGTTTTTTAGCGATTATATGTCAATTTTATTTTAGCCTAGATATGCAAAGTATCGTGAGAGTACGACAAAATTTTTTTACTTAAACTTAAATAAAATTTTTTTAAGATAACATAGAAACTCTAATGATCTAAGAAGTAAGCTCAGGATCACTGGGAGTTCGCATTATATCTTTGATGCACTCTTCTCTTCCTTTTGTTAGGCACCTCTAGCTATGCCTGCGGGTTCTAGCAGACCACCTGGCCTATGAGGGTGCAGATCTATCAAGGAAAATCTGTATATCTTAGGATAAAAACTATTTTTATGCCTTTTTAAAATTATTTAATATTTTTATGCATTTTAGTTGAGTCAATCAGCATGCACTGTATTAAAAATTAATTTAAAAAGTGTCTAAAATTTTAATTACATTTGCTTTAGCATTTTCACCCAACATAAGTCAAGGGGCCACTTAGGATAATCTCTAGATGTCAGCCCCAACTCTAAAAAACTTTAATAAAAATATCCCACCACTCTTACATCAAATAACTGGACTCATGGATTTTAATTGCCTAGGTGGTTAGCTGGCTCCCCAATCCAGGCTGTGGTAAGTCCAAATTATGCATTGCATTAGTTAGGTTTGGATCACTGTAGTCTGATGCCCAATTTAAATTTAGGATCTAGCATAGATCATAAATTATAAGACCCCAACCTCAGGGAATATAATTCCAAATTTCAAAAAAATCATTCAACTCAAATTAAAGTATCTCTTAATTTAAAATTTAAAGCCCAACATTTAGTTTAGGTTGGGACACTTCTTAATCATTTTTAGAATTCCAAAGTGTCTCCTACCCTTCTTTCTTTGACCATGAAAATAAGTGCTTCAATTTGATCCAATCCCAATTGGAATTCAAGCCTCTCTCCCTTGATATCACTCCTCGAAAATCCTGCAAATAGAAGTTCTGTTATTATTTTAATCGAAAGTTTTTTGTGGGGAATTAAAACTCCCTATGATATAATTAATTATGAGGGCTTGCACTCGTAGGGGATTTGAAACCCACGTCAATTTTTCAAAACTCAATTAATATTTTTTTTGGGAAATCAAATTCATAATAATCGTCATCGTCATAATCGAATAATTGCTACCAAATGTTATCTTCTTTCTTTGGAGAGATATATCATGTGTTCGAATAAATTAAAATATGAAATTAATGATCATTTCTCCTAATTATCATCCTCTGATATTTAGTTGAACTTCATTTGACCTTCCTAGGGTCAATTGCGGTTCTCCCTTAAATCAGGGTACGATATTCAAGAGAAAATTTCCAACTCTAGATCTGAACTCGTTAAGGATTTTATCTCCACCTTTCGAGGCAATATATTATCCTTAATGATTTGTTCAACTTTGGAGTTGGAATTTAGATCCATTTTTCAATTTCCCAAAAGAAATTTTAAAAATTCAAACTAATCTTCTTTAGGGGAAAATTAAATCAAAGATAATCATTATCGTCATGTTTAAATAATCAACGATATGCGAAATCTCCTTCTCTTAGGAAGATATATCAATTATCGTCATGATTTTGAATATGAAATTAGTGATTTTCTATCCAAATTGTAGTGATTAAATACTGATAGAATTTCATTATGACCCTTGGGGGTCATATGTAATTCTTCCATGAATTCGACTACTACGATTAGGATAAAATTTTCAGTTCCACTATCTGAACTCACTAAGGAATTATATCTCTGCCTCTCGGGGTGATATATTATTCATAGTGATGTGTTCGATTTAGAAACTAAAATTCTGACTTAAAATTCCCCAAAGAAAATTAATTCTTTTCAAAACCTACTTTTAACACCAATCAAGGATGAATTTATAAAGTGATGGGTCTATTTTTGAACCAAAAGTTTGAAATTAAAATTCATAACCCTTTAAATTGATAGAATTAGGCTACATGTTTGCTATGGTGTACTTGTATTTTTGTCAGGGTTAGATGACCAAAGATTCAAATTCATTGGAATACTAGTGACACCTAGGAAAAATAATTAAGATCAATGTCTAGATAACTTAAAAAATTCTTAGAGAATTCTACACAAACTTAATAGGGGTAAAACTTTGTAATATTAAGCTTGGTGATATTTCACATCTTTGGTTCAAATTTCAGCGGATTTAGAGCCCATTATGTTAGAAAATTAGCTAAGTCAAAATTTAGCCTTTTTAAGGATCCTAAAAATTAAAAAAATACTAATAAATCTAAATTAAATATAAAAAATACAAATAATATATCAAACTATTTAGAATTAAAATCTCTACCTAGGAAAGTTAAAAGCCCTATCACTAGACCTCTAATTTGAATTTAATTTAATTTTTTATGAAAATAAATAATTAATTAAATTAATTAATTAAAAATTATTAAAATTTCTAAATAAATTTTAAACCTATAAAAACACTCTTACAAGTCATCCTTGACCTTTGGGAGTGATTTCAAGAAGTTTGGAATGAGTTTCGAGCAAAACCATTAAACCCCCTTGATTAAATAATTAAATAATTCAAATAAATACTCAATTTTCAAAAATTAAAATTTTAAAACTCAAAGGCATTAGACTCTATTAAGGGACTAGTATTTATTAAAAATATCAAACCTCCAGAAATCAATCAGTCAAAAAGTCAACTTTTTGGTTAACTATAGTTCAAATTTTAACCCAAATTTTATAAAATCATAACTTAATCTAAAAAAATCTAAAACTCATCTTAGGGTCTAATATTTAGAAAAAATATCAAAATTTTAGAATTTAATTTAATTTAAAAAATTAATTTTTGACCCCTTAATTTAATGCATTAAATAATTCATAAAAGTTTCAAAATTTTGATAATTGATTAAAACTCTAGAAGATATCAACTTAATCTTTAAAATCAGTCAACCAACCCTCAAATATATAACAAGCACTCCAAAGATAAAATTTTTAGGATGGACTACCTTGAGCTGCAGGGCTATATGTCCTAAGAAGGTCTAGTTCCTTGAGCCCACTATGACAATACCATGAATGGGTTTAATGGAGTATAAAACTTTAAAATTAATCAATTATTAATTTTTTAACCAAAATTAAATCTTTAATTTAATTACATCAACTTAGTTTATATGTTAGACAACCTTGAGCTGTGAGGCTATGTGTCCTAAGGAGGCCTAGTTCCTCGAGCCCACTATGACAAAGCTACGAATGGGTTTATGAAAAATATTAATTAACTTAATTTCTTAAATCAACAACTAACCAATTTAATTAAAAGATATTAATCCTTTAATTTTCCAACCAATTAAAATAATTAATAGATAATGGTTACTCCTAGGTAACCCAAGCTTACGAGGCTATTAACATAATCCCAATAAAGATGAAATAAACTTCATGTCCCTGATATAAATAAAAATAGTAATCACTCAACTCTTAAAATCTATCTTAAAATTAAAATTAAAATATTAATACTTAAATTCAAATAAAAACCCCTTTAGCCTATAATAAATAAGTTGAAATACTAGACAACTTTAACAAATTATCCAGCATAGGACATATCCAAGTCACACGGCCTGATGCATACACTTTAGATGATTTGTTAGGACAATCAACTCTAATTTTAGGCTAGGCCAACATTTTACTTTTTTATTACTTGTGTACCATATTTTTCAAAGTTTTCACTACATGTTGGTTATAATTGATTGATTGATGTGATGTGTTAATTTTATTATACAATCTGTGAATTGATGTAATTAGCGATAAATACCCCTAGGTTAAAAATAATCTGAATGCTGACAAAATTTTTTGTAAGTGGTCATACTCATGCACGGCTATAAAATAAGAGGGCAAAATTTAAATTTAATTGATGAATTTTTTGCATGTACTAAAATTGTCAAGCCCCCTTAAAATTAAAAGAGCGTGATCATGAGTGACTGTATTTTAATTTAAGTAACTTAATTATATAACTACTTGGGATGTATTTTAATTATAGTTGTATAGGATAACTGTGTAGGTTGTTTTAGAGTGTAGTCTTTTAAATTTTCTTACATGTAATTTAAATGAGTTGTGTTGTAAAAGTTAAGTTTTGAGATGGGATGTTAACCATCCTGCTTGAAATCCAAAGAGGATGGAACATCTCTTAGGGGAGAGTTTCCTTTCATTTAGAGACTCAAGTTGCGATGATTTGAAAACTCAAAGAGAAAAGAAACATCCCTTCAGGGAGGAGTTCTTTTCATTTGGATAATTGGACCCAATAAATCTAAGGAGCTCGCAGAAGGAAAGAAGATGAAGAAGTGAAGACATCGAGAATATCTCACTCTCAAAGTCACTTGCATCATTTCTAGGATTAGAACTGGGTTGTTGTCAGTGGTATCCTGACCACTTTTAATTTTTACAGATCTTAGGTTATAATTAAGTGGCACTTGTCACACAGACTTTAAATTTAATTAATGTTTATTTACTGATTATTTATATTGATTGTGCATTAGAAATTACATACTTTTCTAGGTTTTTTTCTTGCATGTTGATTTTTTATTTAGCTTGAAAATTCTCGAAGGCTCATGAGGGAACGTTAAAATTTTTTTCTGTTCAAACTAAATAAAAAATATCAGGCTCACATAGAAACTTAATTGATTTTAAGAAGTAAGCCCGGGAACGACTCAAGAGTTTGCATGCATTCATTTGAATCTTTTCTATCTTGTAAGGCACATTCCCGCCTATGGGATTTAGCAGACCATCTGGTTTATTATGGTGTAGTTTTGTCAAGGGGATGTTGTGCAATCTCTAGGAAAAAATTTATTTTTAAGCCTTTTTAAAACTGTTACATATCATTTTTGCATACAAAGGTCAATCAGCATGTATTACATTAGAAATAAATTAAAGAGTCAAATAAATTTTCATTAATTTTTAATTATATTTTAAAGCATAATCACCATACATAAGTCAAGGGCTAATTAGAAACTGCTCTAAACATCAGCCCCAATTCTTCAAAACTTAAATAACAGCCCATCAATATTTCATAAAAGTTTGGACACATGGATTTAAAGCGCCTAAGTGGTTAGCTGGCTCCCCAATCTAAGTCGGGATAAGTCCAAATTTGTATTGCACTAGCTAGTTTTAGGCCACTATTATTTAGTACACAATATAGATCTAGGATCTGGGGTAAATTCAAAATCATAAGACACTAATCTCGAGAATATAGTCCCACCATTCTCATAAATTATCAACTTGAATCAAAATTTTTCTTCATACCAAAATATAAAGTTTAATATATAGGATAGATATGGGTGTTTCTGAAATATTTTGGAACCTCAAAATACCTCATACCTTTCATCATTTGGCTTCCAAAATAAGTGCTCAAGTTTGATCCAATCCTAGTTGAAATTCAAACATCACTCCTTTGACATCAATCCTTGAGAATTATAAATAAAATTTTAACCGTTAATTTAATCGAGAGTTTTCGTAGAAAACTCAGGTTTTCTACGATGTAATTAACTACAAGAGCTTGCGCTCGTAGGAGATTTAAAGATTCTAGATCAATATTCAAAATTTAATTAATTCTCTTTAAAAAAATCAAAATCAACGACGATCATTATCATCATATTCAAACCATGGCTAATAAGTGATATTTCATTTCCTCAAAAAGGTTTATCATTTATTAACATGTCTTTGAATATGACATTAATGATACTTCATCTAGATTATAATAGTAAAATCAATGGCAGGATCAGTAAAAAAATACTACAATAATAAATTCGTGTAGTAACTATAAATTCATATAGTAATAAGAATAATATCTCAATAACAAACATTTAAGTAGTCATACTAAACAAGTATGAAGTCCTAGTTTAAGCGATTTTTCTAGTTTATATTAGTATCAATAAATATTGGCTCAGAAAATAGAGTCATCATTTTTTGCAAGTCGGCACAATAATTATCTCATTATAACTTCTAATCAATGTATCATGTGAATCAGTCGAGAATAATACTAAATCACATATTTAAAGAAAATCTCGTCGGTCCACCATCTTGTATAAGTTTATTAGTCTCCAACCAATATTAGTGAATAACCAATCTTTACTAATTTTTCTCTATACAAATTATTATCATAGTAATATAATAGACTAACGATTAGATAAACCACATACCCACATTCATTTTAATACATTTTAATTAAAAAAAGTATAATTCGGCTTAATTCAAAAAGTGTCAAAATATCCTAATGATAGAAAACAAAAAACCCAAATGAGAAAAAATTTATAAGTTCAGAAATTAATCAAATTAACATAAATTATATATAACAATATTATGAAACTTTGATTTAACTAAAACACTATTTTTAGAGGTCAAAATAAAATTTTAAATTTATAAAAATTACAATTTTTTCAAAATCATTTGGTAAAAAATATTAAATAAATACTCAAAATATTAATAATCTCAATTTCTGTAATATATAAAAAGTTATGTGGTGAAAATTTTGTCAAAATAAAATTATCATCATTTTTCGATAATAAAAATATAAATTTGATTGAAAAAATATCAAAAAATATTAATTGAAATCATAAATCATAAATAGGATCATGATTCCTTACAATGAGATGAGCAAATCTATCAACATGGCCAACTGACAAAAATTACTTTTTGACATCTAAATCTAAGATTTCTTTTTCTCTCTTCTTAAATTCCCTATTAACTTCTCTATTAGCTGAATGAAGTGATTAGAAAGGATTATAATGGATCCGATTAAGTGAGTTTAGATATTTATAATAAAATAATAATATAATTATATAATTTAATTAATTTTTAGTATAAAATTTATAAAAATTCTTTCGGGCTTTAAAATTTATAAAAAAATATTCATAAAATTACAAAATTTTTTAAAAAAATTTTGATAATATCGGTTTGCAAAACGAATACCTGAATATCCCAAAATCTCCAATTGTACCGACATGTGTCAATTTCTTAAAGATTTTCACGAGTGCTCAAAATTTATGAAAAAATTGGTGTAATTAAATCACTATAATATCCATATTATGGCAAATATAATTTATTATTTGGACTTATAATGACTCATGAAAAAATTTATTTGCTGGGTCAAAATACGGGCTATTATAACATTAATTCTATTCCTCCATTGTATCCTTTTAAAGTCTAATTCTCATTTAAATTTAATAAAAAACTTCTATATTCATTAGGCAATGAATATTAAATGTTTGGACAAAAATATAAGAAAACATATTAGTTACAATTAACTTAATATGGAAAAACATTACGCGTCTAACTCACTAACGCTACCCGAGACCATCCTCACTAATGCCTACATACTGATAACACTGAATTTTCATTAATCGGTATCACAAAAAATTCACTAATATTTGCGATTGACAACATACGCTGATACTTAACTATGGA
Source organism: Dendrobium chrysotoxum (assembly GCA_019925795.1). Lineage (NCBI taxonomy): Eukaryota > Viridiplantae > Streptophyta > Magnoliopsida > Asparagales > Orchidaceae > Dendrobium > Dendrobium chrysotoxum. Next base: position 10,926,894 of record CM034304.1, on the reverse strand, counting down.
CATCCATCCCCTCACATTTTCATCAATCTTTATCGATGTTTGTTGGCCGACAATATTGAACATTCATTAATCAATGTCATCAAATGTACACCTCGATTTTAAACTTTGCGGAACTAAACTAATTAAATCATAGAAGTGCATTGTACTTTACTTTTTTTAGAAAAAAATTATATCAAAATATTTTGATATAAATTATATTAGAATTGATGCAAAAAAATTTATTTATTTTTAAAATTAAGGTAGTACAAAATTTTATTATATGGCATTAATTTTAAAATAAATTTAATAATTTTTAGGTGCATTTTTTTCCGGGGTTTTTCAAGCAGCTTCAAACTTCTAGAAGAGCAGTTTCGCCAACGGCAGCCGCGTCGTATCAGTCACCGCCGCCGCTCTTTACTAACCTCTACAACGACCACTACGATTCGTGCTGTAGTTCATCAGACGGTTGGCATTTGTCCGACTGCCCCATGCAAGACAAGTCTCGTGTCAACGGTACTCATTAGGTCATTGCGTGTTGCGACCGGAAGTGGCTAAACCATTTAACCCGTAGGAACACCGTAACAGGTTTCTGTTTCGAATTTAGAATTTCGGTTTCTCCTTCGAGCTCCAAATTCTCGCTCTTCCCTCTGTTCTTCGCAGTCTCGACGGTGATGCGGGAGGAGGTTCGAACCAGATAACTGATTCATTTGCTGAATAGAAGCGGCAGAGGCGGACGAAGGAGACGTTGCGGAATTTGGAGTTATGGCGTACAGGTCCGACGAAGACTATGATTACTTGTTCAAGGTCGTGTTGATCGGGGACTCCGGAGTAGGGAAATCCAATCTCCTCTCTAGGTTTACACGGAACGAGTTCAGCCTCGAGTCGAAATCGACCATTGGCGTGGAGTTCGCTACGCGGAGCATCCGCGTCGATGAGAAGGTCGTGAAGGCTCAGATTTGGGACACTGCTGGTCAGGAAAGGTATGATCGGTCGATCCATTCATATATCTTCAATGGAAACATCTTCTTTAGCTAATGATTTTTGTTCGTTTTTTAATATTCTCTGTTTGTCTGTGTTTTTTTAATTCTATGTTTCTCAGTACTGTGTGTTGGGTTCTGGGGTTAACCAGATCGGATTAAAACCAACCCCATCGCTTGAGCTCTTCCTATGTTTTGGACCCCCAAATTATATTGGGGCCTCCTCGAAGGGTCAGTTTTCCTTTCGCGGAGCTGGTAGATGGCTGAGTTTGCCATTTTAGCCTTTCTTTGGCTGTTGATTTGGTTTGAAATCGAGAACATATAGGTCTGTTTCTGCAATTGGATGGATGATATGGAGTGGCTCCTTGGGGGCCTGCTTCTCTCTTTTGCAAGCCTTTTGCTTTTATTTTCTTGGATTTTAATTGCTTGACCTCCGATCCTGTAAACTTGGTAGAACCCTGAGCTGGAGCACAAATTTGATGCAGAATGGATTTAAATCGAGGATTGTGACAATAACTTCGAAAGTCTGCATCAATTAAGAGTTTGTTTGGGACAACTTTCTCATTTCTTTGCTTTTCGGATCATTGCCACATATTTGTTTGATTACTACTCTCTTGTTATTTTTCAGAAAATTTTCTGATGGGAAGTTGTTTTTAAGAATAAAATTTGCTACATTGTAATAGCTGTAAGAAAGTTGTTGTCCTACTTTTTAAAAAGAAAAATATTTACAATACACATAACAACATTAAAAAGGCTACTTTCCCTACAGCAACTCTATTGCCATATTTATAAAAAGCTGAAGCTACCCAAATTAACTCTAAGCAAGTAAAACAACCATAAATTGCTTATATTAATTTTCTTTTTCCTTTTTTTATTTCAAGGCTGTACGAATATAATGTGTATCGGCTTTTGGGATTTAATAGATTGTAGTGATATGATTAGGTTACGTTTGGCCTCATCATCTCTTATTATCCACTCGTGATTGTCTATTTTCATGGATCCTCCTTCAGAGAATTCCTTCTTCTTTGTTTTCCTTTGAACAAGTGATTATATTAAACGAATATATTCAAAATGATTCTTATCATATGATATCATACAAAAGATGCATTTTTCCTTGACCTCGATACTCTTTGAAGGGGATTGTCTCATGTCATAAATGATAGAATTGTTTTTGAGTCCAATGCTATGTCTTACGAACAGTTAGCTAAATATTAATGACTAAACTTAAAAGTCAATAAGAGCTTAAGCCAACAAATTCACCAGAATTTTCCTTCAAGATAAAAGAGTAAGAGAGATAAATCCCCTTAACTTACTCATTATTATTTATTTATATGTTTGGATGAAGGAAATTTAAATACTTTGGTAGAAGTTATGTTGGTGCCAAATATCACCCCCCTTGAAAAATATTTGAGCCATATACAACAAAATGTCTCAGGCCATTGAAACGCCTAATTTGCATAGGTTTGAGGCATGGGAACTGAGCAACATGTGACTAAAAGAGCTTGCACGGTTCAAAGTACTCATATATCTTGGTCAATTTGCATAACATTGTTGGCCTTATCCCGGTGTAAATTGCTTTGTCTTCTGAGTATTTTGATGAAATCAGCTATAATCCTATGCCCCAAGATGAATATACAAAACAATTTGTTGGCACAAACTACATATTAATAGCTTGTTACAGACCTAAATGGATTTTTTGAAACCATTTTTGTCACTTCATAACTAGGGTGGATGTGTCATTCGGTGCACTAAGTCTTGCCTATTAATATCATCCTGGAATTCACCACAAGTGTTCATGGATTACATAATCATCCACATTGAAATCATGACAATTAGTCGTCATAATTGTTTCTACTAGATGTTACCATTGATATAAAAGGTTATAATGGTTCAATCTTCATCAATATTGGAACATCTTTAATATCTTGGACAAGGATTATACAAGAGAAAATAGAAAGAAGTTATTGATTTTCTTATGCAATCCACATCTTGTATTCCTTTCTTTATTATCAAACAAATATTTCTCTCTATCTTTGAACATAGGACATCTTAAGAGCTGGATAGTTGAATATTAGGGTATTTGTATTTTAGTATTGTTTTCAGTGCATAAGTTGCTTGAACAGTCATCCGCATTGTTGTACTAGAAGTAAATATGCTCAGTTGTCACTAATTCCCTTATAAACTCCTTAAGGACATTTTATATCATTCGTATTTGGTGATTTTGGTGAAACCCATTGAGTTGATGGAAAATATCATGGGAGATAATAACATGGACAGATGTAGATTTACTTTAAAAGTTGCTTCGACTTAAAGGGAAGATCTTCTATCCTATTTTTAATAGTCTTTGCTTCTCTCATTCTTGATGGATTCTCCTTTGCAAGTTGTTAATGTCTCCTTTCCGAATAACTAGCAATGGAGTAGATGTTAGTGCTTGTGGTGTCATCTTAGTAGTAAGAGCATCAATGACAGGATTGATAGCCATCATTATAATCATCTGATTGACCATCTATTCTTCCAGACTGAAAAAAACCTCTTCAATTATATGTAATCTCATTAATGGTTGTAGATCTTAGGCTTCATAAATTTACTAAGAGAATCCTTCCAATCCTAACTTTGAAACTCTGTCTTATAAGTTGGAACTAGTGCTCTAATACCAAAGATGATTCAGAATTGGGATGCAAAAGACTTTAAAAGTAGTAAAATTTACTAAGCCAATGATTTAAGTTTTTTAGAAAAAAAATTAGGGATGATGGAGATCTTTCATGGCTTACAAAGAGTAGAGATATAGAGAATAGTTGTTAACTTGCTTTGAAAATTATGCCGAGGGATCTTAGACAATGTTTTAGATGATGTGTTAAATGAAGAGTGGATAGAGAGGCTTCGAGGAAGCTTTGTCTCCTCTTAAGAGAGGGAAAACAAGGATGAATAATTTTGTTTGCAGCCAGATTTCAACTTTTAGCTTAAATATTACATCATATGGCCTTCTTTTTATATAAAAATAACCGTTAATTCATATATATATATATATATATATATATATCCACAATTCAACTAAATGCAAGAATGTTGAAAATTTTATGCTAAATATTCTAACATTAATTCTAGTTATAGCTAATCATTCGCCCCCTTAATTCAAATTTATGACCACTCCCTCTTAATTCAAATTTATAGTTGCAATTTTTGCAATTCAGTCCCTCTTAGATTCATATTTGTAAATTTATCCTTTGAAAGTTGATGCTATAATTTTTCTCGAGAGCTTCATAGATCATAATGTTAGCCCATAGTATGGATGAGAATGAATAAGGGAAAAATGAGATAAGAGACTTTAACACTTTGATCAAGTTAGATGTTGTAGAAGTGAAGATCTTATGTTTCTTTAGAGTTGCTCTCTATTTATCTAAGTATTTATGGAATTGTTGCTCATCTCAAATATGATACCACTACAAGAAAAACTTGTAGTTCCGTGGCCATAATTCGTCGGAAATAGACGTTATCCATCGGAAAGTCTGTGTTTCTGGTGGATTTCCGACGGAAAACGCGTCAACGGTAAAACTAGCGTCGGAAATACGTTTCCGACAAAAATAAGTCCACCAGAACTATTTTCGATGGATTTACCGGCGGAAATGTAGTCTTAGAAATGATGATTCCAGGTCGTTGTTTCTGACGGGATTTCTGCTCGCATTTTCGATGAAATATAGCCGCTGGTTATTTCCGCCTAGATAACCGGTGGACCTTACCGACAGAATAGCCACCAGAAATTCCAGTGGAACCATACTTGTTAACGGCGTATGGCGCACCATGACGCAAAGACCCCTTTGGAGCCATGGCACATAATGCACAGCACGGCGCACACTATTTTCAACATGGTGCAAACTGTACAATAATAATAATAATAACTATGCATGAATATGAAATATCATTAAACTGAAATACAACCTATCATGATATTGAAAGACAAAAAGACAATCATAGTCATGTAGTCATGCATAAGTTCAAGTAAACAACACCTCAAATATCTCAAGCACCGGCAGAGAATGGAGAGGGCGGCGCCGCGGTGGAATCAAAGGAAGGAGAGGGTGGCGGAATCAAAGCACTCCGTCCGTCCGTTCCTTTGCATGTGTGAGGGCTGCACTTCCTTCATTCCTTCTCGTATATTGGGCACCGGCAAAGGAAGGAGAGGGTGGCGGACTCCATTCTTTCCTTCGCTGCGTGAGGGCCTTCGTTCTTCCTTCGTTGTGCATGAGGGCCTTCGTTCCTTCAGCAGACCCACGAACCGTGTAAGGGTTAGGGCTTCATAAATCGTGATGGCTATGATTTATTTAGGGTATTATAAAATGTAATAAATATTTTAATCATATTTTAAAATTAAATATTATATTATATTATAAATAAAACATATAAATATAAAAAATGATTATTATTATATTAAATTTTTTAAAATAAAATAGCACGCTATTTTGGGCTCATGGCGCAAATAACGGGCACTATTTTAAATATTTGCACCACGCCATGCCTGTAACACTGTGGGTGCACCACGCCACGCCGGGCACCATGGCGCACGCTATTTTGCGCCATTGACTACTATGCGTGGAACTATTTCACCGAAAACTTTATAGCTGTTGCGGACTCAAATATACGCGGCGATAGAGTTTAATATTTCCGTCTCAGCGTTGTACGTATATTCAGCACACAAACAGAATCGAAATAGTAACACCAGGATTTTTACGTGGAAAACCCTGGAAAGGGAAAAAACCACGGGGCCACGCCCAGTTGAAATAGTTCCACTAGTGTCGTTTGAAGTACACGAGGCTGATCCGTCCTTTAAATTCAGGACGATCAGATTACAATGAGTATCAGTTACAAGGACAAGCAGAGTTCCGATGTCACTTGAGTGTCCGGCAGAATTCCGGCGTCACTTGGAAAGAAGTCCGGCGTTACTTGGAAAGAAGTCCGGCGTCACTCGGGCGTCGGGTAGAATTCCAGCGTCATTTGGAAAGAAGTCCGGCGTCACTCGGGCGTCGGGTAGAATTCCGGCGTCGGGCAGAATTCCGACGTTGCTCCCGTGTCGGGCAGAGCTCCGGCGTCCCTCGGGCGCCTGGTGGTGCTTCGGTGGTGTTCCGGCGGTGTTCCGGCGGAGTTCCGGCGGTGTTCCGGCGGTGGTCGAGGAGGAGCTATTCCCTCCTAGGCTTCTCTTCTCTTCTTCTTCTTTTCTTCTCTTCTTGGCTTGGGTCCCCTCTTAAGAGAAATGAGGGGCTATTTATAGTTTTTCTGGAGTGGCATAGCTCGTAAATATGTGAGGGATCAGGGGCGAATAGGGAGTGATCCGGATGAACGGCCGATATTGAATCCCTTGATCGTGAACCGTTTATCAAGCATTTGAAGGTCTTAATGATATCAGAATTCTGCGATCTTGGGCTCGTTGGATTCGTCTCGTCGAGCCGCTCGATTCGAGTATAAGCTCGCCAAAATCAGAGACCGTTTGGTAACTCAAATTGCTGTTCGATGCTTCCAACAGCGCTTCAGGTACTTGATTTGGACTCGTTTGAGCTCGGATTGAGTCGAATTTGGTGTTGTTGGATTCGTATTTCCGAGACGCTCAGTTCGACTATAAGCTTGCTGAAATCGGAGTTTAAATAGTCTTCGAATTAATTTTTGAAGTTTCCAACTTGAGTTTTTCCTCGAGATTCGTGCCCGATCAAGATAATTTTCCGATGACGTATCAGTTGCCCCCCTATTTTTGGACGACAAAGCTCCAGGAGTCCAAAAATATATGTGTCGGCTTTTCACTTTGGCAAAATCGCAAAAATTTGCGTTCCAAAAATTAAATATTTGCTCGAACTTGATCATAGAGGCCCCGTTGAGCTCCGAAAGTGTCAAAATTGAGTCCGGAACATCGAAAAACGTGTCCGGGGACCCCAAAAACGTCCAATTTGGACCGTCCGGGCTCGAAATCGGAGCCCGGCAACGCGTAGGCGGCCGAACCGGCCGGCCGGCCGGCCGGCCGCCGCCGGCGGCGGCGCCCGCGCCAGCGGGCGCGTCTGCCCGCTGAACCGCGCGGAACCGCGCGGTTATAACCGCGCGGGGCGCGGTTATATTTTAAAAAAATTTTTTTTTTTTTTTTTTTTTTTTTTTTTTTAAATTGCGGGTCCCACATGAGAAAAAATCCGAAAAAATCCGGAAAAATCCCAAAAAATTCCGAAAATTTTGTAAAATTTCAGGAAATTTAATAGAATTTTGGAATCCTCCCCCCCTTAAAGAAAACTATAAATAGACCCCCCAGGGCCTAGTAGAAACTCGCCCCTTCTTCCTTTCTCCCTCTGGCTTTTGGCATTTTGAGGCTTTCCGCCGTTTTTGAGTAGGTGACTTTCCCTACTTAACTCGACGCCCCTCCCTTTGCGCAGAAGTTAGAGTATTCTTCTCTTCTCCTCTCTAGTTTCTGGCATTTTGAGGCCTTCCGCCGTTTTTGAGTAGGTGATTTTCCCTACTTGACTCGGCGCCCCTCCCTTTGCGCAGAAGTTAGAGGCTTCCTCTCTTTTCCCCTCTAGCTTCTGGCATTTTGAGGCCTTCCGCCGTTTTTAAGTAGGTGACTTTCACCACTCGACTCGGCGCCCCTCTCTTTGCGCAGAAGTTAGCGGTTTTTCCTCTTTTTTCTCTCATTCTGGCTTTCTGGCAGTTGAGGCATTCCGTTGTTATTCAGTAGGTGATTTTCCCTACTTGAGACAACGCCCCTCCTCTTGTACAGGAGTTAGAAATTTCTTTCTTTTTCATTCCTTCATGTGGAGGTGAGATGTTAGTCGGAGGGAGTCTGACGGCGGTCAGCGGCCGGGCGGTGGTCCGACGAAGGTCGGGCTGAAGTTCGATGGCGGTCCGCGACCGGGCGGTGGTCCGACGAAGGTTGGGATGAAGTCCGGCGGCGATCAGCGGCCGGGTGGAAGTTCGGCGGCGGGAAGAAGTACGGCGTCGGGTAGAACTCCGACGAAAATCTGTCGGCCAGAAGAAGTCCCACGACGGGTAGAAATTTGGTGTCGGGTAGAAGCCCGACAAACATCTGACGACAGGCAGAAGTCCGACATCACGTAAAAGTACAGCGTCGGGTAGATATCCGACGGGGATCCGACGACTGGCAGAAGTCCGACGTTGGGTAGCATTTTAGCTTCGAGTTGAAGTCCGACGAGGGTCTGACGACGTGTAGAAGTCCTCCAACGGGAGGAAGCTCAGCATCGAATAGAATTTCGATGTTAGTTTGTTGATGATGGACGATCGGGTGGAAGTCCGTTGGCAGTCAACGACCAAGTTGGGAGCCGAAGGAGAGAGTTCAACGGTGCTGCTATCAGCAGTTGAACGAGAAGCCGATGATGGCTGATATGAAGTAAAGGACCGCCGGCAGATATCCGACGAAGGGTTGATGATGGCGGGTGTCCAGTGATATTGTGTTAAGGCAATATTCATCCATACTGAAGTGTGCCAACATCAGATATTACTGGATCAAGGGGCCGAAGGAGGGTGATATGCCAACATTTTGGCAATACACTAACACCGAGTGGAGATCCGATGATGATCCAGTTATGTCCTTTCTTTGAAGGAGCAGTTGTAGGAGATGCTTGCGTGCAGTAAGGGAGAAGTCACTTAAATCCACCAAGGATATTTGACTGTGTTAAAGTTGCTTATTGCTTGATGATACTAGTTTGTACGGATGACGCCAATGTACTTTTCAATTTCAACTTCTAGTGAGAATAAATGTACACCTGAATCTGGATTTATGTAACTCCAATGATATTGTATATGAAATGAGGATTTGTCCCCTTGAGGGACCTGAATTGTTATTGCATCTGTAAGACATGCTTTGTGCTTTTGATGTATTATTAGTTTGAACGAATGTGAGAGACATCCTTTTAGGATGTTTGACATATCTGAGACTGCAAGTCAAAGCCCTTGCCTGATGACGTTAAGGGAAGATGTTAGATTAAATCTCCCCAAGAATGATCTTCCAATGATTGGGATACAAGACATCATCTAATGACATTTGACCTATATGAGGTTGTATGTCAGAGCCCTGCTCAATGACGTTAACCTGTATAGGAGTGGTCGAGGGAATCCACCGAGGATGTGAGACCTATTCGAGGTTGTATGTCAGAGCCCTGCTTGACGACGTTAACCTTTATGGAAGAGGTCGAGAGAATCCACTAAGGATGTGAGACCTATTCGAGGTTGTATGTCAGAGCCCTGCTCGATGACGTTAACCTTTATGGAAGAGGTCGAGAGAATCCACCAAGGATGTGAGACCTATCCGAGGTTGTATGTCGGAGCCTTTGCTCGACGACGTTAACCTGTATGGAAGAGGTCAAGAGAATCCACCAAGGATGTGAGACCTATCCGAGGTTGTATGTCGGAGCCTTTGCTCGACGACGTTAACCTGTATGGAAGAGGTCGAGAGAATCCACCAAGGATGTGAGACCTATCCGAGGTTGTATGTCGGAGCCTTTGCTCGATGGCGTTAACCTGTGTGGAAGAGGTCGAGGGAATCCACCAAGGATGTGAGACCTATTCGAGGTTGTATGTCAGAGCCCTTGCTTGATGACGTTAACCTTTATGGAAGAGGTCGAGAGAATCCACCAAGGATGTGAGACCTATCCGAGGTTGTATGTCGGAGCCTTTGCTCGACGACGTTAACCTGTATGGAAGAGGTCGAGAGAATCCACCAAGGATGTGAGACCTATCCGAGGTTGTATATCGGAGCCTTTGCTCGACGATGTTAACCTGTGTGGAAGAGGTCAGATCGAATCCCCCTGGGATTGATCATCCAGTGATTGAGACACAATAAAGATTGTGTATTTCTCGAATCAAGGATAAAGAGACTATATTTGTCAGTAGTTTTTCATTGTCATTTATATTCTTTTTTAAAGAAAGAGACAATATCAAAACTGGACGAACAACACATTATATTACTGTAAGACAATACAATAATTCCCTTGTACAACAAAAGAGATACATATAGGGACAACCACATCATTTGACTTGGTAGAAATACTAAGGATATTAGAGTGACATCCTACTGATCATAGAAGAGATACATGATGACACATGACAAGTAGTATTACTAACACAAAGGTTCAAGTTGCAGCATTACTCAATCTCGCCAACCATTTGAATATTATTCAATGGTTGTCTTTGTTGTTGTTGATTTTGCCCCCCAGTGGGGCGAGCTTCTTCTCGGGTAGGTGGGTTCCCAATAAACTGTCGAAGATAGCCCTGGCGGATAAGTCTTTCAATCTCATCCTTAAGTTGCCAACATGCTTCAGTAGTGTGGCCACGACTACGATGAAAGTGACAGTACTGATCTTGATTTCCTGTATTTGGCTTCGAAGGATGCGGCCATTTCACTTTGTCCTGATCTTGAATCGCCATTAACACATTTGCTCGAGATGTGTTGAGCGGAGTGTACTCTTTCTCCTGCCGAGGTTCTCGTTGTGGTAATGGGGGCCTAGAAGGTATATTGCTATTCCCTTGCTTTTTCTGTTGTAAGGAAGAATTATCCATCCCAGGAGCACCTTTGCGCTTCCCATTTGTCTGCCCGAACTGCTTTCTGTGAGCATTTATGGCTTCATCTGCGGAGATTTGTGCCTCCACACGATGAATCAGGTCGGCGTATGAATGAACAGTGTCGCGCATAAGTGCCGAATAGAAAGGACCAGGACGAAGGCCTCCAAGGAAGACCCCTCGGAGCAATTCTGGGTTTAGTCCTGGAATCTGTCGTGCCTCTGTGGAAAATCGCTGAAAGTACTCTTTTAACGATTCTCCCTCGTTTTGACGAATCCCGGAGAGGTGGGAAGAATCTTTAGCAATTCTTCGATTGGCTACAAACTGTTCAACGAAGGCTTTGGCCAATTTGACGAATGAAGGGATCGTTCCAGATGGAAGAGAATAGAACCATGTTCGCGCCTGTCCTTTGAGTGTAGTAGGAAAAACCTGACATAGGAGGGCATCCGAAGCTCGCTGGATATGCATGATGGTTCTGTAATGATCGATGTGCTCGTACGGGTCGGATGTCCCGTCGTAGGAATCGATGCTTGGTAGTTTAAATCCAGCCGGAATAGGGTGTTGAAGAATGGCTTCCGTCAGGGGTGACGACTCCTGGAAGTCCCACTGATGAAGAGGTTGCCTTACGCCTCTTGTAGGGAACTCCTCTCGAACCAATCGTCGCAGTTCGTGGCGTAGGGTATTGCGAGGGAGCTCAGCAATGTGATGTTGGGCTAACTCTTCGGGGAGGTCCAAAGGAATGCGAGGTTGCCGACCTGTGTGCGGAGGATGGGTAGAACTTGCTGTATCAGCCAGTTCGTTATCTTGATGTGACTGCGAACGCCTCCTGGGTGGAGGAAGAGGAATCTCAGCTTGAAGATGTTCGATTTGAACAGCTTCAACACGTGGTGGATCTCGAGGGAGAAGAACCTCCTCCTGTGGTGCTAGTTCCGGTTGTCGAGTCCCTCGTAGGAGTTGTAGGATCTCGTTCTGAGATTCTTCCATTTTTCGGATTCGCTCCTCCAAAGAAGGCCCTGAGGTTCCTTCTCCAGCAATGTGTTGCCCCCCAGGATGAAAGGAGGCAGAAACTTGATGTCTATGATTTATAGACTGGTTTCTGGATTGATGAGAGTGAGAGCGGGAGGCTCCTATGAGGCGATTGCTACGCCTATTGGCCATCGTAGCAATACTTGAAGTTGTGGGATAGTTTCCCACAGACGGCGCCAAACTGTTGCGGACTCAAATATACGCGGCGATAGAGTTTAATATTTCCGTCTCAGCGTTGTACGTATATTCAGCACACAAACAGAATCGAAATAGTAACACCAGGATTTTTACGTGGAAAACCCTGGAAAGGGAAAAAACCACGGGGCCACGCCCAGTTGAAATAGTTCCACTAGTGTCGTTTGAAGTACACGAGGCTGATCCGTCCTTTAAATTCAGGACGATCAGATTACAATGAGTATCAGTTACAAGGACAAGCAGAGTTCCGATGTCACTTGAGTGTCCGGCAGAATTCCGGCGTCACTTGGAAAGAAGTCCGGCGTTACTTGGAAAGAAGTCCGGCGTCACTCGGGCGTCGGGTAGAATTCCAGCGTCATTTGGAAAGAAGTCCGGCGTCACTCGGGCGTCGGGTAGAATTCCGGCGTCGGGCAGAATTCCGACGTTGCTCCCGTGTCGGGCAGAGCTCCGGCGTCCCTCGGGCGCCTGGTGGTGCTTCGGTGGTGTTCCGGCGGTGTTCCGGCGGAGTTCCGGCGGTGTTCCGGCGGTGGTCGAGGAGGAGCTATTCCCTCCTAGGCTTCTCTTCTCTTCTTCTTCTTTTCTTCTCTTCTTGGCTTGGGTCCCCTCTTAAGAGAAATGAGGGGCTATTTATAGTTTTTCTGGAGTGGCATAGCTCGTAAATATGTGAGGGATCAGGGGCGAATAGGGAGTGATCCGGATGAACGGCCGATATTGAATCCCTTGATCGTGAACCGTTTATCAAGCATTTGAAGGTCTTAATGATATCAGAATTCTGCGATCTTGGGCTCGTTGGATTCGTCTCGTCGAGCCGCTCGATTCGAGTATAAGCTCGCCAAAATCAGAGACCGTTTGGTAACTCAAATTGCTGTTCGATGCTTCCAACAGCGCTTCAGGTACTTGATTTGGACTCGTTTGAGCTCGGATTGAGTCGAATTTGGTGTTGTTGGATTCGTATTTCCGAGACGCTCAGTTCGACTATAAGCTTGCTGAAATCGGAGTTTAAATAGTCTTCGAATTAATTTTTGAAGTTTCCAACTTGAGTTTTTCCTCGAGATTCGTGCCCGATCAAGATAATTTTCCGATGACGTATCAATAGCAATTCGTCGTATCGTCATTACAGGCGGATAAGCCACCGGAAATCCGACGGAAACCTATATCAGAAACAAAAAAAGCCCTTCTTCTTAAATATTCTAAAACATAGCAATCCTGCAAAACATACATATATCATACTCACATTTCAACTTCGAACAGAAATACTAATGCTATATGTAATAAGACATTTGATCACAAAAAGATATTCTACAATTACCAAATTGTTCTAAAATAAACTTCAAGTTCATTACACAATAAAAACGGACCATAAAATGTACAAACATATAGTAATAAAATATCCAGTAATAACAAAGAGTCTAATCAGAATCTGTTTCATCATCGATGCTTCACTGTACTGCTTCTTCATTCTATGCAACTCCTTTAATATCTGACTTAGCTGCATTTGCATGTCAGCTTATAATTTTTGGACTTGATCTAGCTCTATTGTAAGGGTAGCCACCTGTTGGCTATACAAAGTATCCTTGCTGCCTGCTGAGAAGTTGGAGCCATCAGAGGTTTATCCCCCTTATTTGCATAGGCTTGCGAACCTAGTCTATAAATTCATCCTTTCTGTATTCCACCTACCGCTTGCAACTAAGTGGGTAGTCAGAATAATCTGTAGATGCCCTAGAGGAACCCTCACCTGCTCCAGCCTGGCTCTCTCGAAGTCGTGTATACTCTTCCTACAAAAGTTAATATAAGATTAATCAATTTGCACATGACACTTAAAATATTAAAACACGTGCAATGAAGGATAAATAATACCATTTGATGAGTTGATAAAACTATTATCAGAGGATTATGAAGGAAAATGGATAAACCTAGAGTTACATGGATATAATTCAGATTAATTTGCAAATCACATTTTTTTTTTAAATGGATAGACCTAGAGTATGCATTTTTCTTGATATTGATGGCATTGAGATGGAACTTGCATATAGACATCTATCATTACAACAATGATAAGAATATTAAGCCTTTATCCCAATATGTGGGGTCGGCAACATGAATCAATTTTCTCCATTGTGTCCTGTTAAGAGTCAAATTTTCATCTAAATCTAATAAAAAGGTCATTTCTATTTTTTTTAATCAAGTCATTTTAGGTCTACCTCTATCTCTCTTAATATAGGCCAAATGTTATACACCTACTCTCATAACTAGGTCATCAGAATGCCGATATTTTATATGACCAAATCATCTAAGGTGACTCTTTCTAATCTTAACTATCATTGGAGCTAGTCTAAATTTTTCATGTATATGGTCTTTTCTCATTCTATCCCTCAAAGTAAAGCCGCTCATCTACATGGTCAACTTCATCTCTGCAACACTTAACTTAATTGTATGCTTCTCTTTTAATGGAAACCATTCTATCACAAAACCAGGCTTGAAAAAATAGGTCACACACTCATCTTATAAAATTTTCCCTTAAGTTTGAGAAGTATATTTCTATTACAAAACAAGCTTGATTCATTCCTCCACTTCAACGATCCAACTAGAAGCAATTACTTTTCAAGCAATGGAAAAAAAATGCTTAAACTGAAATTGTGGCGGGTGAAAAACTTACGGAGAACAGCGGCGAATGAGATGGTGAATGGCGGTACTAAAGCAAACGAGGAGGCGAACGTCGGCGAATGTCGGCAAACGAGGCGGCAAACCATGGAAAACAACTCATGGTAAGAGGAGAGGCGAACGAGAGCGGGAATGGAAGAAATAACGTAAAGACAACTGCGAACAGTAGCGAAATAGGAAATAAGGCTTTTTCCGATGGATCAGCTGACGAATTATCTGGCAGAAATCCTGTCGGACATTATTCGACGGGTTTAAGTAGGCCGGTGGATATTCCGCCGGCTGTTCCGTTGGAAACATTCTGATGTAATTTCCACTAGATTAATTCGTCGGCTCAAAAAAGATCGGCAGTTTACCCGACACGTATTCCGCCGAAAACTTTCCGTTGGAAAACCCGTCTAACAGTTTTCGTCAAAAATATCGCTGGTGTTGCTGTTGATATTTCTGGCGGACTTTTATCCGTCGGAAATGCCGCCAGAAATAATGGTTTTTCTTGTAATGTACTCACCCTTTAATGCCATGAATATTCCAGTACGCAACATTAATCTTCTTAGCATATCATCAACTTTAAATGTGATTTCCGTATAATGATGATAATCGTAACATATTTTTCTTCCATATATATATTGATAAAAATGCAATATTATCATCATTTTTAAAATTTTATCGAAAATATTATTAATCAAAGAACTGCATTACCTAACATGGCCCTCGAAATCTTGATAGCATTTCATTTGATAGGAAAGGGTTGTTTGTTTTAGTGAGAAGAGAATGCAATGTAAAAGAATACAATGTAAAACAAATATAGTATATTGAAAATATTTTGAGTTGTTTGATTGAGTACACTATAAATGTAAGAGTTTACTTTTTTGTTTTTAGTTTGAAATAAATTTAATTCAGTATAAAATCTGATGGCAGTGGCGACAACGGGTGGGGAGCAATTGATCGCCGGCAGAGGCTGGCGATGACCTGCAATTGGCAATGGGGGATAGTGGCTGGTGGGAAATAACCAAAGGAGGCAATGTGCGACTGTAGGGGTAACAAGTGGCGGGGCGAAGCCAAAGACGACAGGGTACGATGGCGAGCAGTGGCTGGAAGTAGCAGTGAGATGCAACTGGTGGTGGGCAACTACTTGTGCTTCACACAAGCAATACATTTGAAATTTGCCTAAATCAAGTAAATTTTAAATACATTAAGAATGAACTAGATAGTGAATTTCAAATACATTGAAATTTAACTGCCCATTTACTTTATTTTAAACCACACACCAGAAATTTCAAAGTCCTGCATGTGATTTACTTTATACGACTACTTGCAACCAAACAGCCCCTAAAGTTTTTTTTTTTTACCTTTTGCATTTTATTTAAAGCTAACTTGACTTTTTCAATGCTAATTTATTCTATGTTTCCTGAATTTATTCATTTTACTCTTTTAAAGTAATTACTTTTTTATAAATCTCATTTAATAAATTTTCTAAATAATATTTTTATTTTTAATCAGGACCTTACTGCATCTAATTTGGTCAAAATCTCTCTCTCTCTCTCTCTCTCTAGATATATATATATATATACTTCTCCAATACCTAACTTATGATATTATATAGTTTTGAGTTTGCTTTTTATTCTTGTTGCAAAACTATTAGCTTTATAATTATTGTATGTCTCGATGATATTTACTTTTTCCCATTTTTGGAAAGACATTTCTTCTCCTTAATAAGCCAGCTGAACCAACTAAACTGGCCCCTAGTGGACCGGTTCTTGTCTACAGGCAGAAGGGCCAGAGGGGGGGCGGAACAAGGAGAGAGAGAAGGGGGCGGCTAAGTAGAGGGGCCCCACACACTAATTAAATATTGTATTGGAGGGAAAATTTAAATTAGGGGTTGTTTAGGGATTTAACTTTTATCCTTTGCTTTAATTAGTCTTGTATTGTTAGGGTTTGTTTTCATCTTGAATTAAGGAGAGATTTGAGATCTAGGGTTTGTTCTTTTGGGCTGTAGGCTTTGCTAGAGAATTAGAGAGTTGTTTCTTCCTTTCGAATTGAAGAAACTTGTATCTTGTATTGCTTTTCTTGTTCGTGGATCGAATAGAAGAAGTTTTCCTTGCGTTTTCTCTCCAATCTTCTGAAATTCTTGCATCGTTTTGTTGATTTCTCTCTGAAATCAGTATATCTCTCGCTGTTTTCACCAATTATTGATAGGTTTGCTTGCAAACTCAAGTATTTATCCTTAGGCTCACTTGCGAACTCAAGTATTTCCTATCATAATATTTGTACCTTTAAATTCTCCTTCAAGCCTTCTTATTTATTTGCAATTATTTCTATCTCCTAAAATTTTTATAATAAGTTTCTTAATAGAGCTAGTTTTATGGACATCATGCTTTATTCAACAATACATTTGTAATTTACCTCGTAACGCTTTTTCTTGAAATATTAGCATCTTCTCACCATTTAAATTCTATCATCTTTGCCTAGGGAACTATCTTTTGTAATTGTTTTCTTTATTATCATTTCTTTCTCATGTTCTAGTTGTAGCTGTCTACTTTGCTCCTCTAAAATATCTTTTTGTGCTTTATTCTAGTTCATGTTAAGGAAAAAGAAACTCATCATAAGTGACAAGTTTTGATGTTTGTTGGCATGCAAAATTTTCTAAGGGCTCCTTTGGTTGCTTGAAGTTAGAACTCAAGTTAGCAAAAACAATCAAGTTTATTAAATTCATCATTTGCCATTAATATTGATTTCAAACTGCACAAACCTCCGAAAAACTCCTTCAAATAAGGTTTTCAATTTCAACGATAAAATAAAAACAAAATCCTTACTTTCTAAAGTAATACTTTTCATCTTTAATCCACCAGGAGTGACCTAAGAACAATTAGTACTGAATTTAAAAAACTGTCTATTGTTTTCTGAATAATTATGAAATTTAGCAACGGGCTATTTGGTTTGAAGGATTTTGGGTATAAAATATTTCAAATGTGAAGATTTTAGAAATGTAGATGTTTTGTTTGATGAAAAATAAATTTATAGTAAAAATTTTGATAAATTTAAAACTAACCCTTTAGTTAGGATGATGCTAATGATGAAGATGACAAAACTACATACCAAATACATCAAATGGTTTCATGCTGATTATTGTTGAAAAAAAAAAGTTGGTTTTCTTAATTGGTGTGCAGCTATGCTTAAATCAGCGTATAGCTAATCTAAAGTTTTATGAAGGAAGCGAATTTCATACCCAAAATACTACACTATAATAGTTTCAAGATTATAGAACATTAGCAGCCCATCTTTCTTTTCATTTCTTAAGCCTTTGTTCAATTCATTACCTGTAATGCTTCCACTTTTTGTTCAAAAATACTCGTCAACTACCGAGCAATGCTTCTAGGGAAAAAAAAAAACAGTTTTACTTTTTGCTCGGCCCTTAGAGTGTTTGCTATCTGATTTATCTTTAAATGAAATCATGTATAGGCACAGATTATATTGCTTTGTTGCAAGGGTAATATTTACAGTGTATTGGTTTTCCCTCATTAATTGTATGATTTGCCCCATATTGGGTAAATATTTTACACTTGTTTGGGAAAGTTAGGAAAATATAATCAATTTATTATGGTTGATATGATATGTTCCATGCAGGATGTACCAATATTCATGGAATAACAAGTCTCTTTTATCCCGGGACTTGAGAAATCAACTTACCTGTTAGAATTATATTAGCGTTACCAATCTGTTATTGTATAAATCATGTAATATAACGTTAGAGTTATTAGTGGGTTGTTTACTTGCACGATTTAATTTAAATCTTACCAAACAGTTTGTTGAGCCACATAGATCCTACTATCATCATAAATCCCATTTTCCTCCCATTTTAGGCCAAATCCTGGATTTAATAAATTCTTGGGGAAGTAAGATCTAAGATATATACACTTCTCCTCGTTGTGCCTTTTCTCTCAATTTAAACTATAAATCTTTAAAATATTTGTCAAATAGTTCAACCAGACTTAATAGCTAACTTATCAAATGGATTTCCAAGTCTAATGCTTCCAGGATTTACCATATGCTACTAGTAGCCAAATATCAAAGAAAAATTATGTCACAGTATTTTGAAGTAACTTGTATTAAAATGAGCTTAAAAATCATTAGAATTGTTGCGAAATTAGCGCAACTCAAACATTATATGTAGCCTGAGTATCAAAGTAAATCTAATAACTTTTTAAGTTCATTATGATATAATTAGTATTAAAATATACTGATACTATCCTTTTTGCCAAATAGCCAAGATTCAACAGATTTAACCAGGATTTTGTATTACATAAAAGATTTCTAACTATATTACCTGAGTGAAACATATTTTTCTTCTCTCATTTATTATTCTCTTGAAGGTACCGTGCAATCACGAGTGCGTACTATCGTGGTGCAGTTGGTGCACTCCTTGTCTATGATGTAACTCGCCATGTAACATTTGAGAATGTTGAAAGATGGCTTAAAGAGCTCAGAGATCACACAGACTCTAACATTGTCATCATGCTTGTGGGTAACAAAGCTGATTTGCGCCATCTTAGAGCTGTCTCTACAGAAGATGCTAAAGCTTTTGCTGAAAAGGAGAACACTTTCTTCATGGAAACATCAGCCTTGGAATCAATGAATGTTGAGATCGCTTTCACCGAAGTACTCTCTCAGATTTATCGTGTTGTGAGTCGAAAAGCTCTCGACATTGGCGATGACCCGACAGCTCTGCCGAAGGGACAAACGATCAATGTCGGTATCAAAGATGATGTCTCCGATTTGAAAAAAGTTGGGTGTTGCTCAGCCTAGCAACTGTTTTTGTTAGCACAAATTATTAGATGCTGAACAGTACACAAATATTCTGATTGGTTGTTCGTAGATGCGAACAAGACATGTTATAATTTCTCCTCATTTGAGTGCAAATATTTGTTGTTGTGTGTCTCTTACAGTGCAATTATCTTTTACAAACTCATTTATATAAGTAGCGAGCATTTGTTTATAGTGATTTAAGCCTTACGGTTCTAATTTTGACTGTTATATTCATTTATGATGTAATGCTGTTTATAAGTTTGTTGTTTTTATATAAAACTAGTAAGCATTAAATGATCACTTATTTGGTGCAGATATTTGTTGCGTATCCTATATTATAATTCTCTTTTACGAGCATGCATATAAGTAGAATGTGTTGGATTTTTATTTGTTTGTGGGTGACATCTGACCTCCTAACAAGTTGCGTTAGCTAGTAGTGTAAGAGAACATGATGAGGAAACTTGTGAGTCTTTGGGGGCGAGTGCTCTGGACATATATTTAGTTCCTTGGTTTACTTGTTCCTTTGAGAGTGACTTGTGAAAGTGATAAGAAAATTAAGAGGGGCATTGATAAAGCCACACTTATGGTAGCAATACCAAACAAAATATGATGAGTAGTAGGGTCCTATGCTTACATTTCCTTTGCTTTATCTCAATTCTTCTAGCCAGCACAATAGATGACCAAGTTAAATCCTACAAAATCTTCCAACCTTGACAGCTGAAAACTCCAAAAGGCCCTCCTTCGCAAACAGAAAACCTCCAAAAGGCCCACCTTCACAATCAGAAAGCCGTGGAGGCAAAAAAAAAATACCGAGCTAAGAGTTATTTAATGTAAAAAAGTGTTTTATTAAAATTTTGAATTATTTATTAACTTAATAAAGTTGATAGAAAAGATTTTATTAAGCTTGGTTGGTTGGCTTATACATATCCAATGATTAAAAAATGATCTTTTAATTATATGCTCAAACACATAAATCTATACAAAAATATAAATGAATGTAAGGTATAGGTTTTGGTAATCTCTCTATGCCTAGACCTTAATTATCACCTAGTTTAAATGATTTAGTACTAAGTGGAGCCATCACAACACCATATAAAGTAATAGGAAAATAAATTAAACAACATAACATTTCATATATATTCATTTATTTAGCAATTCTAAATATTTGATGCATGACCCCTCTAAAAATAAAAGTGTAATGATCATGCTTCTAGTACTTATAAAAAAGAATATTTCTATCATATTTCGAATACAGTAATGTAGCCAAATAATCAAATACATGATAGAGAGCAGCTTAACTAACAAACAATCAAACACATAATCGATTTGTTACACGGTGCAAAATGATTTTCTAACAAGCCGCCAGCTTAACTATAACCTCCTTATGCTAAGTGACCAAGGGTTTGTGAACTATCATATCATATAAGTGTGTGCGGAAGTCTTAGTGCGATAGAGGTAAACTACGATATTAGTTTATTTCAAGGGATCCAATTAAAGTAGAACTTATTATTTTAATTTAATTATATTTTTTGAATGATCATATGAGATTTAGTTATGATAGGATAACTTTCATCATTATATGAACCGTCATTTAATAATGATAGTCATATTATCATGACCATGAACTAGGGTTAAAATCTAATAAGGTTCTCATCTGTTTGGTTAAGTGCCGACTCATTTAATACAAACGTGAATACAATCAATATGAAAAAAGATAATTGAAATTATCAACTATTAAGCTCAAGATTCAAATGTTTAAAAATGAATAAAAAACTTGAAAGATAGAAACATTTTGGAGAAGTTCCTAATGTTTATAGTGTGGGACTAGTTCGAAAAGAGTCCATCTATTTGAAAGGAAATGAATGATATGGGTACAGGTGTATATCCAAAACTTGGTAATGTTTAATCATTGGAAATAATCGAATGATCGAATGATCTAATCAAAAGAATATGACCAAGTCAAGATGAGACTTAATCAAATATGGTATGGCTAAAAACTAAAAATAATATATTAAAGGGTCACTAATGGTGATGTAGAACCAACAGAACATGACTATGTAGGGATTAACTAACCAAATATAATAGGGTCAGGTCTACACTATAGGAAAGTCAGCAATTTTTGGCGACCTTTGCGGTAAAAAATTTTTTCTCAAAAATTACGATGGATTTGCGATGGAAGTTTTCATCAATTTTTTTTGCGTCTGATTTGCAGCAGAATGTCCACCACAAATCCGACGCAAAAAACCCTATCTAAACCAACTTACTAGGTCTTTGTTTCATTCGTTGAATTCTCGACCACGAACTTGCTCAGCTTGACGACGTTCCCTGTGTGGCAACGACGTTCCTTCCTATCGTATCCGAAGTCACACTTCCTCGTTCTTCTTTGCAATCATCTTCTTCTCAACCATTCTTCTCTGCAATTCTTCTTCTTATTCCCATGTTCTTCTCCGCAATTCTTCTCCATGTTCCTAGTCGTTCTTCTTCTCAACCACCATCTCACCCTTCCAACCGTTCTTCTCTATAGTCATCGCACCTCCTTCATGATTCTGGTCGCAGCCGAAGTAGAATCATCAAGATAGAGCTTGCTCATTGAGAAGGTATCAATCTTTCTTCCTTTTGCGTGCTTCTTCGTTCAAAATATCGCATCCTAAATCACACCTCCTTGTCATTTTCTGTAGCAACCGAGTTTGAGAAAAAGGGAGCTTGGTCGTTGCAAAGATATCCATCTTTCTTCCTTTTGTGCACATCTTCATCCAAACCCCGCCACTGCAAGGTATGAATTTTGATGATGATTACTTATTTGTTGATAAGACTATAGAGGGAGTTGAATGTAAACTTGAATTGTAGAGGTATAGTGACTTTGGACAAACAAGTTAACCCTAATAAATAGAGATTTATAGCATTTTAGGTTATTTTTAGATGAGTCTAAAGGGTTAAAGCTATCATAGGATTTTACAAAATATATTCTTTTTTTATTTAGCTATGCATTTTTAAAGCATCTAAATTGCACTTAAATAGGTTTAATATATTTATACAATAAGCAATGATAACTGCACCAAACTTTATAAATGTTGGGATCTATTTTTAGGAGTGGTTTCAAGGCAAGGTCTATTGGCCATAAGAGATTATAGGTGTTGCTCAGTTTGATATTGAACAACACTAGTTTAGCATCCCTAACTTAGGGACTTAGGTTTATAGCTCACTATACACATTCCTTCGCAAAGCATGATGGTACATGTGGCCAATCTAGGATTTTAGAGAATTACCACATCAAAGGCTATGACTGATGGAAAGAGGTTGTAGTATCATTCTTTAGTATGGAAAAAGATAACTAATGTAAACCTCAAGCTCTATTATGGCCTCTACAATTATGGTCGATTCCAATGCCTTAAGCTCATTACAATTTGAAAGAAGTTGAATAGGTAAGCTTGATTGGATTGAAGAAGGATTGGGGATGGATGCTAGAGTTTAGGGGAAGGTGTGGGGAGCTAGGCAGTGAACTAATTTCTATTATTTTGAATGTTATTTATAAATCGAGCTCAAGAGCTTGGTAAACAAATGAAGGGGTATCATGGTCATTTTAAGCTTGGATTTTATTAGGTGATAATATAATGGGGGAAATCCACATAGTTAAAATTGTTAAGAACAACTAATCATTAGTTATCCTAACAATTAAGCAGGCGTCTCACCTCCTTCTCCACTTTGTTCGTAGATGAGGATAATCATTATTTTACATCAAGCAAAAGGGAGAGGATATCACCATGGGAATGTTGCATGATGATTTGTTTGTGTGTTGCACTAATTGACACACACTCTTTTATCCCCAAATATAAAAGCATTCTTAAACTCCATGAGTAGAGGTCGCATTTTATGGAAGAAGTGAGGATGAAGATATCAATGTGGAACTTAGCATAATAATAAAAGCAAAAGTAGAGTACTATGATTATGTGATGGAAGCGACATGAGAGAATGATATTCTCTATTAAATGAACCTACCATCAATAGTTGAGCAACATAACTATCCACACAAACTCTTAAAATTATGACCAACTTGTTAATGACATCATCACTATTGCACATTATTTAATTTTTTTTTTAAAATTGCTACAACCTCATTATTTGGTTGAAGGAATTTATATCCCAAGTGTGTTATAGATATTTAAAACTATAGAAGTTGGATGTATAACTGACTGTTGCCTAAATGCAAGACATTAACAAACAAATTTCTAGATGGAGTGAATTATTTAATTCAGGTAGGCTACCAATTACCTTCCTTTATATCAGGGGGAAGGTTTCATTTACCATATTCTAAAAACAAAGATCAAACCCACCACACACCAGATAAGATTATTATTGATCTTGATCCTAGAGGATTCATGCCAGAATATTGGTATTAGACTTCACATGGTGAGTATAAGCCTTATTTTGACTCTCAGTGCTGCCCATCTATAAGTTCAAACATAATTGAGGAAGACAGAGTTAGGACATTTAAGGACTTGGTTTATGATGTAACTGGGCCAAAATTTCAATAATATACAAAAGAGACCCAAATAAGGAGACACAAAACTTCTATGATTCATTGTATGCTGCATAATAACCAATTTAGAATAGGTGCACTACTCACTCAAAGTTATCTATTATTATAAATATGTTAAACATAAAGACAAAATATAATGTACGTAGAGAATGCTTTAAAATTTATTGACCTACTTGAGGAGACCAATCTGACATATAATATAATTCTAGTAAATTTATACGAGACTAAAAAATTAGTTTTCAAACTTGGATTGTCAACTATAAAAATATATTACTATGTTAACGGATGCATGTTGTACTATGGGGATAATTTATTAGAGACTGCATGTTATCATTGTAAGGCACCAAGATTTAAACCAAAATCTAAAAAAAGTTGAAGAATGTGTCAGTTAATCGATTATTCTACTTACCCATCATTCCCATATTAGAACATTTATATTTATCTATGAGCTCTGCTGAACATATGAGATGGCATAAGGAACAAATCTCGTAAGTAGATGTTTTAACACATCCGTCAGAAGTAGAAGCCTAAAAATACTTTGACCGTACATATCCTACCTTCACTGTAGAATAAAAAAAATATAAGATTAAGTTTATGTGTAGATAGTTTTACTCTATTTAGCCAATCTGTCTCACCTTACTCATTTGACCCATGATACTCATCCCCTATAATCTTTCTCCAGAGTTGTCTATGACTATACTCTACATATTTTTGACACTTATCATTCCAAGCCCACATAATTCGAAGGCAAAAATAGATGTATTCTTACAACCTTTAATCAACGACTTAATATTATTATGGAATAAAAAAGTTATTATATGTGATATCTCTACCAAATAAAATTTTATATTGAGGGCAGTGTTGCTTTGGACAATTGGTGACTTTCCAGCATATAATATACTTTCTGGTTAGAGCACTATTAGCAAGCTAGCTTTCCCATATTACATGAAAAATACTAAATTTTTCACTTTGAAGCATAGGGGCAAAAACACTTGGTTTGACTGCCACCATATATTTTTACCTGCAAACTATCCATTTAGGCAAAATAAGAATACTTTTACTAAAATAAAATGGAGATGACATAGCATCCACCAAGGTTAAATAGTGAGAAAATATTTGAAAGAGTAAATTTTACACCCACAATAATTGATTCTTCATCATTAACTATTTACAAAGTGCCCAGGTATGGAGTTACTCACAATTGGATAAAGAAGAGCATTTTCTGGTCTTTATCATATTAGAGAATAAATTTAATCAAACATAATTTAGATGTGATGCATATAGAAAAAAAATATTTTTGATAATATGTTCAATACAGTGATGGACATCAAGGGCAGAACTGACAGAATCAAGCTTCTAATGTCGGGGGCTTGGGTATCTCCCTCCATACTAGGGGCTCAATTCCACACACTGAGCAGAGATGGTGATAGGTAAGAATTTTAATTGATTTTCATAATTTTTTTGGTTATGCATGCTAATATAAATATATTACAGAATGAGATGCTTGGTAAAGAACCCACTGCAATTAAGTTACACAGTCACACTCACAAGCATCAGGAAGACTAGTAGTGGGTAGATAAACGAGCGAGGAGGGCATATGTAAGTATATAAGGATACTATACTTATAAAAATATTGTAAGTTATGATTATACGATGATTAATTTTATATTATATTTTATAGGATGAGTATATATGGCTTCGAGAGAGCCAGACTGCAGCTAAAGAGAGAACCTCTGGGGGTTCCGCAGATATTTTTTACTACCGCACTTGGTCGCAGGCAATAGTCGGAATGCATAAGGGATGAGTTTATGGATTAGGCTCGTATGCTTATGTGTATGAGGGACAGTCTTCTTCAACATCCAGCTATTCTGCAAATACCCATGAGAGTTTGTAAAGCCAACAGGTGGCTAATTTGACAACAGAGTTAGAAAATATCCAAAAATCACAAGCGGACATTAACATTCAGATACTGGATAAGCTTCGAAGATTGAGAGAGTAGGTTAGCAAAAATTAGCCTTTGCCTATATCGGTCGAGCAAGAGAGTGAGATTATAGATTCCGCTAAGATTATCTATGTAGGGATTTTTTATGCATTTTATTTTTTTATGTATAAAAGCTATTGATACTTTAACAGTGTTGTAATTGTAGAATTCTATGGAATGTGATTGTCTATTTGAGCAGTTTGAATGAGATCGTACAAAAGTGTGTTTTATATGTTTATTTTTAGCATTATTTGTTGAAATGTTAGCATTATTAACTACTTATTTTAAACAGCTTAGATTATTATTGTTGAAAATCTTCCTAACTAATTGTAGGAGATATTTTTTTATTTATGCTATAGGTTTCTGGCATATTATAGCAAACATTCTACTGCAAACATCGAAATGATGAATGAATATCGTGTTTTGTGACCAAATAATCCATTGCAAATTGCAACGAATTTGTGGTGAAATATCTTCCATAATTTGCAGTGGAACAAATGCTGCAAATTGCGGAGGATGTGTCACCACAAATCTACCACAAATTCTTCATAATTTGTGACGGCATTTGAGACGTTTATAAAAATTAAGCCATTATTTTCTTGAATATAATTCCGTCATAAATCCACCATAAATTTGCCGCAAAATATTTGCAATGGATTAGCTCTATTGCAAATACTTTTGCGATGCGACTTTTATCATTGAAATTGAATCCGCAGCAAATCTAACTTTGCGACGGATATTTCCACAGCAAAAATCTAATTTTCCTATAGTGCTAGGGATAGTTTCACTAAAAGTTTATGGCTAAACTAAGGATATTTTTGTCAAAAGAACATGATTAGAATAACATAAATTTATCCAAACGATCAAATTAAAATAGCGTAGTAAAGAAGTAAGATAATTTTGGAAGATTAATTCAGCCAAGAGAGCATAACTAATTTCAAATATTTTCTAGCCAAGTGAGTATGGTTAGGAGGGAAATTAGTACAATCATAAAAACATGATAGTAGACTTCACCAAAAATGGATGAGATAGCAAGTCTAAAGAGATTCTCAACCAATGCGATGTGATTGAGAGAAATAGAAATCATAATCAAATTTGTATGGTTATAGTGAAAAATAATTAACCAAGTTGGTATGACTAAGTTCACAAGAAGTTTATGTAAAATATATAACTAAATTAGTGAGTTATGTTTATATATAAGTATTAATAAAATTGATGCATGCATGCTAAATATGCAAAACAGGGTGGACAAGAGTTGTTATTAGAAGGGGCTCTTCATAAGTATTGTGGTATCAATACAATTGAGACCTTGAAGGGGCTAGAGTTGACTAAATTAAAATATTGTGTAAGTCTTTTCTAAAATGTTGTATTCCCTTTTTAATTAGCTTTTCAATAATGGTGAACTAGTCAATGTGCTTGGATATGATGTGTAATACTTAATCTAAATCAGTTAAATTCAAGTTGGAGATTTTAGATTGAATTCAAATAAATCAATTTTATACAACTATGATATTAGGTGCTATAATAACATGATCATATTTGCAGGAAATAGTGAAAATCATTTAAATATCGGCCTTCTGATGACCCGATTATGAGAGTAAATGTATTAGATTTGTCATATGTTAAAGCCATTAAATGTATTTTTCCTAATTAAATAACTAATATATAATATTTTAATTATTAAAAATATAAAAATATGTTAAATGATTTTTCAAAAATTATGTTAAGTCTCAAAAATTGAAACATACATCTAAGATATAAGCCGTGGTTGTAGGACCATCAGAGGTAAAATGATAATTTTAAAAATATCATTATTTTTACTTAGAAATTAAAAATACTATATTAACGATCAAGTCTAACCTTAAAAAAATTCCATGGAAGTGTATCATTCCTTTAGGAGTATCTTAAGTTTTGTTTTTTTTTTTTTTTGAAGTTATTCAAGTAGGTTTAAAAAGCATAAAAACTAGTGAAAAACACTATTATTAAAGCACAAGCTAAATCAAATGACCTACATTTTATTTTTAAATTTTGAATAGTAAAAAATCTTATAATAAATATTTTATAATTTTTAATTTAAAATTATAATTGTTAGAATTTTTTAAACAGTAAAATACTAATTTTGAAAAATCATAACTAGCATTATATGATTCACTAAGCCTTGAAATTTTATTAAAGTTTCAAATAGTTCATTTAACCTCTCCAAAGAATTTGAGAATTTTTTAAATTTATTTCGTAGATTAAGTGCTTAATTTGTATTTTAATAATTTTTAATAATAAAAATATTAAAATATCTTAAAATTGATAGTTTTACTAGATTTTGACATCTCTAAAGTACTTATATTTAAATTTTTATTTGATTTGGACTAATAGATAAGATGCAAAAACTATAAAAATTGACAATTAACTCGAGGAGAATATTCTTCATCCCAAATCTTAGTTTATTTTAGGTCAATCCCATGTTGACTGACCATGATCATTTCTTCCAATTTGCTTAATGGAATTAGATGATTGTGATGGTGTTGGACTTAATGGGATTAAGAGCTTTATTTGTAAGGAATTTTGTGATAAAAATGCTAATATTACCTATTATATCTAATTTAAGGAAAAATAATATGGGATTAAGAGCTTTATTTGTAAGGACTATTTCACTTTTGAAATTTGAGATTCCCATGGTTGCCATGAAGGCCAACCATGTGTTTTTGAAGATGAATAACTAGCTTTGATCATCATTGTCCTGCAACCACCAGTCAAAAGATTAGATTTTGTTAATCCCTTTAATTCGGTCATATAACAGTATTCTTTTTATCATTGAATTTCAAGATCTTAATTTAAATGGCCTTCTTCACATCCGAGATTAAATGAGACGGATCTTTCCCAATCCACGTGAACCTTCTGTTATTCCTTTCTTTCCACAATAAATAAACTGAGCAGCAAGTTATTAAAAAGTGGATCTGCCTTTCTTTTTCATTAGATTATTGATGGTTATCAATACAATCAAAGTTTTGGAATATGTTAGGCCTCATTAAAAATGAATTTATGAAAGAAGATATTTTATCACATAAAAGGAATAATCACATTCAAAGAAGAGATGTTTGTGATTTTTGGCCTCCTTATTGCATAAGTCACAAATGGTAGAAACATTAATGCCTCTCTTAACTAGCAAATCGATAGTTTTAAGTCTTTCCATGCTTGCCATCCATGTAGAGGAAGAGAATATGAGAGAATAATTTTTATGCCAAATATATTTATGCCATAAAACTTTACCCTCTTGAGAGAAGTAACGATTATAAAAGACTTTATGTTCTGGATTTCGGGTACTTTCCCAAAAAACCTTTATATAATCAGCAATAACAATAATGTTGATGCCATTTTTAATAAAATTAGGTGAGTGTTCAGGAATAAACCACTTGCCATTCTGAATAAAATAGCAGATAATATTTTGCCTTAATGAAGGGCAAATTTCAGCTACAGTTTTTCCATTAAGCCACGGATCCCAGAAAAAGGATAATTTGCTATTAGTATCAATTTTTAAGGAAATTTTCTCCTTAATCAAAACAGCAATATTGCAAATATGTTTCCCCATTTTGGAGGCATGAACAGGAGGATTTTTCCAAATAGAATAATATTTCATTCTATACCAATACGCTAAAATCGAATTAGTAGTAAGAAACCTCCAAATGAAAGAGCAAGTAAAGCTGTGATAAAGAGCATCAATAGACAAAACCCCTAATCCACCATAAACCTTTGGTTTACAAATGTTTTTCGAAGAGATAATATGCATTTTATTATCAACCGTATTACCATGTAGAAGAAATTTTGAACACAACTTTTCAATGATCTTCCAACACTTCTTGGGAATGATGGATCCTCTAAAAACCAATAAGCGATAGTATTAGAAATACTAAATTTTAGAAATTGCAATCTACCATCAAATTATAGGAATTTTAATTTCCAGTCGTCAAAGAGTATATAAATTTTCTTCAAAAGAGGTTCAAAGTGCACATTCCTCAGCCTATCTTTGGAAATAGGTAAACCAAGGTAAGAAAAGAAAGACTTAATTTTACTAATACCGAGTGTAGCACAAGTGACTTCAATATGAGAAGAATTGCAAGAAAATAAAATAGAGCTTTTGTTAGCATTAACAAGAGCAGTAGCTTCAATAAACTTATGGAGGATATTCTTGAGGTTAGTGACATTTTGAATGTCATTTTTCTCAAAAATCAGTAAATCATCAGCATAAAATAAATGATTGAGGTTGTTTCCAGTATCAGTAAGACCATAGAATGAATTTTCATCATTAGACTTAAGCATGCAAGACAACGTATCCATGACAATACTAAAAAGAAGTGGAGATAGCGGGCAACCTTATCTAAGACCCGAAGAGGAATTAGAATATCCTTCCAATGACCCATTAATGCAAATAAAGAAAAATACATCTTCAATACATCCTTTAATCCATTTCTAAAATAATTCATGAAACCCTTTTTGTCTTATCCTAAGGATGAGATAATCTTTAGAAACCATATCGAAGGCTTTACAAATATCAAGTTTTGCACAGAATAAATTTTTTTTATTCTTGAAATCTCCTAAAACCTCATTAGCCAAAATTATATTGTCTGATGAGCACCTTTTTTGAATAAAGCCAGCTTAACTTTCATGAGTAATAAAGGGAAGCACTTTTTTTAGCCTATTAGCAAGAAGCTTGGCAACAATTTTGTAAAAGGTATTGCAAAGCAATATTGGTCTATAATCTATAATATTATGAGCATGTGAACCTTTGGGAATAAGCGTAATAGCCATAACTTTTATCGCTCTAGGAAATCTGCCGATTTTGAAGAAGTTTTTAACAGCATTGTAAACTTTTAAACTAGTGATATTCCAAGTAGACTAATAAAATTTAGCAGTATATCCATCTGGACCCGGAGTGGAATATTTTGGTAAAGCAAATATCACTTTCTTAATATCATCATTTGAGAAAGGTAATGTCAGATAATCAACAAGATAAAAAGGAACCACTTTACCCACCAGAAAATTAGAACAGTTGATATTTGAGGAGAATTGAATAATTCATAAAAACGATGAATAAGAGCATCTCTAATATCCTTAGGATTTGTAAAGTGCCCAAGAGGAGTAGAGATCTCTTTTATAATATTGCAATTCCTCTTGGAATTGATTTTTGCATAGAGAAAGCCAAGAACCTCCACCCCATTAGTAAGCCCTTTAGTTTTGGCCATTTGATAAATCCAGCTGGACTAAATACTTTAAAAAGAATGCAATTCCTCATTCATGCCTTTCAAAGTATAGTTAAGGACCGGATCTAAGGGATTATTTTGAAGTTCCAGAAGGTAGTCAAGCTGGGTTCTTTTAAAATCTTCAATTTTCTAAGACAAAAAAATTAGCATTTGACCAATTTTCCTTTTTAGTAATAGATTTCAAGGATTGCAGGCAAGAGAGCAAAGATCCCATGGGAGAGCCAGTTGTAGAACCAGAGAAGGCTTCGATCACCGCTTCAAAGAAATAATCCATCCTAGTCCAGTAGTTTTTTAAAAGAAATCTACTAGCTTTAGTGATAACCGATTTTGAGAAAATCACTAAAGGAGAGTGATCAGAGCAAAGAGATGATTCAACTTTATAATAAGCATATGGAAAACTATTCAACCAATCTAGGTTAATCAAAGCTCTATCCAATTTTATGTGGATTAGATTATCCACTCTTTGGTTATACCAGGTGTAAAAAAGGCTAACAGAAGATAAGTTAAGAAAACCATAGTAAAAAATGAAGGAATTGAGCTCTTCCAATCTATTATCTTATAACTGGTTTCCCCTAGCTTTTTTGTTTTCAAATCTACAGCAATTAAAGTCACCAATAATAATCCAAGGCTGGTTAATTGAAATAGACAGCTCTTTGAGATTTTCTCATAATCTCTATCTCTTAGAAGGAGAATTAGCCGCATAAAAAATAGAAATTTGAATAGAGTAGGAATGTCTAGTGGAAAGAGTTCCATGGATAAGTTGAGAAGAGAAAAAAAAAAGAGTGAATGAAATAGAAGTAGCATCCCATTTAATCCAAATCCTCCTGGGGGAAGAGGAATTGCAATTGTGACAACTATCTTCATTATCAAAAAGTTTGTGGGAATTCACATTAGAAGGTAAAATTTTTGCATCTAATATGCAAAACAAATTCAGCTTATGAGACTTGATTAAATCTTTACAGGATTTCACTTTGTTAGGGTTGTTAAACCCTCTTGCATTCCAATAGGCAAAAAGGGGAATCATTTGGGTTTGGAATTAGCTTGTTTTGCCTTTTTGGTAGTTTTAGCTCTAGTATGAATGGGTGATGAATAAGAGAGTTTGTTTGGGCTAGGAGAATTTGCCAAAGGGATTGACGTTCCATTAGAAAAAATTTACCAGGAAGTTACCTGGATCCAAATTTCCTTCCATTTGATTTGAGTCAGATTGAAGAGAGTCTTGTGAGGTTTGTGAAATGGCATCTTCATTTTCCAGGGAGGAAAACTTGTTAGAAAGGAGGATTTTTGGCCTTTGATGGATAATGTTTTGTTCAGAGGGTTCTGAGGTGAAATTGATTTCAATGGGAAAGTTTAAGTTAGGAATGCAATATCCTTTTTTCTGCGGGTAAAACAGAGATCTTAGGAGTATTGGAGGAACATCAGCATGTAACAAGGGATGCTCCTTTACTTGTAGTCTGGGCTAGTCTGAGGTGTTATTAACAACTAATTTTCTACAATTACGAGAAGTTCTACTCTTACTTCTTCCCCTTTGAAAAACGGGAGGTTGTTCCTCAGAGGCAGTCTAAGGCTTTGAGGGGCAAAGGTTTGAGGGGTGAATAGTAGAACCACAGGTTTCACAGGGGGATGGTTTCCAATCATAGACCACCTTTAATATCATTTCTTCTCCATCCATAACAATTGGAATTTCCTCCGGAAGAGATGAGTCTTTCTTGATTTGAATACAAACTCTAGCAAACGTAAGCCTAGTACGTTTTGCAGTCAAAGAATTAATAGAAAGTGGGATACCAATATAACTTGTAATTTTAAAGATACATGAAGGAGTCTAGAGAGCAAGCAGCAGATCAAGGATTTTAACCCAAAGGGGGATAGAGGCAACCTCATCCCTCTTTGGCTTGAATTTAGGAGACCATTTATGTAGAATGAATGGTTTACCTAAAACAAACCATGGTCCTACAGAATAAACCATGTTATAATATTCTAGGTTAGAGAATTTTATTAAGAAGAACCCATCTGCTAGGGAAAGCAGAGAAAAAGAACCGTTCAAAGACCACACATTGTTCATTGAAGCATGCAATCTTTCATAATATGGCCTTTGTCCTATGGATTAGCCCACTAGAGATAGGTTCCATAGAGACGTACCTTCAGCATGATCATCAGCAATAAATGAAAGCTTCTTACTAGGAGGAAGCAACGATATAGGAAATTCTTCAGGGATTTGTTCAGTCACCGTGAAATTGTTTACCCATGGAGCAGCCATTGGCAGAGTAGAACACAATAGCTAAGTATTGGAGAGAGGAGGGAAGTTATTAGCCTCCATAAGGTGGAAGAGGGGAGGAGATCCTCCCTAAAATGGGGAAGAACTATGGTGGTAGGAGGCGGCGAGAAAACTCTAAAGGAGCGAAGTCAAACAGCCATGAAGTCTGTATCTTTTCATTGATCTTGACGAGTATGTTAAATCCTTTAATGTTTAACCCCACCTGCATGCTAGAGTTAGTTTTCATTATACTTTCACATGATTTGGAATATTTCTTGGAAATAATTGATTGATCCTTATCACTTCTTAACCATGGCTTTACCCATAGTTAAGCATGGGTTAAATAACTTTAACCTAGGTAAAATTTGATGAAACCTATGAATTCAACCTAATGTTTTGAAAATTACAAATATTATTGGTTTGATAATTAATGATAATTAACTATTCTTTGCATTATATATATATATATATATATATATATATTCTTTGGTATGCTATTAACATTTCACGTATATTATACACATAGCTAAACCAAAGAACTCAAAAAGTACTGTAGTGGTCCAAGTTATAATTGGAGTCTATAATTTTACTTTTTCTCAAGTCAATTTATATTGGGTGTATGTATTCAAGGTGACTAAGCACACACACAGGAGTGGGGGAAAAATTTTGAACACTTAATTTTCTTTGTTAAATCACACTGTA
The DNA here is from genome assembly GCA_019925795.1 of Dendrobium chrysotoxum. Taxonomy (NCBI): domain Eukaryota; kingdom Viridiplantae; phylum Streptophyta; class Magnoliopsida; order Asparagales; family Orchidaceae; genus Dendrobium; species Dendrobium chrysotoxum. The sequence continues at coordinate 10,892,996 of CM034304.1, read as the reverse complement.
GATCAACTATTTTAGAAATTAAATTAAGTGTTTAATTAAATTAATTTAAATAATAACTAATCATATTATATGACCTATGATCATACAGGATGATTTAGTATTTTCATAAAACTCTGCCGTTGGATCTAAGTTACCAAAATTAGGTAATTTTGAATTTTGAAATTTTTCCTAATCATGTTGTATGATTATTAATAAGTCTTCCATAATTTGGACCATTGATCATGCAATTGAATCAAGATCAAATCTTGATTGACAATCGTATTGTATTCACATTAAACTATATGATTAATAGAACATTTATTGGATGATCCCTGATTTGATATAGCTAATCATATTGTACTACCAAATATTGTACAGTCTGATAGGATATAATTTAGATTAGATGTTTAACTAATTAGACAATACGAACCTAATATCAAATTGTATAATCTTTTTTTTTTCAGGGGGGGGACCCACTAAGGGGCCTACGTGTTAATATAGAAAAAAAATTACACGGTCCTTAATGGGACCTCAAGCTCACTACTGCTCAAACGAGCTACAAAAAGAAAGTAAAAAAGTCCTAAGAGCTCAGGGTCCCTGTTAAGCACAATTACAAAAAAACCCTAGGTATAATCTATGGTGCACAAGGACGAGCACACAAAAAAGTGGAAGGAACCAAAAAGCAGCAACCGTCTCCATCTTCCCAACTAAAAGGAGCTTAGTCCAATCACCTGCAAATATAAAATTCTACAAAAAATTCTGAAACCCAGGATTAGTATAATAATAATTAAAGCAAACTCTAGAAAATCCATCCCAGCAGTTATCCACAGAGCTGAAACATCTATTACCAGTCCCCAAAATACTAATCACAATGCACATCCAGCAAAGTAAAGGATTAACACTGATCCAAAACATAATAACAAAACCAAAACTACAAATGCAATGAGAGAAAGGTTGTGGGCAGAATGAGCTCAGGAAAAAATGGAACCAGCAAACATCAGTAGGATAATCCCAATGCCGCTCCATCCAACCATCCAGCCAAAGCCACCACCCCTAGCAATCAGCTCCAAAATATACCAAATAAAAACCAAGGCCTTCTCAGGAAACCCCACATAGCCTCCAGGAAAAGAGTAGCAGCCCAAATAGACCACCCTCAACAACACCAGTAGAACTGGAACAAGGAGACACAACGGGCAAGCCAGCAAACCACCAGAAGAGAAGCAGGACACCCAACAGCAAAAAAAACCAACACAGCAACCAAAAACCCTTAGCCCCTACAAGGACTCCCATAAAAACCCACTACCAAGTGGTCCACGTAAAGTAAATTCCCAACACAGTAGTAGGAGTAAAGAGAGCAACAACTGGGATAACCTTCAAGAGAGGAGCCAGTGCAATCATAACTCAGCCCTAAAAACCCAAAAGAATTAATCAAGCCATGCAGCACCATATCAGAAACTTGAAAAAAATACAAATCCGCCATGTGAACAAAGAAAAAATCTTTACTATAGATGTAGCTAAAAACACACCAGCCAACACGACTGGAAGGCACCAGAAACCAGACAGAAAGCAATAGAAAAAATCATAGGTAAGAAACATCCACTTGGAGGAAAGAGGTCCAACCAACAACCAATAAACCACCCAACCAGCAGTTAGAACTGAAATCAAAACACACAAAAAAAAGAAAAAAAAAACCAAAATAGCTCCAGCCTGACCAGGAAAAGCCAACAACGGCACTAGACAGAACAAAACCAAGCCATAACAGCCACTAGAAATGACTTCCAGAACCACAGGCAGGGCAAACAGAACCCCTTAAAGAATAACATAGGAAACACTCACAATGATTAAGATAAATAAACCCTTTCAGAAACCTCGAAAGGTTGGTTCCAATCAAATCCATAAAAACCTCAAAACCACACCCCTAATCAGCAAGCCAAGAAGCACAGCCATTTGTTTTGATTAAAAAAGTATGTGGTTTTGAAAGTGTTAATTATCTTTGGGAAGCTTGAAATTTTTAGAATTTTAATTCTGGAACTGAACGCTCATTATGAATGATAAATCACCTCAAAAGGTGAATATATCGTTCCTTAATGGGTTCAAATTTCAAAACTTTGAATTTATCCTGATTATCATAGTCAAACTCAAGGGGAAATAACATATGATCTCAGAGGATCAAAATGATCAAGTATTTAACTACAATAATTTAGATAAGAGGATTATTAATTTCATAATCAGAATACAATAGCAAATTGATATATCTCTCCGAAGAAAGAAAATATCAATCACTATTGATCGTCTAAAAATGATAATAATGATCATAAAATTAATTTTCCTAAAGATAATTAATTGAGGATTTAAAAAAATCTTAATTTTGAAATATGGTCTGTGTTTCTAAATCTCCTACGAGCGCAAGCCCTCATAGTTAATTACATCGTAGGAAATCCAAAATTTCCTATGAATACTCTCGATTAAAATAGCGATACAAATTTTATTTAAGAATTCAAAATTCTATTTCAAAGGAGGTAGGGACTAAAAATTTCAATCAGGAATGGATCAAAATTAAACACTTATTTTTGGAGTCAAAGGAGGAAGGGTAGGAGGTGTTTTGAGATTCTGAATCACTTCAGAAACACCCCAGCCTATCCTAAGTGTTGAGCTTGAATTTGATGGAAAGAGATTTAATATTTTAGTGATCAATTTTATTAGAAAGTGGAAATTATATTCTCGGAAAGTTGAGGTCTTAAGATTGAAAATATGCCTCAGATCCTAAGTCTAAAATGGGTACTGAAAGTCAGTGACCCAAATCCTAGCTAATGCAATGCAATCCTGGACTTACCCCGGCCTGGATTGGGGAGCCAGCTAAGCCACCTAAACGTTTTAAAACCATGTGTCCAGTCTTTTAAATGTAGAGTGGTAGGGACGTTATTTAAGATTAGTTTAAGGAGTTAGGGTCAACATCTAGAGCAAATTCCTAATTGACCCCTTGACTTATGTTGGGTAAAATAATTAAGCTAAAAATACAATTAAGAATTAGACTCAATTTTAATTTGTTACTAATGCGATGTATGCTAGTTGACTCGAATGTTTTAAAATCAGAATGAAGCAATTTTAAAATCACCCTTAAAAATAGGTTTTATCTTAGAGATTGCATAACATCCCCTTGTACAGAACTGCACCCTCATAGGCTAGGTGGTCTACCAAAACCCGCAGCTGGGGAGGTGCCTAACAAGGTAGAGAAAAATTAATATGAATGCATGAAAAACTCCCGACGAGTCCGGGCTTACTTCTTAAAAGCGTTAGAGTTTTTATCTGAGCCAAAACATTTTAAATTTTGTTTAAGTAGAAATAGTTTTAATGTGTCCTCACGAGCCTCCGATCGGATTTCAGGCTAAATCAAACACGACATGCAAGATCGCCAAAAAATAATAAAAGCAAGCAAATCCTAATCGCAATCAACACATCAATCAAATCAATCAAATAATTCAATCAATTAAATTAATATTCAAAATGACAGTCCATTTGGCAAGTGCCACTTATACAACCTATAATTTGCAAGAAAAGTAAAGTGGCCATGCACCACTGAGAACAACCCGGATTTATAATCCTAAGACTCAAGTGACTTTGAGAATGGGTCTTCTCATTCTTCACTTCTTTGCCTTCTTGGATCTCCTTGGATAGTCGGGTCTGGATATCCAAGTGAAAAGAAACTCTCCCTCGAAAGGGATGTTATCTTTTATCCTTAGATATTTTAAAGATATCCTAACTTGATCTTTCAAATGGAGGAAGACTCTCCCCTTAAGGATGTCTTCTCCTCTTTGGAATTCAAATTGATACTTAATCCCATCTCAAAGCACTTTGAATGTTTATAACTCAATTACAACTCAAATCAAATTACATTTTGATATTTAAAAGAAAAATCTAGACTCAACAACCTGCATGGTTATCCTAATAATTAACAATTAATATTTGATATCCCAAGCAACTAATATATTAAAATTTAAATGCTCAAAACACAGCCACGCTTGGCTATGCTCTTTTAATTTTAAAGGGGGTCTTAAGCATTCTAAAGCACCTATGCAATTTAACATTTATAATTTTTGCACCTTTTAATTTAATTGCCCTGTGCGAGCATGGCCACATGCATAAGATTGAATTAATACAAATCATCCCTAAGCTAGGGGTAGATCTAACGTATAATCAATCACATCGTAGAGTGCAGAAATTAAATAAACAATCACATCAATATCAATTATTTAAATCTAACAACCAGTATGCAATGAAAACCACAGAAAATCCAGCATACGCAAGTAGCAGAAAAGTAAACACCGGCCTAGCCTAAGACTAGAGTTGGTTATCCAAGAAAATCATCTAAAGTGTGTGAGGTAGGCTATGTGGGTTTGACATGTCCTAAATAGGGTAATTGATTGAAGTTGTTTAATGTTCTGGTTGGTTGAAAGGTTGGAGGGAGATTTTAATTAAAGTTTAAATATTAATTATTTTAAAATTTTAAGAAATATTTTAAAATGTTGAATGGATACCACCTTTGTTGCTAACTGAGGCCGTGAAGTTTATTTCACCTTCTATGGGGCTAATTTAATAGCCTCGTAGGCCTGGGTTACCTAGTAGTACCTAGTATGATTAAGTTAATTGAGTCTAATTAAGTTTAAAAGTTAGTTAAATTTTAATTAAAGTTGGTTGGTTGCTGATTTTTAAGGTTTAATTTATTTAAATTTTCCATTAACTAGTTCGTGGTGTTGTGCCACCAAGCTCAAGGAAAAAAGACTTCTTAGGACATGTAGCCCCGCTGCCCGGAGTAGTCCAGCTGATAAACCAAGTTAATGTATTTGAATTAAAGATTTTAAATTTAGTTAAATCATTAACAATGAATCCATTTTAAGTTTAACACTCTTTAGAATCTATTCGTGAAGTTGTGCCACCAGGCTCGAGGAACAAAGACTAGTTAGGACACGTATCCCTGTAGCTCGGAGTAGTCCAGCTAAAAACTTCATTTCAAGAGTGGTTGTTGTGTATTGAAGGGTTAGTTGAGTATTTTAAATATTAATTAATGTTTTCTAGAGTTTAAAATCAATTATTATAATTTGGAATTTTCTGAATTATTTTAATGATTTAATTAAGGGGACAAAAGTTAACTTTTTGACTTAAAGTATTTTCTAGAATGTTAATATTTTATTATAATACTAGACCTTAATACGATTAGTTAGACTATAAATAGGTTAAATTTGGATTTTTCTACATTTTATTATGAAGGTTTGAAGTTTTGACTTGATTTTGAACTAAGTTTGACTAAAAGTTGACTTTTTCAAATTTGATTGATTTCTGGAAGTTTAATATTTTTGATAAATATTAGACCTTAATATGAGTTGTATTCCTTTGAGTTTGCTCAATTTTGAGTTTTCTTGAATTAGTTATAAATTTTTGAAGATTTGAGTATTTATTGAATTATTTAATTTGCTTAATTAGGGGGCTTTTGATGATTTGAATCCAAATGACCTTCAAACTTCTTGAAATCACCTCCAAAGATCAGGAATGATCTAAGGAGTGATTATCAAGTGTTTGAGAAATTTTTTGAATTTTTAATTATTTGTAATTAATTAAATTAATTAAATATTCAATTTCACTTAAAATTAAATTATTCTTAATTTTAAAGTCCAGTCTTGGAGCTTTTATTTTTTGTTGATTAAGGGTTCAATTCTGGTCAGTTAGAGGTATTTTGTATATTTTTTGGATTTAAATTTGATTTATTATAATTTTTAGAAGGTTCTAATGCTTAATTAAGGGTTAATCTTGATTAAGTTGATTAGGGGGCTTAATGACTTCAAAATTCAGTAAAAAATTTTTCTAGGGCTGAGAGTGTCTCTAACCTCAAGTTTTCAAAGTTTCAAGTCAAAAGGAGGTGTATCCTTATTATTAGAAATATTCTAAATTCTCTAAATGAGTCCTTAATTATTGTCCTTAATGACATCACTAGGTTGATTGATTTTAATCAATGTTTCTAACCCTTAAACAAGTACATGTAGAAACACACATCATTCACAATCAATTCTTAGATCTAGGAGAGCCCTAAACAAAGTGGTGTGTGCCCCCTAAGCATGCAATTATATTAAAAAAATACTAATTATAGTTAACAATTTGATAAATGAATGCTTAAGATATGACCATCCATTAATCTTCCCACATAATTTCTATTCAAAACATGCCTAACTTGGGTTTAAAATTTCATGGGATCTCTCAAATTTTAGAAATTTAAAGTATATAATTTTAAAAATAGTTTATATATATATATATATATATATATATATATATATATATATATATATATATATATATATATATATATATATATATATGAATTTTAGATTAAAATAAATAAAAATATTTTCAAAATAGGTTTAACATATTAATGAGAGATCCTATGATCTTCAAAATCTATTTGAAAATAAAGTTTTTTAATTTTTAAAATATTTAATATAATATTTAATTAAATATTGATTAAATATTCAAATAATTCAAATTAATTAAAATAAATTAAGTTTTAAATTTAAAGGCAATTTCAAATCAACATTACTTATTTTCTAAAAATTTTAAAGTGTTATTTGTATTTTTATGAATTAAAACGAATTTTTATAAATTTTTAAAGTGATCAAATATATTCTTAAGTAATTTGAAATTAATTAAAATTTAAAGTAATTCTTAAATTAAAGTTAATTAAAACTTAATGGTTTTTGAAATTTTAAACCACTTAAATTTATATATATATATATATATTAATTAAATCATTAAAATTAAATAATATTTGATTAAACATTAATAAAATATTATTTAAAATATTCAAAATATTTAGACAAAATATTTTTAAAATTAAATTTCAAAAAGAATGATAATATTTAAAATAATTCTTTAATCATAAATATTTTGTAATAAATTTTAATTTTAAAACATAATTTTATGTTTAATCAAAATATTAATCAATTATTTAGTTTTTTAAATAACTTAAATTGTTTAATTGATATTAAATATTCAAAATTTAACTTTTAATTTTAGAATTTTTAAAATAAAACATTTTTAAATAAATAATAATTAATATTAATATTTAATATTAAAAAAATTAATATTTAATTATTAAGTATTGATTTTAAATAATTAGTAATTAACATTTAAATAATTTCAAAATATATTTAAGAATTTAAATTAATAGTCATATTAAATTAAAATATTTTATTTTTCTGAATTACTAATATAAGATATTAATTAATTAGATTTTTTATTTAATTTTATATCATTTTTAAAATTTTCTGTATTTAAAAATAAGTTAAATAATATTTTTAAAATCATTATTTAATGATTGGCAGCGGGAGCGCAACGTGGCATTCGGTGATTCGCTGAGTAAAACCGTGCCAATGATTGGCAATGATCACCTAACGACGCAATCATTGCCGTTTGATTAAAGCTGCGGTGGGACCCACGCGGTTCACTAATCCACATGGACATGTGTCCATGGCCGTCAGATCATCCGTGTGAAAGAAACAACGACCCAGATCAAATCGCGCAGTTTTATCTCGCGAAGGAAGATGAGACGGCAGAAGTTTGATCCTGCGGTTTTGGATCAAGGGCCTAGATGCCGTCGGACGAAGTTTTCACTATAGAATCGGATCCACGATTAAACGTGGCCGCGGAACAGCCAAATTTATGCGGTTGATCAAGGAATCAACGACCCACATTTCGTGCAGTTCATGCACGCGTAACCCGAGCCCTAGAATGAGTTTTTTGGCTCATTTACGTGATCCGGTTAACCAAAATGCATAAAATTTTAAACTTAAATTAAATGAATTAATAGAATTGGTGTGGGATGTTTGGTTCGAATTAAAACGAGCTTAATGAAAAGCTATTTTACTTCAAACTAAGTGACCTAGGGCAAGGGATTTTAAAGAAACTAACTGTTGGATTGGATCGATTTTAGTTTCTTTGAATTTGTAGACTGTCCATGTATGATTCTCCTTCAGAAACAGGAGTCTGAAATGTTATGGATCGAGCTGTTTGACCATTGGATGGATTGGAGCTTGAGCTCGCCAGAGGATCATCACCGGCGGGGTTTTGACGGTGGCTTTTGGTTGAGAATGAATGTAGAAGAAGTCTGGAGCTCAATAGTGCAGGATTTTTTTAGTCTGGGGTGGCTTGGGAGGAGAGAGATGGCTAGGGGTTGAATGAGCTCGATTTGGATAGTTTTGCCCTATTCAATCTCTTCCAGATCGAATGGAGGGCTAGGATTGCTTGAGGGGGTTCCTAGCTGAGCGCCATCTATCCAAGGAGTAGGTGGGAGCAGGGGGAATCAAGGACAAAAGGAAAAATGACATGTAAAGGTCATTTTGTCCCATGTGAGCTTGTGGGGACGTTAGGAGCCATTTGATCTCCATCTAAAGGCTTGAAAGAGTTCTAGGAAGGTTCTAGAGTATCTCCTAGTGGCTGGAGCTGAGTTGGCATGGGCTTAGAGGTAATTTAGGCTTATTTGACCAAGCTTGACTCCTTCAAAGCCTTGGTTTGACCATTTGACCAGTCCACTTGCCATGTGGACTGGTGAGGTGGCATTGGGGAATGCATGAAATCCTAGAATGATAAGTTGGAGGGGTTTGATGCTTGAGGGTTGAGGTTTAGATGGGTTAGAGAGGTTTTAAAAGGGCTTGACCAATTTTTAGTAAGTTGACTTGGTCAACATGGCTTGGGTTTGATTGGACTATGGCTAGGACATGACTAAACCATAAGTTGAAGTCAATTTGAGGCTTGATAAAATAGAAATGGCTTGAAATGGTTATATGGGTTATATTAGAGAACTAGTTTGAATGAGTTGGATACTTTGACCAGGTCAGATCATGGATGATTTGGCTTTAAATAAATTTGAACATGTTTGAGAAAACTTTTGGAATGGGTTTGCAAACTTGGGTAGTTTAATTTGATCAAATAGGTTGGAATTACTCATTAAAGTCTCAAGGGATTTTGGGTCAATCTTGGTTGACTTGGTCAACCAGATTAACCCAAAGTCAGGGTTTGGGTTGAATTTATTTAAAATGATATTTGAAGTCTGGTAGAAGTGATTCTAAGGTCTGAAAAGGTCAGTTTGGTTAAAATGCCTATTTTGACCCTTAAAGGCGTATTTGGTCAATCTGAGTTGACTTGGTCAACCAGGGTGACCCAGGGTCTGAAAATGAGTTCAACATATTGGGTTTGATGTTTAAAATTTACTGGCAGTGGTTGCATTTGATTTGGAGGTCATTTGGTTCAAAGTGACATTCATACCATATGGGGGTATTTTGGTCATTTTGACCCTTGCTCAACTGGGGGTCAAAGTGAACCCAAAAAAATACAGTTTAATTATCAAAAGGTCAAGATTAAGGGTCTGGAAGTGATTAGAAGGTTTGGAGAAGGCTCTAAGGTCAGGATTCACTAGGTGGCAGGTTCAGTGGCATAGACTGTAAATATTTGAAGGTTTTACAGCCTTTGGAAATAAATTCAGTTTCTAGGGTGAGAAACCTCAAAATGAGCTCAAATTTAGAGGGTTGCCTTTAAAAACATGTCCCATCAGTATGCAACTGATATATATTGAATCAGAGGTTATTTGATTGGGTTTTGAAGTATTTGAATAGTTCTTGGAAAAGGCTTTCAAGACCTGAGTCCTTAACCCTTGGATTTGGGTTTTGAACTAGACTGAAGTCTGGATTTTGATTAAGATTTGAGTTGAATTAAGATATGGATTGGAATGAGATCAGGATTAATTTGAATCTAAATTGATCATAGAGTTTGAATTAATTTAGGGTCTGAATAGATCTAAGGTCTAGGAGGATCCTAAGACCTAGATGGATCTAGAGCATGGGTAGATTTGAGGTTTGAGTTGATTTGAGGTTTAAATAGATCTAGAGTTAGGGTAGGTCCCTTGGTTTGGATTGCTCTAGAGTCTGAAGTCTAGGAATATCCTAAAATTTAAAGTTCAGGAGTATCCTAGGGTCTAGAGATTCAAGAGTCAGGGATCTAGAATGATCTTAGGATCTAGGGTCAGGGTGGATCCTAGGGTTTGAAATCCAGGAGAATCCTAGAGTCTAAGAGTCCTAGGATTTAGGGTTTAAAATGATCTTAGGATCTAGAAATCATAAGGATTGAGATCTAGAAGAATTCTAAGATCTAGGAATCCTAAGGTCTGGGTTGAAAGGATCCTAATGTCTAGAATAGATTCTAAGGTTCCAGATAGGTCTGGGGATTGGATTGATCTAGAAGAATCCTAGGGTCTAGATAATTCCTAGGATCTAGATAAATCTAAGAGTCTAGGTAGATCTAAAATCAGAATTAATTCTAGGGCCTGGATTCATCTAGAGTCTGGGTTGGGTCCTAATGACCTCATACAAAAATGAGGTCAACACCATTAACCTCATTGCAAATATGACAGAATGAATAATTCAAAAAAATTAAAAGATTCTTAATCTCTATAGCCATATAAAAACTGTCATAACTGCAACCCATATCATCACTAGAGTTTAAGAATTTGAAATTATAATTAAAATTAACTTCAATAAACAGATGAGTTAGATTAAGAGAGATACATAACCTTAATCCATAGAGGATAGCCAAAGTAGTAGCATGGAAAACGTTCCCATTCTGAAGAGGACCAGTAAAAGCAACAAGAAGATTACCATCAATATTCCTGATAATGCCACCACAACCCACGGTGGAGTCACTACAAACACCATCCATGTTCAGCTTATAGAAATTAATAGGAGGCTTGGTCCAATAAATATGTCTAGGGACATTAGCAATATGACCGTCCCCCCCCCCCCCATTAATGCCTAAAGCAGAACCCACAAAAGTATAATTCTTGAAATTCTTGAGAGAAATCATGTTAACAGAAAATAAAGCCAAAATCTTATTTTTAACATTCTGAATGACCTTAAGATGATTCATACGAATACCATTAAAATGAGAATTATTCCTTTCTAGCCATAAATACCAAAGAATGAGAGAAGGGATAACATTTCTGATGTGCCCTTTAGTCTTAATGAACTAAGCATTAAGCGTAGATTTCAGAGATAAATGAGCATTAAAGTAATTTAATTAAAATATGTCATCAAAATAAATCCAAGTTTTAACAACAATAGGGCCATAAATAAAAATATGATGCATATTCTCCGAATGGTAACAACATTGGCATTTAGAAGGTAAAATAAAACCTTTATTAATAAGATTCTCATATGTGGAAATAAATTTAGGTAAAGCTCTCCAGACAAAGACAGCCACTGTAGAAGGAATACGCTTCTGCCATAACATAGAGAAAATACTATCATAATGATTTCTAGGCTGAAAAGCATGCCAAGCATTTTTCAAATGAAAGCAACCATCTTTAGACAAATCACATAAAATAATATCATTAGAAGTAGTATTAATAGGAAGGTTAAAAATTTTATGAAAAATGCAATCCGGTATGACATTAGAGAGCTTATTATAATCCCAACAATCATTAGAAATGAAGGATTTAACCTTAACAGCCACAATAGAAGAAGTGTTCATAATGGAATCAATAGACTGATTATCTAACTAGCGATCCTACCAAAAGAAAATATTGCCTTCACCAAGCCCCTAAGAAATAAAAGGTTCAACAGACCATTTAATCTTACAAAGTCTGTTACACACCAAAGAATCACCTTGATTAAAAATACAGGTAGAAGGATGTTTGCTAACACAATACTTAGCCAACATAAAGTTAACCCAAAGAATAACTTTAGCATGAAGATTATACCAAAGCTTAAAAGAAAAGGCATGAGCTAAGTCATTCATACTTTTACAACCTAAACCCCCTTTAGCCAAAACACCACAACATCTTTCCCAAGAAGCTCAGGAAATTTTGGAATTAAATGAGGTACCTTTCCAAAAAAATTTATTAATAATCCTATGCACTCTATTACAAACCTCTTTAGTCGACAAGAGAGTTTAAAAGATATAAACTGGCAAAGAGCAGAGAACACTTTTGACAAGAGTTAATTTACCACCAAATCTCAGAAAGTTGGAATCCCACGATAAAAATTTATTTTGAAAAGAGCTAATAAGATCATCAAAAAGAAAGGATTTCTTATGAACTTTAAAGAGGGAAACCCCAAAATAATTCAAAGGAAGATGACCATGCCTAAAACCAGTAACCTCTTTAATAACCCTAATTTGTTCATTAGTGATACTCTTGGGAGTAACAAAATAACATTTATTTTTATTAAGAGATAAACCACTAACCATCTCAAATTGCTCAAAAAAATTCATAAGTAAATGAATCTTGTTGACAGAAGCATTAATAAAAATAATAAAATCATCAGCAAAACAAAGATGAGAAATAGGAAACCACCCAATATTCTGAAATAAAGACTGGGAGTATTCTTAAAGAGATTGGTAAGACTTCTAGATAAAAAATCAGCAGCAATAATAAAAAGAGCAGGGGAAATAGGGTCACCCTGTCTTAGACCATGAGAAGATTTGAAAAACCCATTAGTAGACCCATCAACAATAATGGAAAAATAAACATTCTCAATACAATTCCTAATAAGCTTAATAAAGACCGAGTTGAAACCAAAGAGATGCAAAATATTATAAATAAAGTTCCAATCAATATTGTCATAAGCCTTGGCAACATCCAACTTCAAAATCAAGTTACCCCCTTTAACTCTAACATCTAGATCTTGGCAAAATTCTTGAGCCAACAAAATATTGTCAGCGATAGCCATGCCTTTCACAAAACCCATCTGAAAGGGAGATATAATTTTAGGTAAAATGGGAGTTAAATGATTCATGATAATTTTAGAAATCAACTTGTTAAAGAAAGTATAAAGGCTAATAGGTCTAAAATCATTCCAAGAGCTAACAGAAATGTTTTTAGGAATAAGCACAATAGAAGTAGAGGAAAAGAACTTAGGTAAACAGTTACCCGCAAAAAAAATCCAAAACCATAGAAAAAAGGTCATTGTAAAAATGTGCCACGATTTTTGAAAAAACTAAGTAGTAAAACCATCAGGCCCAGCCACAGAATCACTATTCATACTAAAAAGAATCTCTTTAACCTCCTCTAGGGAAGGCGGTTTAGTAAGGTTGTCATTCTCCTCTTGACGAATAAGATTAGGAATAAAAGTAGAGTTATTGATATGTATAGAAGTAAAATTTTTATTAAGATGATTTTGAAAATGGTCAACCGCAAGCTTAGCAATTTCCACAGAATTATCAGAAAAAGTACCATCTTCCCACATAATTTTATTAATGCAATTTTTAACCCTTTTCCGCTTGACTAATGCATGAAAATATTTAGTGTTATTATCCCCTTCAACCAAATGCTTAGTAGCAGCTTTTTATTTCGAAAAAACCTCCTCATGTGCTTGGACTTTAAAAAGACAATCCTTAGCATTACTTAAAAGCAATAAATTATCATCAAAAGGAACAAGTTGACAATTAGAATCAAGAATATTAACTTGCTGCTCAGCATCCAAAATATTTGAAAATACGTTTTTAAAAACATGATGATTCCACTAATTCAAGACCTGCTGAAGCCTTTTAAGCTTAAACCGCAATCACCTCATGCCAAAAACAGAGTTATCCGGATGGAGAGGGGCATGCCAGTTATTTTGAACCACATCCAAAAAGGAATCATGAAGAAGCCACATATTTTGAAATCTGAATTGGGAAGGGTCATTAAATTGTCTAAAATCGAGACTAATTAACAAAGGGGAGTGATCAGATAAGGTCCTACTAAGGTGTTCAACAGTGATAGCATTAAAAGAATTAATCCAAGAACCATTAAAGAGCACATGATCTAACTATTGCCATAAATGACCCCTATTCCAAGTGAAATAGTTACTCGCAAAACCAATATCAATTAAATGCAATCCAATATCATGTTACTAAAATCCTCCATAGACGGATAAGAAGGAGTAGTGCTGTCAATCCTCTCAGAGGGATTAGTAATAGCATTGAAATCACCACCAACAAGCCAGGGAAAATCACAAATATTATGAAAATTAATGAGTTGATCCCAAAGGATTTTCCTAATATAATGAGAAGAAGCAGCATACACAAAGAAGTACAACACATGAAATTAAAAGCCTCTACCTTATAATGCAAGACTTGAGTAAAGTCACCAATAACTTCAATCTGAATCGGATCCTTCCATAACACCCGAATTTTATTAGCCATATTTGCAACAGCATACTTAAAACCCAAGAAACGAGCAGTACTAATAAGCTTATTATAAGAGATAAAAGGCTCAAGCAAAATAAGCAAAGAGACTTTATGAACACGATACAAGTTTTTGACTCTTAAACATGACGATGAATACCCAATACCCCTAACATTACAAATAATGTAATTAAACATAAAGAAAAATTAATGAGGAGTATGTGAGCAGGTAGATCGAGATGGTTGTAAAATGATATTCTATTTTTTCATGCCTCTCTTACCATGAGACTTACTGAAGCTAGTATCATTGTCATCTTTAGCAAAGCATTTAGCCATAATATCCATATCCTCAGAATAAGTAAAAGCCTCACTATTAGAGAGAGATTTAGAAAGAATCTTACTATCATCAATCCAATTTTCCTGCTTTGAGGGACAACCTTCCAATTCAACTGTTTTTCCTTTATAAACACCACCATCCACTATGCCCTCTTGATCCTTCTCTTGAATAGGATTAAAAGAGGAGTTAAAAGTCAAATTAGTAGAGATAATAGTAACCATAGTAGAATCCATATCAGCCAATCTATTATTAGAAACACAGATAATATTTTCAGAAGAGGAAAGAGTGTTAGGATTAATAATACTATCCATTCTTTGCTCATCAACATCTTGCCCCATAATATGATCAGGGCCAAGATTAGAAACTTCCTGCTGGACTAAATTAGGTTGAATAGCTTTGTCATACGCCTCTTGATCCATAGAGGCAGGGCCCTCAATCACAAGATTAGTATTATTCTCCATGATATCCTGCCTAATAGGAAGATTTCTCTTTCCCAAAGGAGTCATGTTTTCTGCAACCGCCAAAGGATTAGCCACATTTGCCTCATCACCCACAGGATTATTATTTTTTGGTAAAACTTTAGCTGGGGCTTTCTCCTTACGAAGATGAGGATGCAATCAAAAACATTCATTAACCCCATGACCATGCATCTTACAATGGGAACAAAAGATAGGAAGATTCTCAATTTCCACTTTTTGAAAATAGCCATTTAATTTTGATCCAAGCCAAATTTCATTTGGATGTCTCTTAGAAACATCCAATTCCACTAAAACCCGAGCCACATATAGACGAGATAAAGAGGCAGTAGCTTGATCGGTTTGTAGGGGTCTACCAAAAATTGAGGCCAAACCAAAAAGAATTTGAGAATTAAAGAAATGAAGACGTAAGTTTGAAAAAGAGAGCCACACAGGTGCAATAAAGGATTCCTCACGAACATCAAAATCTAGTGTCCATTTGAGTAACCTTATTTGACATGCTTGAATATAATATGATCTCTGAGAGAAAATTCGACTATAATCCAAATAATTGGAAAGCTGAATAACAATATGGCACGAATCCAATAAACCAACATGGAAGGAACCAGAAAGTTTAAGGCTAACAAAAACCTTATGGATCACATCAAGATTTGGATGATGAAGAACAAATTTACCAACCAAGGTGAAGGCAAACGGCGTAGCTAGCTGCAAAACAACTGAATCATCGAACATTAGGGCAGGGCAACCTTTAAAGGAAGTGTGCACAAACTGGACCCTAGCAGAAGATGAAGTAGAACTTGCCAAAACATCCTTAAAAGAACGAGTCTTACCAACAGGGAGCGAAGCAGCAGCCAAGATTGATGACGTCGGGGACGTCATCTCCCTCCACGAAAAACCCTCTGAAAAACCTCAAAACACAGCACTGAAAAAAGCCACAAAGAAAATAAACTAGAAGGAAAGCACAAAAAACATGAAAAAAGTAGAGAAATGAAGCCAGGAGCTGGACAGAAACATGAGGAAGAGAGAACCCTAAGATCGCCACGAAATCACCCAGAAAACCATATAGCTGTTGCAAGCCAGGGATGGGTTAATTTTAAATGAAATTTGGTTTGGATCAGAATTAAAATATCTTATTGTATAATCAGAGCATTAAAATTTAAAAATTAGGGTTTCATTTAAATAGCCCAACTTGAATCTTTTTTGTAGAGTTTTTGAGAGAATCTTAGTATGAGTTTCTATGAGAGAGCCTTCAGGGAGGGAGGGAGGGAGGGAGGGAGAGGGAGGGAGGGAGGGAGGGAGAGAGAGAGAGAGAGAGAGAGAGAGAGAGAGGGTTTCTTCCCTGAAAAGCCTTGAGCAAACTTTTGGTGGTGAGTGTGAGTTTGAGAGAAACCTTGAGAGTGTTCAAGGATTATGTGAGGGTATTCATATGGGAGTCTTTTCTATCCACCAAAGTCTTGTGTCAAGTATTTGAAAGGTTCTTTAGAGGAACCTTGGGAGAGGACTCGATATAACTGGGGTAGAATAGGGGAGCAACATCTCTACCATTCCGAGGAGTAGAAGAAGCGAGTGACATCTTTGCCTTTGAGAGGAGCAGAAGGAGTAAGTAGCATCTCAACCTTGTTGAGAGGATAAAAGAGGGAGACTTTTCAGGGATAGAAGAGTTTGTAAAGGTCATTCTACACTTAGAACTTGGCTGGTTGCCAAAGGAGTTTTATACATAGTGAAATTCCCAAAAAGGAGGACCTTTGGGAGTGGACATAAGTCTACTAACCAAACCACTATAAAAATTCTTAGTTTGCATTGTTTAGTTTTCTTGCACT
Organism: Dendrobium chrysotoxum; assembly: GCA_019925795.1. Classification (NCBI taxonomy): domain Eukaryota; kingdom Viridiplantae; phylum Streptophyta; class Magnoliopsida; order Asparagales; family Orchidaceae; genus Dendrobium; species Dendrobium chrysotoxum. The sequence continues at coordinate 10,876,185 of CM034304.1, read as the reverse complement.
TTTACTTTCCTGCTTTTGGTTTACTTTGGGTATTTTTATAACAACATGGTTTATGGAATTGATTTAGTTAATCTTTTACATAACATTTTAAAAATAAAAGAAATCATAAAAATATAAGAACAAAAAATATTTTTCTTTTGTATGTTTTAAATGTATTATTTTAAAAAATTTATTTGCTTTCATATAGTACTCTATTTTTAAGAAAAAGTTTTTCAAAATATCAATTCACCCCCCTCTTGGTGTGCCATAGTACTTTCAAAATTGGCTAAGATATTTATTAATATTAATTCACTTCTAAATGTAAGATTTAGTTCAATTGACTTAATTATTCATATAAACATAAGTTAGGTAAAACCAATTATGGCATATTTGGGTAGGTTGACACATTTGGTTATATTGATCCACTTAAATGGGTTAAATGGGTGGGACACGGTGTATTCTTTCTATTGATGTATAGCCTCGATGGAGGAATGCAAGAATAATTAGAAATGTTGAAATTGAATATCGGCATGCCTGGACATAGGAGATTTGAATATTCTAGGTTCAATAGCGATTGTAAAATTGTAGGAAGACTAACAATCTTTCTTTTCACACTTACAAGCTAGATAGAGATCTAAGGATGCACATGCTCAGATCCACATCTACAATTAAGTGTCTCATATGAAAAAATATGCAATTTATATGCATCAATCCAAAATATTTTTTTAAAATTGTATAAATCATTTTTACTTATTTTCATTCAGTGGTAGGAACTCGAAAACTTTATTTTTTATTTCAGTAGGATAAATTCATACAATTAAAATAAGTAGTAATAATTTTATTGCAGTTTAACAGAACATTACATCATGGGTTTGACACTCCACTCTATCACTTTATTACTTAATTAGACACATATACTTATATAAATTAGTGAGTAGTTATAAATTTTTTATCAATAAAAATCTAAGCATATTTCAAATTTAGCCAATTTCACCATTAACATCTCGCCTTTGCCTTACCTCCCCATCAAATTTTTGGCACTGTTATCAAGGACGTAACATGCTTATTGCAATTTACTATATTATTCAAATAAGTAGATATTTAGACCTACTATTTTATTCAAATAAGTGCAACTTACTAAGAAAATATTCTTTTTTATTATTTAGTTTTTGATTTTTAGTTGTTGTGTCTTTATTGTATGCTTGGTAGATCTAGTAAGGAGGCCTTATTATTTGATACAAAAATAGAAAGAACCCTTGAAAAAATTTAGAAATTCTAAAAGATTTTAATAATAGCTGACCCAGTTCAAGATCAAGACCATGCTTAACCACTTAGGGAGCATGATAATCCCATAGTAGAAGGAATCCAACAGAAAATTTATAGAACTACTATCCAACTAATAATTTTGAATTGAAATCATCCATTATTCAAATGATTCAAAATTCTCAATTTAGGATATTATAACTTATATTTAGCCAGGTTTTTAAAAATTTATACAACTTTTAAGTATAATGGTGTCAGTGATGATGCCATTAGACTTAGAAAATTCACATTTTCTCTAGGGATAAGGCTGAAATGTTGTTAAATTCTTTACCCCTATGCTATATAACTACTTGGAATGAGTTGACACACAAATTTTTAGCAAAGTATTTCTCACCTTCAAAACTGCTAAACCAAGAAATGATATTACTTTTTTTGCCCAATTTGAAGAAGAATCAATTTATGAAAGTTAGGAGAGATTTAAGGAGATGATTAGAGAATACCCTCACCATGCTTTACTTGATTGGTTAGTTATTCAAACCTTTTATAATTATTTTGTAGGATCTCTTAGGTCAATCATTGATATTGCAGCTAGAGGATCATTAATGTCTAAATTTGAGAATGCTTATGAATTGATAGAGGAAATTGCTATAATAATTTAGTGGCCTGCTGATAGGATGAATCTTAAGAGAGTTGATGTAGTTTATAAATCAAATGCTTTGTCAATTCTTACTGCTCAAGTAGCTGCTATTTCAAAGAAATTATATACTTTGGAAGTCAAGGCTGGACCAAATAGGTATAATAACTATCTTAATTCAGTTGGTGATCCTAGATGTGTGAACGTCACGATGTCATATCATGCAGCACCACAGCATTACCGTTTAGGTTTTAAGCAAATTGATCATGTTGGGAATGGGAATATACCCTTGGAAGATATTATTATGTAATCAGGAATTTAACTGCAATATTAATCCACTGTCTTTAAAAATATAAAAGACCATATAGGGCATCTTGTTAATTTGATTAATAATCAAAAATTAAAAGAATAATATCTAACTTAGGAGTGGGAGAGATTTGGGAGACCTATACAAGGATAGAGATCTACCTCCATATAATAATCGTGAAAAAGAATATTTAGAAAGTGAATCATCTATTGAACAACCTGACCCTATAAAAGAACTTGAAAAACTAATTAGGAAGGTTATAGAGAGACCACCACCACCTTTTCCTCAAAGGTTGATCAAATAAATATTGATAAATAATTCTCTAAGTTCTTAGAGGTGTTTAAGAAATTAACTATCAATACACCCTTCTCTAAAGCCTTAAAGCAGATACCATGTAAAGTTCATGAATGATATTTTGAATAAGAAAATGAAGTTAGGAGAATTTAAAATAGTAGCATTAACTGAAAAGTGCAGTACTATAATTCGAAAGAAACTTCATATAAATCCTAAAAATCATAGTAGTTTCATCGTTCCTTTAACTATAGGTGATAAATTCTATGGGAAATCTTTATGTGATCAAAGATCAAGCATCAACCTCATGCCCCTTTCGATCTTTAAAAGAATAGATATATAAGAGGTTCAACCTACTTCTAATACTCTACAATTAGTTGATAGATCTTTCAATTATCCTAGAGGGGTAATAGAAGATATTTTTATTGAGTTTGATAAACTTATTTTCCCTATTAATTTTATTGTTCTTGATATAAAAAAGATAGGGAAATACCCTTCATTTTAGGAAGACCTTTCTTAGCCATTGGAAAAGCCATAATTGATGTGCAAAAAAGGGAATTGACTATGAGGGTTTAAGATCAGCAGGTGACTATTCATGTTCTAAAATCTATAAAATTCTCTCAAGAAAGAATAGAGATTGCTTTAGAGTTGATTTGGAAGACACTGTAGTGGAGAGTTTAAAAGAAGAATTCTTAGAAAGAATTTTATTGGAAGAAGAAGTTGAGGAGAATTATGAGTTGTTTGGAGAATCAGTTTCAATAATTAGAGGTAATATAGGATTGTTTAAAGAGAATTTTGAAACTTTGAAGACCGTATCTTTGGGTAAAACTTTGAGGCCTTCTATAGAAGAAGCTCCTAACTTTGAGCTTAAGGTTTTACCCAGCCATCTTAACTATATTTTTATTGATAACAACTCAGCTTTTCCTATAATCATTTCTACAAATTTAGAAAAACATCAGGAAAGTAAGTTGATTAGGGTTTTAAAAGAGCTTTTGGGTGGACAATGGCTGACATCAAATGAATTAGCCCTTTAATTTGTATGCATAAATTTTTAATGGAAGTTAATTAAATACCAAAAGCTAGCCTCAAAGAAGACTTAGCCCTTCCATGAAAGAAGTTCTTAAAAAAGATATTCATAAATGGCTTATTGCTATGAATATCTATCATATTTTAGATAGTTCTTGGGTGAGCCCTATTCATTGTGTTCCTAAAAAGGGTGGCTTGACTATTTTATCAAATGAACATAATAAATTGATCCTACTAGAACTTTCACTAGATGGAGGATTTGTATAGACTATATAAAATTAAATAAGTCCATTAGAAAAGATCTTTTCCTTGCCTTTTCTTGATCAGATGCTTGATAGGTTGGCAAGGCATTCATTTTTTTGCTTTCTAGATGTATATTCAGTATATCATTAGATTCCCATTACACCTGAGGACCAAGATAAGACTGCCTTCATTAGTCCTGATGGAATATTTGCTTTTAGAAGAATGTCAAATTGTCTTTATAATGCTCCTGCTACTTTTAAAAAAGTAATATGTTAATTTTTTTAAACTTAATTGAGTAAGGTATCAAAATCTTCATGGATGACTTCTCTGTATTTGGCACTACTTTTGATTCTGATCTTGTGCATTTAACTTCTATTTTGAAAAGATGTGTAGAGATAAATTTAGTGTCAACTTGAGATAAATGTCAATTCATGGCGATTGAAGGCATTGTCTTGGGGCATAAAATTTTTAAGGAATGATTAGAGATGGATATTGCAAAAAATTCAAGTTATAGAGAAAATGCATCCACCCAACTCAGTTAAAAGAATTAAACATTTTCTTGGGCATGAAGGATTTTATAGGAGATTCATTAAAGACTTCTCTAAAATTTATAAACCTTCATGTCATTTATTAGAGAAGGATGTCCATTTTATATTTAATGTTATATGTCTTGAAACTTTTAATACTTTAAAATAATATTTGACAACTACACCATTTATTATTGCTCCTGGTTGAACTTGACCTTTTGTAGTGATGTGTGATGCAAACGACATTATTGTTGGTGTTATTATAGGTCTAAAGCAAGATAAAAAATTCTATGTCATTATCTATACTAGAAGAATCTTAGATTTTACACAATGTAATTACATTACTAAAAAAGAATTGCTAGCCATATTTTTGCTTTTGACAAGTTTTGATCATATTTGATTGTTGCAAAAGTAATCATTTTTACTAATCATTTTGTTATAAAATATCTTATAACAAAGAAAGACACCAACCTAGTTTGCTGAGGTGGATTCTTCTATTATAAGAATTTGATGTAGAAATTTTGGATAGAAAGGAATTGAAAATTAAATTATTGATCATCTTTCTAGACTTTCTTTTTAAAGTATGCATCAACTGAGCTTAAAATTAATGAATATTTTTCTGATGAATAATTCTTTGCTTTGCACCTAAGTAGCTCCCATGGTGTGCTGACATTATTAATTTCATTGTTAGTGGTATACTTCCACGTTATTTATCTTCGATCCAAAAAAGAAAATTTTTGCATGATATCAAATATTTTTTTGGGATGAACCATATTTATTTAAGGCTTCTAATGATCAAATTATTAGAAGATGTGTCCCCAAGGAAGAAATAGAATCAATCATTAGGGAATCTCATGATTCTTATTATGGATGATATTTTGGAGGTTTTAAAACTGCTTATAAAATCCTTCAATCTAGATTTTTTTGGCCTACTCTATTTAAGGATGTTAATGAATATATTAGAAAATGTGATTAATATCAAATAGTTGGTAATATTCTAAAATAAAATAAAATGCCTTTAAACTATATTTCAGAGATTGAGATATTTAATGTTTGGGGATTAGATTTTATAGGACCTTTTAAATAATCCCATTAAATTCAGTATATTCTTATTGTTGTGGATTACATTTCAAAATGGATTGAAGTAGTAGCAACCCCTAGAGTTGATGCTCATGTTGTGTATAAATTTTTAAAGAAAAAATATTTTTTCTAGATTATAAATTCCTAGAGTTTTAATCAGAGATGGAGAAGTTAGTTTTTGCAATAAGAGAATAGAAGCAATATTATGGAAATATGGAATACATCTTAGGATTGCAACTACTTATCATTCCCAAATCAATGGCCAAGTTGAAATTAGCAATAGGGAGATTAAGTGAATTTTGGAAAAAACTATCGGTTATAATAGGAAGGTTGGGATATTAAGCTAAATGATGCATTATGGGCTTATAGAACTGCATTTAAGACTCCTATTGGTATGTCTTCCTATAAATTAGTTTTTTTAAAAACTTGCCACCTTCATGTAGAATTAGAGTATAAGGCATTCTGGGTTGTTGAAGAATTGGATTTTAATTTTGAAGGAATAAAAGAGAAAAGATTAATGCAGCTTAATAAATTGGAAGGAATCAAAGATGAGGCTTATGAAAATACAATGATTTATACGAATAAAGTTAAAAAAATAGTATGATCGTAAGCTTCTTATGTGAAACTGCTAAATAGGTTTCTAGTGAGAGAAAGTCTGAGTGTTTCTAGTAAGAGAAAATCATTTCAAATTTCCATTGTCCTGCTTTTTTGTGGGAATCCTCAAAGGGCGGAGGAAGACCACTGGCGTCCGTCGTCCGTCAATCCTCCTCCATTCCGTCAAGCATTATCCAATCCATAGGCTCTCAAAGGTCATTGCCCGTTGATCAAGTTCTAAATGCCCTACCGAAGAATTAGGCTTTGCGGATTCGTGAAGGTTTTCGTCCACCAACACAACAACCTCCGATTGTAGAAGGCAAAGGAAAGGCAATCTTGGATATTCAGGTATCTCCTAAATCAACATTTTCTGGAATGGAAAGTCTACCTCTGGGGAAGAATGATTCTGAAGCTTCATCGTCTGGTTTTACATTGAAGGTCAATAGATTTACCACTTTTTGGTTTGAGCCTTCTGATCCTATGGCGGTTGAGAATGCAAATAATATGAATAACTTGGGAAAGAAGATTGAGGTTTCGGCCAAACCAGTTTACAGTGATCAATAAAATGCTTGGAATTCCAAAAATCATGTGAAGGTAAACTCTAATTGAGTGAAAGTTCGATAGGGATGTTAAGCCCTAGTGAACTAGTCCCGAGGCTAACCAAGAGGGGGGTGAATTGGTTATTTAAAAATTTCACGATAACAATAAAAATCTTTTCTATACTTAGTACCGGAAATAAGTAAACAAGAACGAAAAGATTAATCACAGATATTCACCCAAGCAGTTAATATCAGAAAAGTAAAGTGCAAAACTGAATCAGAAAAGCAAACCAGAGTTTATAGTGGTTCGGTCAACTTGACCTACGTCCACTCCCCGGAGCCTCCCCTCCGGGTATTGCACTAAACAAAAAGTGTCTCTCCTTTTGCTCCCACAGCAAGGCGGAGAAGCCTGTACAAACACCTCCTTTTCACCACACGGTGAGGCAGAGAACCCGACCTCCTTTTGCTTCCTCCTGAAGCAGGCAGAGAACCTTCGAACTCCTTTTGCTTCCACCTGAAGTGGGCAGAGAACCCCGGATCTTCTTGCGAACGATCCTCCCACGACGAACACCGACTAGACGAAAGACGACGAGCGGAGAAGACGACTCTGATCCGTTCTTGGAGCAACCTTAGTGAATCCCTCACTAACTCCCCCTCACAAGATCCTCTCTCTTTCTCCCAACTCTCTCTCTCTAGGGTTTCTCAGGGAAGGAAGGTGGCAAAAGATTTTTCTTGTTTCAAGAAAAAGTTCTTTTATAGGTGGGCTTAAAATTTACACTAAATCTCAACTGGTCGACCAAGATCGTCCAGGATGATCGATCGATCATCCTGTACGATCAGTTCAAATTCAGCTGTTTCAGCCTGGACGATCTGGCTCTTCTGGACGATCAGTAGAAAAAATTATTCATATCGTCCCATACGATCCTGCGATCGTCCGGGATGATTAGTGCAAATCAAAGAATATCGTCCAGAAGACAGTTCGAGTCGTCTAGACAAACCTATGCTGGACGACCAAAAAATGACTTGATCGTCCAGGACGATAGGGAAATCGTCCTGTACGATTAGTTCAAAAAGTGCCCAAATCGTCCAGAATACAGTTCGGGACGTACAGCTGAAATGCACTAGACGATCATGATCGTCCAGGACGATATGATCGTATCAATCAAAAATAAATTACTTGTCTTAATTACCAGATTAATTTAGGCATGATTGTACTGAATCATCCAGGACGATACACGTATCATCTGGGATGATCAGACCAAATAACTTAAAATAAAACCTTGCTTAACTTGATCTGGCGGCTAAGAATTTTTGATTTGAGCATATCATCCCGTACGATCCAAAGATCATCCAGGACGATCGGCTTAATCAGACCCTGTTAACTTAGTCGCCCTAATTAGGGTTTCTGTTTTTACCTGATCGTCCAGGACGATGTGAATATCGTCCAGGACGATCTGAACAAAAAATGAACAGAAACTCTAATTCACTCAAGCTCTCCCCCTGAGTGTGTGTGTGCAAGGTTACTTAGCTAGGGGATCAGTTACATTACAATTGACTCAATAAAATGAAAACTAGTATATTGGACACACTTGGACCGATCTTGAGTTGGCTTGAGTGGCTCGTGATCATTTGTGCCTGAAACAGGTTAGCCAAGCAAAACACAATAGAAACTTGTTTGTCATCATCAAAATTATATTTGCAACAATCTCCCCCTTTTTGATGATGGCAAACCTATGTTCAATAGTTTTAAAAATATAAGAGCTAGGAGATCAAAAAGAAATTTTTTTAAATTTTTAATTTTCATTAAACCAACAAAGTAGTACAACCATAAGTACAGAACATAACAGGAACAATGCTAGTACTGACTCCCCCTTTTGACATCACAAAAAAGAGGGTAAACAAAATCAACAGACCCAGGCATGATAAAACAAAACAGTACAAACAAAACAGAAAAAATAGCAACTACACAACAAAAACTAAAACTGAGGTGAATCCTGATCGGAAGAAGGAGGTGGCGGTGGTGGGTTGAAGTAATGGTGAATGGCCTGAAAGTGGGCTCCAATCCAGGCAATGTCCTGGTCAAGCTGCTGTTGCTGCTGCGCAGCATAGTCAGTGAAGCGCTGGATGTCCTCGGCGTGCCTCTGCTCCTGGGCAACCACATAGGAGTCAAATCTTGCCTCCCACTGATCGAAGCGCTGCACCAGGTGGTCAAAGGGAGAGGCAATACGAAGGGGAGCAGGTGCCTCTGGTGCAGCAGGAACTGGAATGGCCTCTTCCTCCTCTTCCTCAACATCCGGGGCGGGCTCCGGATGTAGTCGGGTATTGTGTAGAACATGGAAGGCATTATTGGTGAGGAAGGAAGGAGGAACATCTGGAGCTGCGGGATATTGTAGGTCATATTTAGTTTCAAGGGCATAGGCAATGATGTGTCCTAAGGCTAGATTTGGACGACGGCGATGACCTGGATCCCGAATGGTGGTGAGGTGCTCGAGGTACCGGATAATAAGGTCGGTGGCATTAAATTCCCTATAAGCCAGGATGTAGTAGGTGGTCAAAGACAGGAGTGGGGTGATGTGAATTCGATCCCCCGCCTTTGGAATGACGGAGGAACGAAGAACATGTTGAATAGTCCAGGCGTCCTTAAGAAGTGTGGAGCAGGCATTGTCATGATAAGGGATATTTGTATTGCGAAGGAAATGATTGGCGACACTCCAATCATAGTCTGGGTCGGTGATAAGGGTGTGGAGTTTGTCGCCAGTGACGGAAAGTTGGAGAATGTTATGAAAGTCCTGATAGGTAAGTTCGACGGGGCACTGATTTACATAAGAGCGGAGGGTGGAATAATCAGCCGAAATCCGCAAGTTTGCAAAGAAAATGCGAAGAAGTTCCGAGCTAAAGGGAAATGCAAGAGTCATGATGAATGTGAGGGAGGTGTGTGCGAAGAGGTCAAGGACAGGATAAGTGAGAGTGCAGGGATTTATCATTTTCGACGGTGTGATCCCCACTTCGCAATATCGCTCGTAGGCAGCCCGATCGGGTGCATTGGGGAAGTGAGGATCAATAGGTCCCCGGGAGGAACTGGCACCCTTTTGACGGGACCGTTTGCCACCAGCCATTAGTCATCAAAAGTGTAAGGAAGTAGAAGGAGAGTGGAAGAAAGATGTGTGGAAAAACCTGAAGAAAACTGCTGTTTATATAGAAAATGGCCTGATCGTCCCGTACGATCGCGACATCGTCCGGGAAGATATGGGCATTTATGACGTCCTGGACGATTGGTCAAAAAGGTGGTCCGATCGTCCAGGACGATCAGAGATCATCCAGGATAATTAGACACAGGCGATCGTCCCGAGGAGTCAGGCTGGACGACCGTTGACGAAAAAGTATCATCCATGATGATTAGGTGGATCGTCCCGTATGATGTGCAATAAGTATGTCGGACGGGACGAATTCTAATAGTCCAGCGGCTGACACGTGGATCATCCAGGATGATGAAGTGGATCGTCCAGGACGATGGATAATAATTGGTGCAATGCCAGCCGTTTGATCAGATCAAGAAGATATGGATCATATCGTCCAGGACGATGTAAGGATCGTCCAGGACGATCACCAATAATTGGAATTTTTTAGCAGCAGGAGCAATGTGGGGACGATTTTGAATGAATCGTCCAGGATGATGTTTGGATCGTCCAGGACGAAGAGGATCATCCAGGACGATCGGTGTATCCTCCAGGACGATGTGAAGAAAACAGAAAAAGATGGATGATGAAGATGACCGATCAGGATCCCAAAAACACAATCATGAAATCAAAATAAAACAAAAATGAATAAAACTCACAGCAAAAACACATAAAAGCAACATTTTTTTTTGATCAAGCTGCTCGAGTAAATAAGAATTTTTCCTTGATTTTAGATTCAAAAACTAATAAGAAGACGATTGACAGCACTGAAATCCAGAAAAGGTTGGAAAAATCAACTTTCGTAACTCCGACCCCGGGCACCTTATCGATGCAAACTCTTTCAAAACAAAAATCTGATTCAGAAGAAAAGACATTAGATTTGAAAAGAGATCCTTTCAAGCCTCATTCCAGAAAAATATCTGATATAATAGTGTTACATAGTAAGGATTCAGAAATCAGGATTTCCAAACTCAAGCTTTTGAAAATATTAAGTGGCGCACGAATTTTTCTAAGACATTTAGCAATCTGAAAGGGAAGAAAGCTTGGTTTGGGCTCATTTTATGCCTCTTTTCCAAATTGGTTGGCGCTTTGCGCATCTTTTAATTTTTGATACACTTTGTGTATCCAATTTGGCAATTTCGCATCTTTTCAGTTTTGGGCTCATTTTATGCCTCTTTTTCAAATTATTTGGCGCACTGCGCATCTTTTATAAGCTTTCTCCTTTTCATAATCATTAAAGAGTCTCATCTGTGAGATTATCTTCCAGACATAGGAGATGACTCTCCACAGTAAGGAAGAATGATTCATAAAACAAAAGCCATACAGCATATGATAAATATAATCACTTAGTTTAGAAAATCAAACTAAGGACTCAAGACTTTGAAAAACACTATTGATATGAGGCAGATTACTGTAGGAAGATAAAATAATCTCTATTTCAAAAACTAACATTTTAATTTTGAAGAGGATTTTTATCCAAAAGAAACTAAACACCAGTAAAGGAGTTAGAGGAAGACAAACAATCATCAATGTTTCTTCCCTTTAACAGATTTAGTGGAATCAATCACTGCTTACCAGCTTCCAAACCAAAATAAGGTAAAAACTCCCAGTCAGAAATTCAGATTATCAGAAGCGGTGAGCGGTGATCAGATTTTGAAAAGCATAAAATAGTAAGTGCAAGATATGAACCAATGAATAAAAATATGTAGAAAATTACATCAAAGTAAATACTCAAATCAAACTAACAGTAAGGCTAAAACAGAAATCAGCAGAAGAAATAAAATCAACTGAAAGCAAATAATCAAACCAAAAACTAACTAACAGAAAATAGAATACCAATCAGAAATCAGCAGTCATCAGAATCAAGTATTTATATCAATCACTCCTAATTTGGTTCTCAAAATGCTGAATGAGTCAAAGGCCAGTGGTTTAGTGAATATGTCAGCCAGCTGATTTTCAGTTGCTACATGATGTAGCTCAATGTCCCCTTTTGTAACATGGTCCCTAATGAAGTGATGTCTTATATCAATGTGTTTGGTCCTAGAATATTGGATTGGATTCTTAGAGATACCGATGGCACTAGTATTATCACACAGAACAGAAATTGTGCCAACAGGTAATCCTAAATCCAAGACTTGTTGCTTCAACCAAAGAACTTGGGCCACACAACTCCCTAAGGCAATATACTCAGCTTCAGCAGTGGAAAGTGCAACTGAGTTCTGTTTTCTACTGGACCAGGAGACTAAAGATTGTCCTATGAATTGATAAGTTCCAGAGGTGCTCTTTCTATCCACCCTACACCCCGTAAAGTTAGAATCAGAATATCCAATGATCTCAAAAGAGGTGCTGTACCTAGGGTACCAGATTCCTAGGTTTGGGGTCCCTAAAAGATATCTAAGAATTCTCTTAACAGCAGTCAGGTGGGACTCTTTAGAATCAGCCTAAAATCTAGCACAAAGACAGACACTAAACATGATATCAGGTCGGCTAGCAGTCAGGTAAAGCAGTGATCCTATTATTCCTCTATACTTCTTCTGATCAACAGATTTTCCACTTGAATCCTTATCTAACTGAACTGAGGAGGTCATGGGAGTATTGATTGGCTTGGTTTTGTCCATTTCATATTTCTTCAAAATGTCCTTAGTGTATTTAGATTGATTGAGAAAGGTTCCATCATCCGTTTGCCTTATGCTAAACCCCAAAAAGTAAGACAATTCTCCCATCATACTCATCTCAAACTCCTTACTCATTATTTTAGAAAACTCATCACATAAATATTTATCAGACGATCCAAAAATTATATCATCAACATAGATCTGGACAATGAGTAAGTCATCCCCTAATCTCCTCAGAAAAAGGGTGGTGTCTACGCTTGCCTTAACAAACTCTCTTTCTAACAGGAATGTGCTAAGCCTCTCATACCAAGCTCTGGGTGCCTGTTTCAATCCATATAAGGCCTTTTTTAATTTATAGACATGATTTGGATATTGGGAACTCTCAAAACCTTGGGGTTGTTGTACAAAAACATCTTCTTTTATTACCCCCATTTGAAAGGCACTCTTGACATCCATTTGAAACAGCTTAAATCCCTTATAACAGGCAAAGGCTAGTAGCACTCTAATGGCTTCCAATCTAGCTACAGGGGCAAAAGTCTCCTCAAAATCAATCCCTTCTATCTGATTATACCCCTTAGCCGCCAATCTTGCCTTATTCCTAACCACCACACCAGAATCATTCATCGTATTCTTAAAGACCCATTTGGTTCCCACAATACTTTGATTTCTAGGTCTTTCAACTAACTACCAAACATCATTCCTTACAAACTGATTCAATTCTTCCTGCATAGCTAAAATCCAAAACTCATCCAAAAGGGCTTGATTGGTGTTGGTGGGTTCAGTCATTGAGATAAAGGCAGAATGGTTTACTTCCTTCCTAAGTCCATGCCTAGTCCTAACACCTTCAGAAGGGTTTCCTAAGATCAGTTCTTTAGGATGACTCAAAGAATATCTCCAATCTCTAGGCAACGTGGTTTGAGGTTCTACCCTTTCCTCCAGATTTGTATTTCCAACCCCTTGGGTAACCTCAACAATCTCTTCATCTTCTACTTCAGATCTAGACTCCTTAGGATCAGATTCATCAAACACTACATGGGTTATTTCTTCCACCACCAAAGTCCTCTTATTGAACACCCTAAAGGTTTTCCCCACACTTGAATATCCTAAGAACACTCCTTCATCAGATTTGGGGTCAAATTTTCCTAAGGGTGACTTCCCGTTATTCAGAATGAAAACCTTACAGCCAAAGACATGGAGGTGGGACAGATTAGGAGTTCTACCCTTAATGATCTCATAAGGTGTCTTGTTCAGTTTGACTCTCACATTCACCCTACTCAGCACATAACAGGTAGTGTTCACCGCTTCAGCCCAAAAGTATTTTGGAAGTGAATACTCGGCAAGCATGGCTCTAGCGGCTTCCACTAAGGTCATGTTCTTCCTTTTAGCTACCCCGTTCTTCTGAGGGGTTCTAGGAGCTAAAAAATTGTGACTAATCCCTCGCTCCTCACAAAAACTTCCAAATCTTTCATTTTCAAACTCCCCTCCATGATCACTATGGATGGTAATGATCTCACATCCTAACTTCTTCTGAATCCAAGTAGAGAAAGATCTAAACTCATCAAATGACTCAGATTTATGTGACAAAAATTTCACCCAAGTGAACCTCGAATAATCATCTACAATCACAAATCCATAGACTCTCCCCCCTAAGCTGGCAGTGCTAATGGGTCCAAAGAGGTCCATGTGAAGAACTTCTAAAGGTCTAGAGGTGCTAAGATCCTTAACAGAGTGAAAAGAGGACTGGACTTGCTTCCCCAACTGACAGGCATCACACAGGTGATCCTTAGTGAACTTAAGCTTGGGCACACCTCTAACTAAGTCCTTTTGGGTGACTCTCCTAAGGGTTTTCATACTGGCATGACACAATCTCCTATGCAATAACCAAGACTCATCAACAGCAGTTTTTAAGCAAATTGAATTATCAGATTTAATGCAACTTACATCCAGCTTGTAGACGTTGTTGATCCTTTGCCCCTGCAAAACAACTTCATCATTTAAGCTTAAAATGCAACCAGTGGGCAGGAATTTGATGCTGTATCCCTTGTCACAGAGTTGACTGATGCTCAGCAAGTTGTGTTTCAGTCCATCTACAAGCAAAACATTATCAATCATAAAATTCTTTGAATCACCAATTATACCTGAGCCTACCACCTTCCTGGTGGTGTTATCTCCAAGTGTAACCTTGCCTCCAGCCCTGGCCTCCAGCGAAATGAATTGATTTGCATCTCCAGTCATGTGTCTTGAACATCCGCTGTCCAGGTACCACATGCTCTCATGAGATCTTGTGTGAGAGCACACCTACAAAAATATCAAACGTCAGTCTTAGGAACCCAAACAGGTTTGGGTTCCTTCTTATGAATAGAAGAATGCAATGCATGCGTGCTGTGCTGTGAAACAGGTAGTTTGGGTCTCCAAACCCAATGTGTACTATGGTGAACAGTGCAAGTGTGTGAGATGTGTCCTAACATGCCACATGAAAAATATCTAACACCAGGAAAAGGGTTAACTAATCTACGTGGGTGATAGTGCCTCTTCCTAGATATATATGAAACATGCTTTGATGAACTTGCAACAGATTTTTCAAAAGGTGGCGGTGCATAAAACTGTTCAAAAGTAGGCGATGTTTTATTCTTTTCAAAAGCACTGATTTTCACTTTCAAAAACTCAATATGTTTATTTAAACTTGCAATTTCAAATGTTCTTGCACTTTCATTACTTTCTAAATCACATGCCATATCATTCAATTTCTTAAAAGCAACTTCTAATTCAACATGCGATGTTTTTAACAAATCATGCTCAACAGTTAAATCAGAATATTTTTTGTTCAACTCATCGAATTTATCAAGCAAAGACATGTAATTGGAATCAACAGTGGAATGATATTTAACTAAAACATCATGCTCTTTTTGCAAAGTCAAATAATCTAATTTCAAACTAGCATGAGTTTTCTTAAGCTTCCTATACGATGTATGAATTTTTTAAAAAACTTCAAATAATTAATCGTAAGTAAGCTCACATACCTCTTCCTGGTCCGACTGACCAGGGTGATCATCAGCCATCAGACATAAGTTTGTTTCCTCCTCTTCAGCTTCAATCTCAGAAGAGTCGGATGCAGAGTCTGCCCAGAACGCCTATTGAATCCACTTCTTGTCCTTTCTGAACTTTGGTTTCTCCTCACCCTTCTCCTTGCTTGGGTGAGCCTTGAGTGTAGGACAATCCGCCTTTATGTGTCCAGGCTTCCTGCATTCAAAACAAACAGATTCAGATGAACCTTTAAAGTTTCTACTGGTCTTACCTTTGTTCCACTTTTGAAAATTCTTATTCTTCCTCCTTAGAAAGCTCTTGAATTGCCTTGTGATTAAGGCAACATCATCGCTATCAGACCCAGAAGTGCTAGCATCTGAATCTTTGGCCTTTAGTGCCACTGTCTTCTCCTTCTTGCATTCACCTGCATCAAGTTGCCTTTGGTTCACCCCTTACTTGTAAGCAATGAGTGATCCAAGTAAGCTGTCAATAAAGTAAGTATTTAAATCTTTAGATTCAACGATCGCAGTAATCTTAGCATCGTAAGAAGTAGGCAAACATCTAAGAATTTTGTTCACTCTTTCGTAGTTAGTAAGTTCTCTACCTAAAGCATGCAAAGAGGTAACAATCTGAGTGAACCTTGTGTACATTTCTGAAATAGTCTCACTAGGTTTCATGCGAAAAAGTTTGTAATCATGTAACAGGATGTTTAACCTAGACTGTTTAACTTCAGTTGTACCTTCGTATGTTATACATAATCTATCCCAGATTTCGTTTCCCGTTGTACAAGTAGAAACACGCATATAGTCTTCAGATTTTAAAGCACAAAAGAAACAGTTCAAGCATTTTGCATTTAACTGTGCTAAATCACGATCATCAAACATCCAATCAGCAAAGGGCAATTCAATTTTCACATTATTAATCAATCTAAAAGGTGGTTCATATCCATCCTTAACTAACATCCACATGCGATAGTCAATCGATTGAAGAAAAGTAGACATGCGTGTTTTACAAAAATTAAAAGGAATATTATCAAACAATAGTGGTCTTGTAATAGAATAACCTTCAGTAGTATTACGATTGTTACAGTTAGCCATGGATCAAATTGAAAAGTTTTTAAACCTAAATTTTGAATCCCGCTCTGATACCACTTGAAAGTTCGATATGGATGTTAAGCCCTAGTGAACTAGTCCCGAGGCTAACCAAGAGGGGGGTGAATTGGTTATTTAAAAATTTCACGATAATAATAAAAATCTTTTTGATATTTAGCAACGGAAACAAGTAAACAAGAACGAAAAGATCAATCATAGATATTCACCCAAGCAGTTAATATCAGAAAAGTAAAGTGCAAAACTGAATCAGAAAAATAAACCAGATTTTATAGTGGTTCGGTCAACTTGACCTACGTCCACTCCCCAGAGCCTCCCCTCTGGGTATTACACTAAACAAAAAGTGTCTCTCCTTTTGCTCCCACAGTAAGGCGGAGAAGCCTATACAAACACCTCCTTTTCACCACACGGTGAGGCAGAGAACCCGACCTCTTTTTGCTTCCTCCTGAAGCAGGCAGAGAACCTTCAAACTCCTTTTGCTTCCACCTGAAGCGGGCAGAGAACCCCGTATCTTCTTGTGAATGATCCTCCCACGACGAACACCGACTAGACGAAAGACGATGAGCGGAGAAGAAGACTGATCCGTGCTTGGAGCAACCTTAGTGAATCCCTCACTAACTCCCCCTCACAAGATCCTCGCTCTCTCTCCCAACTCTCTCTCTCTAGGGTTTCTCAGGGAAGGAAGGTGGCAAAAGATTTTTCTTGTTTCAAGAAAAAGTTCTTTTATAGGAGGGCTTAAAATTTGTAATAAATCTCAACTGGTCGGCCAAGATCGTCCAGGACGATCGATCGATCGTCCTGTACGATCAGTTCAAATTCAGCTGTTTCAGCCTGGACGATCTGGCTCTTCTGGACGATCAGTAGAAAAAATTATTCATATCGTCCCGTACGATCCTGCGATCGTCCGGGACGATTAGTGCAAATCAAAGAATATCATCCAGAAGATAGTTCAGGTCGTCCAGAGAAACCTGTGCTGGATGACCAAAAAATGACTTGATCGTCCAGGACGATAGGGAAATCGTCCTGTACGATTAGTTCAAAAAGTGCCCAAATCATCCTGAGCACAGTTCGGGACGTACAATTGAAATGCACTAGACGATCATGATTGTCTGGGACGATCCTGCGATCGTCCAGGATGATATGATCGTATCAATCACAAATAAATTATTTTCCTTAATTACCAGATTAATTTAGGCATGATTGTGTTGAATCGTCCAGGACGATACACGTATCGTCTGGGACGATCAGACCAAATAACTTAAAATAAAAACTTGCCAAACTTGATCTGGCGGCTGAGAATTTCTGATTTGAGCATATCATCCCGTACGATCCAAAGATTGTCTAGGACGATCGGCTTAATCAGACCATGTTAACTTAGTCGCCTTAATTAGGGTTTCTATTTTTACCTGATCATCCAGGACGATGTG
Source organism: Dendrobium chrysotoxum (assembly GCA_019925795.1). NCBI lineage: Eukaryota > Viridiplantae > Streptophyta > Magnoliopsida > Asparagales > Orchidaceae > Dendrobium > Dendrobium chrysotoxum. The sequence continues at coordinate 10,858,351 of CM034304.1, read as the reverse complement.
AATATCGTCCAGGACGATCTGAACAAAAAATGAACAGAAACTCTAATTCACTCAAGCTCTCCCCCTGAGTGTGTGTGTGCAGGGTTACTTAGCTAGGGGATCAGTTACATTACAATTGACTCAATAAAATGAAAAACAGTACATTGGACACACTTGGACCCGATCTTGAGTTGGCTTGAGTGGCTCATGATCGTTTGTGCCTGAAACGGATTAGCCAAGCAAAACACAATAGAAACATGTTTGTCATCATCAAAATAGTATTTGCAACATTGGGTTCCTGCTGAAATGTTTGAGGATGGTGTGGCAGTAAACTCAATTTGGATCAGGAAAATGCTAATGTTGTTGTGCTAAAGAATAATGTTCCTTTCCCCTTATGTTGTGTTGAATTGAGGAAGCAATGGAGCAGATTTTGTGGTTTCCACTTAACTTCTGGCCTATATTAGATCTTATGTTCTTTCCAGTCATCTGATGCTTTGGAAGGTGTTATAAGTGGAGGTCCTTGATATGTGGGTGGATTTATGGGAATTGATAGATGGACAACTAGCTTTTCCCCTACTACCTTGAAGGGTTTATCTTCTCCGGTTTGGATTAGATTGTCTCATCTTCCATTGTATTGGTAGGATGAGATAAATATTACAAAGATTGCTTCTAAGGTTGGAGTTCCTTTGCTCCTTGATGAGAATATGTTCAAGTGGGGAAGGAGGGAATTCGCAAGAGTATGTGTGCGAATTAATCTTGATGAGAAATTGCCAGGTGGTATTTGGATTGATGGCTTGGGTAGAAGGTTCTATCAAAAAGTTGAATATAAATAGATTTCTTCTTTTTGTTTTAGTTGTGGAAAAATTGGACATAAATCAAGTTTTTGTCCTGTTAATGTGGTTCATATGGATAAGAGTGGGATTCATAATAAAGAGGCTACACCTTCTTCTTTAAATGAGGGTACCAATGTTGCTTTGTCCAAAAGTCATGTGGAAAAACCTGAATATGGGCCTTGGATCCATGTGAAGTTTAAAAATAGGAAGAGGAAGTTTGTCCAAGGCAGAGATTTCAACATGAAGGATAAACAAGAAGTTCCTTCCCGGGTTGATGCAGCAGATATGGGTAAATCAAGTGTTATTCACACTAAAGAAGATGGGAAGATTGATAAGGTGGTGTCAGATGTGGCAGTTGCAAATAAATTTAATGTGCTTATGGAGAATATGGAGGAGGAAGGAGAGGTAATTGAACATGTAAAGCAAAATTCTGATTGCAATTCTAATCAGGATTTGGAACCAGCTATCACTGAATTAGTTAATATTCAGAATGTTGAATCTATTACTATGGAAAGCCTTACTCAATAACTGGTGTCGGAGAGGATTTCTACGGATGGATGTACTACTATTGCTGAAGAAGTTCTTGAGCAGGAATCACCAGGAGTTAAGTTGAAGAATGGTGTGCTTGCTGAAAAATGTGTGTCTCCTTCATGTGGGGTTATGGAATCTACTGCTAACAAGACTAAAATCAAGCTTGCTAAAGAAATCAAATCTTTAGGTCCTGATTGCCCAAAAAGAAGGAGAGGTGTGGGTGGCGGAACTATGGGTGCTGGGGGCCTTTCCCCATTACATTCTTAATGTCTTCTTTCTTGTTTTGGAATTGTAGAGGAGCTAGAAAGAGAGAGGCTTCTCTATATCTTAGGGAGCTAGTGAGGGACAATGAGGTGTTTTTTATTGGGTTGGTGGAGACAAAATTGTCTAGCTTGGATAGGAATGATGTCAATAGAATCATTGGGGAGGATTGGGATTTTTTTCATCATCCTGCTATTGGAACTTCTGGGGGTATTCTTGTTTTGTGGAAGAGGTCAGAAGGGTGCTTTAAGGTGATCTTGGATTCCTCTCAGGTTATTTTTGGGTGCTTCCAATTTCCTCTTAAGGGATGTTGGAATGTTGCTACAGTTTATGGGAGCAAGGATGTGTGGGCTAGAAGGGGCTTATGGGATAGTCTTGACAAGGTGTTAGATGGGGATGTTCCTTCTATTTTAGGAGGGGATTTCAATTACATTTTGAGCAAGGAAGATAAAAGAGGGGGAAAGAGGTTTATTTTCTCCCAAGGCCCGCAAGAGATGAAAGCCTTTTTAACTAACAACGATTTGCATGATGCAGGTATTATTGGACCAAGATATATTTGGTGTAATAATAAGGATGGCAACTCCAGGATTTGGGAAAGGTTGGATCGATGTCTGTTGAATTATGATGCTCTTCAACATGTTTCATTTGCTTCGGTTAGACATTCGGCTAGAGTGGCTTCTGATCACTCTCCTATTGCTATCAAAATTAATCAAAATATGAGGTCACATCAGAAATACATTAGATTTGAGGATGTATGAAGATCCTACCTGGCTACTTGGAACGTGGTTCTCAAAGCTTGGAGAAGGAAAGATTTCAGTACTGATGCTGAAATCCTTAGAAGAAAGCTGAATAGATCCCTCAAAGCCTTGTATTATTGGAATAAGAACAAGTCTAAAGATCTAGATATGTTGAAGGATACTTTTAAGAATGAGATTATGGAGTTGCAAACTAAAGAATGTTGTGTAGAGGGTCTCAACCATCAGGAGTTTCTGCCGTTAAGGAGTAAGGTGCATGAGCTGAACGTCACGTTAGCCCGTCTATCTACCTGGTGGAACCAAAGAGCCAAGACTAGATGGATACAAGAAGGTGATACTAATTCCAGATTTTTTCATGATTATGCCTCAGCAAGGAGAAATGGTAAGCAAATTAACCAAATAAAAGATGGTGTGGAGGGTCTTGTGGTTGATCAAAATAAATTTGAGACAACCTTTTGTAACTTCTTTAATCAAAAGTGGAAGTACAGGGATTGTTGCCTTTTGGGTTGGCCTAAGGTTGGGTGTCATCAAAGGATTGATATCGCCGCTTGGAAGAGTCTCAATGTTGATTTCAACCAAGAGGAAATGCTAGAAGCGGTGAACATCTTGGGTAATAATAAGTCTCCAGGTTTAGATGGAATAACAGCTTCTTTTATCAAGTGCTATTAGAGTATAATAATAGATGAATTGTGGAAAGCAGTAAATGAATTCTTCACTACTGGAAATATGTATCATGATTGGAAGGATACGTTGATTGTATTGATCCTAAAGGTGAGGAATCCATTGGAACCATCACATTTTTGACCAATTAGCTTGTGTCAATCAATATACAAGGTGGTGGCTAGAATGATCATGAATCGGTTGAAGTCATGTTTACCCAAATTAATTACTGAAGATCAAGTAGCTTTTGTTTCTGGTAGATCTATGTCAGATCACTATTTATTGGCTTAAGAAGACTTCAATAAATTTAGATATTTGAATTGCAAAAAGGGAGTTATGGCAGATAAAGTGGACATGGAGCAAGCTTATGACAGCATGTGTTGGCCAACTCTTGCTAAAGCCTTGGACTGGTACAGTTTTCCTCCAAGACTCATAATGCTTATTATGGAGTGTGTTCAAAAGTTTAGATTTTCTATTCTTATAAATGGTAGAAGAATGGGTTGGATAGAAGCTAAATCCGATTTTAGATAAGGATGCCCTTTATCCCCTTATTTGTATATTCTTTGTTCTCAATTGCTTTCCAATGCCATTTATCAAAGGGGTCTTGAGTTGGGCATCAAAGTATCACCTAAATTTGATAGAATTACACATTTATTATACGCCGATGATGTTTTGGTTTTTTCTAATGCTACTATGAGATCAGCACTTTGTTTGAAGAACATCTTGAAAGATTTTGGTGGATGGACGGGTCAAAAAGTAAATAATATGAAATTTAAAATCCTATTTGGGAATTCAGTGAAGAAAAAGTGCAGAAAGAAAATTGCTACAAAGTTGGGTTACAAGATAGTTAAAGAAATGCATTACTTGGGTGTGAAGATGGCTTTGAGAAGACTTGTTAAGTCTGATTTCAAATTTATTTTAGATCATGCATTGGAAAGGTTAAATGCATGGGGGAGCAGATGTCTTTCTTTAGCTGGCAGGGTTCTTCTTATTAAAAGTTCATTTCTTTCTCTACATATCTTCTTATCAACGCATTCTTTGGTTCCTAAAGGAATCTTGTATGAGTTGGACAGATTATGCAGAGATTTTTTATGGCATAAAGATAAGGAGAAGAGATGTTTACACTATATTTCTTGGGAAGATCTATGTAAACCAAAGTTGCTTGGTGGATTGGGCCTTCACTCTTCGATTTCTAAGGTGGGACCTCTAAGGTCTAGAATTACTTGGAGATTTATCCAGAATCCTTACTCTTTATGTAATCATGTTATTAGTTCCAAATATGGAGGTGATGTATAGAATGGTACGGTTAGAAGAGGGAATTCTCCTGCTTGGAAAATTTTACTTGATGGAGCTAATTTTTTAAAAGGTATTGTTAGCTGGAAGTGAGCCAATGGTATCAAAGTGAGTATTATTAATGATACGTGGATCTTCGATAAACCAATTAACAAATGTCCTACCTTTGTTAATTGTCAAGAGCTCAAGAATGATTCGGTCCATAACTTCATTTCTGAAGATGGGAGCTGGAACTGTGTGGAGATGCAGAGTTTGTTTAATGAGGAGTTTATTTCTGTAATCAAATCAATAAAGATTTATCCTGAATTGAAGGAGGATCACATTGAACTAATCAAATAGCATTCGGGTAGATCAATTTCTACCCTCTCATTTGATGCTTGGATGGAAGAAACAAGAAGATTGGGAGAAATGGAAGACAATCTCATTCAAATGCTGAATAATTTCAGGAAACTCAAATTACTGCAGAAGGTGGAGTTGTTTTGGTGGAGATTATGTAAGAATGCATTGCCAACTAATTCCTTTTTGAATTACAGGAACTTGTTGCATTCTGCTATATGTCCGTGTGGTTGTGATGCTGAGGAAAACTGAGAACATGTGGCTGTTTTCTACACCCAACTCATTTTGATTGTGTATAAGCTGAGAGATTGGGGATTTCAGGTTCCCATATTTTATTCTTTCCATAATTGTATAAAGGAGTTGGATAGTTTGTCTATATCTAATCGTAACATAGCTATAATATACTATACAGCTGTGTATTATTCGTGGAAGAGAAGAAACCAAATAAAGCTTGGGATTCCTACATCATCGGTTAATTTTTTTGCTGCAAATGTGTTGACATCCATTATTCTGCCGTTGAAGAATCCTATTCTAGGAAACTAGGGTGCTAATCTCCGTTGGGAGTCTTCTGACACTTGGCATCCTCCTCCCCTAGATTGGATTAAGATCAATGTGGACGCTACGTTGAAGGAATCATATAATGCAGGCATTGAGAGATCACAAGGGCCGGTTTCTTTATTCTTTTGGTGAGAAGTTACTGCATTAGGATATTACTACTCTAGAATTACAAGCTGTTTTGTTTAATAAAAGTCATTTACAACGATGGATGCTACAATACAAGGGAGTCATCATTGAAGGAGACAATCACAATGTGATCAAATGGATTCAACAATCTTTAAAGAAGACAAATTGGCAAAATATGGCAGATTCGAATGAAGACTTCATTTTTCTTAATGAGTTTAATAATTTGATTTTCCATTTGATTTCTAGAAATTGTAATAAGGTAGTTGATTGTTGTGCTACCTTAGCTTTAGAAAGTAGTTTTTCTTTTAATAGTTTTTCTGAAAATTGCATTCCTTCTCCATTGTTTGATTTGGTGAAGGAGTGTGATTGCTTATTTTAGTATTTTGTATCTCTTTATTTTCTAATGCAAATTGCATCTTTAAAAAAAAAGAAAGAATTTACCCCTGGATAAGGTGTTGTACTTTTTAATTCCAGACTTAAGTTATTTGTAAGAAAACTAAAATCCAGGGAGTCATGATCATTCACTATCATGAGAGTATTGCCTTATGGAACTATTAAAATTCAAGATAAAAAACTTACATGTTTATAAAGTTAATGGCCATAGACTAAAATCCTATTTAGGTGGGGACATTAAATGTTTGAGAAATATAACTAAGTTATTTCATCATGAAATATAATAATTCGTATAGTTTGGCTAAAAACTATAAACTTTGAGTTGATGGAAGGAAACCCACTTTTGTTTGATGTTTATTCTGGTTTAAGACTATAGACTTAGTGCTGATGGGAGGAAACCCACTTGTTTTTTGATGTTTTCAATTACTGTTAGTACACTATATTTATTTAATATTGTTTATATTCAATTAAAATTTTCTTATGTTTAAACAGTTACATATTGTTATCTACAGTTATTGCACTTGATTACCTATTTAGCCAAAATAAACTATATAATTAAAAATTACATAAAATTAGGACAATAATAAAATCCTATATTATAGTTTGAATGAATATTACATAATAATTCATACTTTGAAAAGCTTAAAAATTAACTAATCTAGATCATTTAAGCTATTGACTTAATTTTGAATTTATAAACTATACATTAACTTATATTGAAAACTAAATTGAAAATAAAAAAATAAGTTTATGGATTAATTACGAGTTTCTTAAATTAGGGAAATCATAGTTAAACTTAAAACTGTAACTAGAGATTTTATTAAATCCTTACATTAATTCAATAGGATTGTAAGATAAGGGAAGCAAAAAGTTATATTAAAAATTATTAATTATGTACTTCTCAAAATAAGAAAGGGAAGGAAAATGTGAAAAAAGAAAAATGAGAAAGATACAAAATGATAAAATATGAGTAAATTTAAAATTTTTATCAGTTGTAACTTGATTTCAATTGCATACAACTATTTAACTAAAAAGGATATAACAAGTTTTCTAATATAAGTGATAGTGCATTTATAAATTCCCTATTTAAATTATAAGTAACTAATCCCTATACTACATTATTCATTTTATATTCAAAAGTCAATTTTATATTTCAAAGATAGTGAATAAATTAAAAATAAGTAATTACAAGGATGATTGATTGGGATAAATGGTATGCCTTTTTCAAATTTGAATTATAACTCGTTCATTCTAAATTACTTCTATACTATGATATATTTTTTATATTATAGTAATTTTATATTATCAATTTTTACTTTGGCTAATAAGGTGATCAAGGAGTGAATATAAGTGTTTCTTGAGGACAAGTAAGAGTTTAAGCTAGGGAGAATTTAATAAGTATGAATGATACATTATTTTAATTATATTAAATTTAGTAAAAATATATTATTTTAGTTATGTTTTTACAAAAATTGTGTAGGAAAAAGCAAAAATTACAAGTTTTGGATAGCGCCGCAATGCTGACAAGAATCACGCCACAGCATTGTATAGTTTAACACCAAAGGGCCAATTCCAACGAGGCAGCACCAACCATATGTATTTGCAAGTATTATGGTGTCACAAATGTTAGTGCCGAAGTGCCTCATAGCATTACTGCCCCCAAAAATAGTACCGCATTATTAAGTGTCTTGGGAAAATTCATACAGGAGCGCAAGCCTTTCAAACATTACAATGCTAAAATGTCATTCCAAGCACAACAACACTCAAATTTTATGGTGTTGTGATGGAGCATTTATAACTTCTAAGATCCATGCTGACTTAATGAAAAGATGCACCGATTTAAGCTATAGATGCGCCACATCATCCAACACCGTAGTGGAGCCAACATTACAGCACCGAGGCGCTAGTTCATTTTTCACCGCTGCAATGCCACCCTGTTCAATGCCATGGCACTTGAATCCAATCCTATACTTATTATAAATATATGTCATTTATATTATTTGGAGAGTTCAGCCCTTTGAGTTAAAATTTAGTATTTTTTTGTATATTTATTAGTGCCCATTAGAGTAATGTCTAAAGGAGGCTAGGGAAGTATAAGATACAATCTTTGGGAGACTTTAGCCTACTTTTGTATAAGCAACTATGTAAGAGGTGGAAGAAGAAGTGTCAATAAGATACTTTGATCCTTCATGGTGATAAAAATTTACTACTTCTCTTATACTTTATGAATAAGAGTTTATTTGTTTTTTTTTTTTTTAATGTATTGCTAGATCTCTTATTTTGGGCGGATGATGTAAAGAGCATATTAGGTAATAATTTAGACTCTTATTCTTTAAAAAATATATTGATATTTTCAATATCTCCCATTCTTTATTTAATGTATTCAATGGTCATGTATGTAGTTAAAATCTAGTGTGATATATAGCCTCAATATAGGAATGCAAAAATAATTAGGAATATTGAAATGGAATATTAGCATGCCTAGATATAGGATTTTTTAATATTCTAAGTTCTATAGAGATAGTAAAACTGTAGGAAGACTAACAATTTTCTTTTCATTCATATAAGCTCGACAAAGATCTAGGGATGCACATACTCTGATCTACATCTATAATTAAGAGTCTCACTAAAAATAATATGTAATTTACATGTATCAATCCAAAATATTTTATTAAAATTAAATCAATTATTTTTAATTATTTTCATTCAGTGGTAGTGTAATGTCCCAGAATAAACAGATTCTACAATTCAAAATATTAATATACACATCTATATTCTCCCAAAAAGTATATATAATGCTAAGGATCTATATAATCATATCATAACTATTCTATCATGAGTACAAAAGAATAACTAGAATAAAAAGAAATAGAATCTGAAGAACCTGACCATCCTCACACTCCTATTCGCTTGCCTTGACCTGAAATCATTTAACCATATATAATGAGCTTAAAAAGCCCAACAAGTCACCAAAACCTATAACTGAAATCAAAGCAAGATAAAGGAGAAATATGCATATCAATAATTAAATCATGGCAGTTACATACATATAATCATTGAATTAGTACAAGAATAGCCAAACTCAAATACAGTAGCAGTAGAATTTATAAATAGCAAAATACTATGATAAAGCAGCTGGTAAAATAGTAACCCAATACGAGTGTTAAATCTATAAATCAGTCATGTCTCCATAATTTGATAAAACATCAAATCAAAATATCAGTAAAATTGTCAAAATCAAATCAATACAGTAAAATCATATAAGAATATACACATATCATTTAAACCTCCTATATCACGTGCTCAGTATATCACATGCTTAGTATTAAGTTCATTGAATCAATCTTATCAAATAGTATCTATATCCAAATCGGTAATAATAACAATCTAGTGGCAGAAGTAGTAGAATAATGCAATAACAGTAAATACGTGCAATACTAATAAATTCATACAATAATAATAATAATACCTCAAAAATATGCATTTCAGTAGTCACACTAAACAAGTAAGATGTCCTGGAACGGTGTTTTTCAGTGTTAGTAAACCGTTGGCTCAGTAAATAGAGTCGTAACTCTTTGCCTGTCGACACAGTAATAAACTTGTTATAACTCCTAACCAGTGTATCACGTTAAGTAGTAGAGGATAACACCAAACCACTTTATTTAAAGGAAAGCCCGTCGGACCACCATCCTGTACAGATCAATCAGTCTCCAACCAACAGGTCAACCAGTCTTTACTTGTCTTTTATATGACATGCATATTATTATCATAATATTATAACAATAATAGTGACCAGCTATTACTTAAGCACGTATCCATATTCATTTATAATATATTATAATAAATAAAGAATAACTGAGCATAATTCAAAAAATGCTAAAATGTACTAACGGTAGATAACAAAAATCATACTGAGCAAAAATTCACATTTTTTAAAATTTAACCAAATTACCAAATATTATATAAAATAATATTTTAAAGCTTTAGTTGAACTAAATCACTATTTTTAGACATTGAAATAAATTTCTAAGTAGGCAAAAATCATTTTATTTTCAAAATCATCTGGTCAAAAATCTCATATAAATACTCAAAATATTTATAATCTCGATCTCTATTACATACAAAAAGTTATGCTATAAAAGTTTTACCAATATAAAGTTATTTATATTTTTTGATAACAAAAACATAAATTTTATCAGAAAAAATACCAAAAATATAAAATCTTTGAAATCAAAAATAGGGTAAAGGTTCCTTACATCAAGACGAGTAAATATCACACTAGCCCGCTTGACAAAAATCACTCTGTAACCTCAAAATCTGAATTTCTCTTTTCTTTCTCCTAACTTTTTCTCTAATTTCCTCTTTAGAGATCTCTATTTTCTAAAAATGAAATGGGAAAAGGATTTTAATAAAGCTTTTTAATTAGTGACTTAGGATATTTTTATAAAATAATAATTTAATATTATATTATGTACTTAATCAATTTCTTTTAGTATAGAATTCAAATAAATTATTTTAGGACTTCAAAAATTATAGAAAAATATTCATAAAATAAATAATTGTATTCAAAAAAATATCGGTGAAATCAGTTTGCTCAATGGACACCTGAAGGTCCTGAAATTCTCACTTGTACCGATAGGTACCGAATACTTAAGGATTTTCACTAGTGCCCAAAAATTATAAAAAAATTCATGTAAGTAAAATACTTTAATCAAAATAATATGGCTAAGATGGTTTGCAATTTGGAGTTCCAGAAAAAAATTATTTACCTCGGTCAAAATACAAGTTATTACAGTAGGGACTCAAAAACTTTATTTTTTATTTCAGTAGGATAAATTCATATAATTAGAGTAAGCAATACTAATTTTATTGTAGTTTAGTTGAATATTTTCTTGTGGTTCCAACACTCTACTCAATCAATTTATTACTTTATTCGACATATATACTTGCATAAATTAGTGGGTAGTTATAAATTTTATATCAAAGAAAATCTAAATATATTTCAAATATAGCGAGTTTCACCATTAACTTCTTGCTTTTGCCTTGTCGACCCATCAGTGCCTTATTATATAAACTTTATTTGCATTTAAATAGAGGTATAAGGGTCTGCGTACGTATATGATTATCCATCTATGCATATGATACATTTAAATAAATGTGATTTGAACAAGTGGAGTTGTAAGAAGAAGTTGAGGTGTAAGGGCTAAAGGGGAAATATGAATAATGTGAGGTATAAGTGTTAGTAGTGGTACAAGGGTTGTGGGGAAAAGTGTTAAATGCTCTAAAATAAAATGTTAAACATTATTTTCTATTATGTTATTACATTTTGATATCATGTTATAAATAAATGCTTTTATTTTTATTTCTGATATGTACTTATTATTGACACTAATTTTGTACTAACCCTAATTTGAGAGTTACAACATTTGAAATAAATATTATGTTAGTTAACTATAAGCATATTTTACTATTTATATGATGTTATACTGGCATACAAGTTATATATTATACATCTTGAATTTTTTAGTAGTTTTTTTAGTAACCTATTGAGCTAGTGTTGCTCACCCATACTTTACCTTCATGTGTTACTTTTAGGAATGGGTAATGTTCTACTTGAGTAGAAGCTACTAACACTTATTAGGACCATGATCATAGGCATTTCATTATATAGACCTATTTTTTTAACAATCATGGTGATGATATGTTTTGGTGGTGAGAGAGCTTATACCATAATTATTGGTATAACTCTTTTTTGTTATATAATTTACTGAAGTAAATAAAATAATTTTAATATTTTTACTACTAGTTATTTGATGATATAAAAGAGGATCTATGTTTGTAAATATTGAAAGAAAAAAAATAAGAAAATCCCTTCAAATAGATCTTGGGAATTAAATCAATTATTGTCGACTTAACACGATGTGACCTGCCTCGATATAGTAGTTTGCTTTAAGTCGAGTCATGACAGTAATTTTAGTGGTATCAGAGCAACGATTTGGAAGAATTGATTTGTAATTATAGTCATAGGAATGATTAGTAGGTAAGTGATATTAATTTGGGTTAGCTTAAAGTTAATTTCTTTTATACCCTTATCTTTATGTGTAGTAGTTTGAGTTTTTACATATGTATGCCAAGTTTAAGTGTTGTGAAACTATGAACCCTCATGATTAGGATGTCATAAGAAAATAAAGTTCTAGTTAGGTTGTGACTATACAAAGTACAAAAAGAGCTAGAATTTTGTGATGCAGCTTACTAATTTGTTAGCCTCGCTAATGGGTGATGTACTTAGAAGGAAGTCTACTTCAAGAGTATAAGAGAGAGATAATTATCTACAATTATTTTTTAGATTGAAACCTCTTTTCATGAGCATAGTGGAGGTTCAGTTTGCTAAGGACTTGTTATTTATAATGGAAAAGTATTTTGATAGCATGTAATGTCTATGTAAGGAACCTCTAGCAAATTTTTGTTTGATGATGGTGATGTTGTGTGCTAATGGTTAGGCCAACGGAGGGAGAAGTTTTAGGGTAGGATAAATGCTCAGATAACTTATAATGACTTCTTTGAGACTTTTAGAGATTGGTTTGTGCCACCGTCAGCCAGACAGAAAATACAATAGTTTTTTCTGAGATTGGTTCAAGGGAGCTAGTGTAACAAACTGAAGGCATGAAATGTATTTTAAAATGAGAAATATATGAAAATAAGAATTTTTGTTAGAACTAAGGTCCTTTAGCATTGTGCTTTATATCACTTGAAAGTACAACAATGCTAGTAAATACCACCATGGTGTTTGAGTCTTTATTTTACAATAATTTTTGATTCAGTATGAAGCTTTATGGTGCTAGGTTTGATTGTTATGGCGCTAGGCTACTAAAATTATTTTTACATATATAAAATTTGAAGATCCTAAGCATTAAGACACCCCTCCCCAACTACCATGACTTGTTGAGGAGGAAGAATAAGGAGGGAGAGCAAAATAGAGAGAGGTAGGAGAGAGAAAGCATTCAGAGCATTTTCATACATCAATTCTATTTGGAGATTTTTTCGAATCATCGTAAATAACACAAATCTCATTTTAGTTTTCAATAATTTTGAATTTGATGGAGTTATTCTCTCCTAAATTGATAAAAATCTATTTCTCTTGATTAATTACACTTTTATCATAGATTTTTTTTTATAAAAGATAGACCTAAATTTTATGAATATTTTGATTATAATATTATTAAATTTCACCAGGTAAAATAAAGTTATGATTTTTTTGAAGATATAGATTGATATATAGATTTTCCTATATTTTGTAGAACGGAGCATTTCATGTTATATTTTATACATTAAAATGCATAGACTTTGGGTTGATTGTATTACCTTTGATAGAGTCTGATGTTATCTTAGGTATGGATTGGTTGAGTAGGTATTGGGCTCATACTAATTACATACATAAGAGGGTAACACTATGAGTTGGTTGAGAGATTTTATTTTCGTGGTGCCAAAGGTGTGTTATCATCTTTGATATCAGCTTTGTAGGTTGATAGACTATAAAAGAAGTGGAGCCTTATTTACCTTATATATGTGAAAGATGGATTAAATATATTGGTGTAGTTGAAGATGTCCATATGATATGAGAGTCTAGATATGTTCCATGAGCAGCTAGTGAGCATACCTCTTAAGAGCGAGGTAGAGTTCTATAGTGAGTTAGTGACTGGCATATCTCATATTGTGAAAGCTCCATATAGAATAGCACCCAAGGACCTTTAAGAATTGAAAATACAATTTCAAGAGTAGCTAGATAGAGGCTTAATTAGGCCTAGTATATGTTCATGGGGTGCACTTGTGCTATTTGTGAGGAAAAAGGGTGGTAGAAAAGCATATGTATATTGATTATGAATAATTAAATAAGGTGACCATCAAGAAAAGTATATATTACCTAGAATTGATGAATTGTTTAATTAGTTAGAAAGTGCATCTATATTTTAGAAGGTAAAATTGAGATATGGGCACCACCAATTGAGGGTGAATGTAGAGGATATGATAAAGATAGCTTTTAGTACTCATTATATCCACTATGAGTTTTTAGTCATGCCTTTTGATCTGATGTAATAGCTATATTCATGGATATGATGAATCAAGAGTTCAGGGCATATTTAGATCAATTTGTTATTTTTTTATTAATGGCATATTAGTGTATTTAACGGCTACAAATGATCATGCGACTTATTTGAGGTTACATTAAAGACTTTGAGGTAGCACCAATTGTATGCTAAGTTCTCAAAGTAAGAATTTTGGTTAAGATTGGTAGCATTTTAGGCTATTTGGTGAGTGATGATGGGATATCTTTAGATCCCTGGAATATATAAGCAGTAGCTGATGAAAGTGCTTCGGGCACACCATGAGCAGGGGGAGTGAATAGGTTCTCTTAAAATCTTTTTCTTGAAAAATAAATCTTAAAATATGTGGAAGTGATTAAAAGTTTAAATTAAAACCTCAAATAAAAACTCACAATCAATTAATATATTCTTTATACTTGTAGAAAAGAAATTTTTTTCTTAACTAATTTTCAAAACCAAAACTAACCAAAAATAATCACCAAAATTCTCTTTAAACATGTATAAAATTAAATAAAAGTATTATAAAGTAAATTATAGGAAAAGTAATAAAATGCAAACAAAATTTTATAGTAGTTCAGTCAAATAGACCTACAGATCCACTCCCCATAGATTCTCCTCTTTGGGAATTGTGTGAAACGTGTCTCTCCTTCAGCACACAGCTAAGCGAAGAAGCTATTCTACTTTGACATGGTGGAGAATCACCCTTACAAACTCTTCACACCCAATGAATCTCCTTCCTCGGGCCTCCATGGCCTGGTAAAGATATCATCCCTCCTTTTTCCTCTAAGCCTGGCGGAGATGTCGATCCTCCTTTCTCTTTTCAGCCTGATGGAGATGTTGATCCCTCCTTTCATTTTCAAGCCACATGGAGATGACGATCCCTCCTTTCACTTCCATGCTTAGTAAAGATGCCAACATCCTAGCCTCCTCAGCTAGCAAATCTTTTGCACCAAAAACTATCCTTTCTAGAGCACTCCCCCTTGAGCTCAACCAAACACAACCAGAGAATCAACAGTACAGGCTAGATCGAGAAACCATATTTCCACTCTCACAACCCTTGACCCCTCAATGCACTCTCCCTCTCTCAACTTCATCATTTCTCTCTCCTTGTGAACGTGGACTCTCTAAGCTCTCCCTCAGAAAAAAGATGACTCTAACTGCCCAAAGGCACTTGTTATAGGATATAACAAGAGTTTATAAATAGGGCTCTCAAAAACCCTAATTTTTTATTTTAAGTCTTCTGATCATACAATACAATTAGTTCAATCTTGTTAAAGATCATTTTGTACGATTATAAATCATCTAATTTGATTAGTTCATATTGAATCTCAGATCATACAGGAAGAATCAAAGTTTATCTGAAGAGCTCTCAGGTGGATCAGATTGCATGATATTTGTATCATACAGTAATGTTTGTAAGTAAATTTAATCCGATTCAACTTCTTAATCTATGGATTAAATTAGGAAACTTAATTAATGTTCAAATAGTATAAACTGGTTTATACTAGGGGTGTCAATATTGGACCCGACCCGAAAACCCGAACCGAACCCGACCCGAAAATTTCGGGTTTGGGTTGACCCGAACCCGAAACGGGTCGGGTTCGGGTTCAACAATTCGACCCGTTTCAAAAATTGGGTCGGGTTCGGGTTGACCCATTGACCCGAAATTGACCCATTTTTGACCCGGCAACCCAAGGGATGACCCGTTTCTGACCCGATTTTGACCCAAAAAGTGGAGATTGACCCGTTTCTGACCCAAAAAAATAGCAGTTTTCTTGTTGGAATCGGGTCATTCGGGTCGGGTCGTGTTGACCCGGACCCGAAGCGGGTCGGGTTCGGGTCATGAAAACTGACCCGTTTGCAAAAATGGGTCAGGTTCGGGTTGACCCGAATAGTGCCGGGTCAGTTTCGGGTTCGACCCGAACCCGACCCGTGACCCGAAATTGACACCCCTAGTTTATACAGTACGATTAATTTAATTTTTAAAATTTAAATTTATTTGATTTAGGAAATATAGAATTGACAACAGGATTTCATCATTTTTTTTAATTTTTTTTAATTTTTTTTTATTTTTTTTTAGGATTTTATCAAAATAGATTATCATACAGTACAATTTAAGGTCATACAATATAAATAGTTATATTCTAATTTTAATTAATATTACTTAATTAAATATTTTAATTAATTTCTATTTAAACATATCATATAATATTATTAGGATCATAGAGTATGATTAATAGAAAATTTTAAAAATTCAGTTTTAATCCCCCCTGTGTGTGTACATAGTCTCTAAGTTAATATACATGTAACACTGAAATAGACTCAAGAAAAAAATGACAGATATAATAGACTGACTTTTATATTGATGTTACACTATCTTGAGCTGATTTAAGTCTTTTCTCCATGTATAGGGCTCGGAATAAACCTGGAATTGACCCGGCACTATTTCGATTTGGGTCAACCTCCCATTTTTATAAATTGGACAATTTTTGGGACCCGAACTCCACGCACTTCGAGTTCAGGTCAACCTGACCCGACACAGATTTAGTAGATTTGGTTGACGAAGCACGCGAAGATAGCGACCTCCCTTCGCTAGTTGCTACTTTTGATCGTTGACCGGCCAGCAGAATGGCAGCAAGGAAGAGGCAGGACAGTAGGATGGTGGGATGCCGGACGGTGGCGTTGGCTTTAGGAGGACCACGATTTTGAGTCTTCGCCTCACCCAGAACCCCCGGTTTCATGGCGACACAAATTATAATAATCTTTCCCTTTTTATGATGGTAAATATTGTTAGCTAAGATTTTAAATTTGTAAGTTTATTTATTATTTCGTGATAAGTTCTCCCCCACACTACGTGCTTTCTTTTTAAAAAATTGGGAAAATCTTTATATTTTAATATTTGATTTTGTTCTTTTTTTTATTTTGAAAAATTTTAATTTAATAGCAATAACAACATAACAAAAACTTAAATGAAGCAGAATAACTATGCTATTTAAAAAATAAATAGTACAAATAACACGCTCACTACTACAACTAACACACTACTCTCCCTTTTGACATTACTAAAAAGAGGAACACGACTACAAAATAAAGTATAACGAACACAAGATACAAAATAAACAAACATGTAAAGAAACACTAAAAATATGAAAACATGCAACAAAATGATAAAAACACAAACATAAAACACAAAAATAACCTAATCATCCAATATCCCGAAAGTCCTAAGCACTTATGTAAATAACTCTGAGTCTAGTCATTAGGATGCTAAATATATCATGATTTAGGGGTTTGGTATAGATATATGTCAATTGATTTTCAATATCCATATGTTGTAATTCTACATTTCCCTTGGCTACATGATCCCTAATAAAGTGAGGTCTAATATTAATATGCTTAGTGTGAGAATGCTGATTAGACTTCTTAGAGATATAAATTGCACTTTGTTATCATACATGATAGGGATAATTTTTACAGACAGTCCAAAATCAAGAAGGTGTTGCTTTATCCAAAGGACTTAGGCAATACAGCTTTTTACAGCTATATATTCAACTTCAATGGTGGATAGGGTTATGGAATTTTGCTTTCTACTGGATAAGGAAACTAAAAATTATCCTATGAATTGACAAGTTCTTGAGATGCTTTTCCTAAAATATTAGATACTTGAATTTGGAGTTCCTATAAGATACCTTAAAACTTTTTTAATGGAGATCATATGGGATTCCTTAGGGTCAGCTTGAAATCTAGCACATAAATAAACATTAAATTTAATATCAAGCCAATTAGTAGTAAGGTAAAGAAAGAAACCTATAATCCCTTTATATTTCTTTTAATAAATAGACTTGTTGTCTAAATCTTTATCTAATTGGGTAGTCGAGCTCATAGATGTACTCATGCTTTTATAACCTTCCATATCATTTTTTTTTCAAAATTCTTTACTATATTAGTTTGGCTTAGGAAGGTTACATCCTTTCTTTGCTCCATATTGAAATCAAGAAAATAAGTTAACTCACCCATCACATTCATCTCAAATTCACTACTCATATTGGAAGAGACTTTAATATAGAAATCTTCATTTATTGATCCAAAAAGAATATCATTAACATAAATTTGTATTATAAGTATATCTTCTCTGACTTTCTTAATAAATAAGGTGGTGTCTACACTACCCTTAATAAAGGATTTTTCTAATAGAAAATTACTAAGTTTATCACACCACACCTTACGTGCTTGCTTAAGCCCATAATGTGTTTTCTAAAGCATATAAACGTGATTGGAAAAAGCTGAATTCTCAAAACGTGGGGGTTGTTCTTCATAAACATCTTCTTTAATTATTCCATTTAGAAAGGCACTTTTAACAACCATTTGATATAGTTGGAATCCTTTAAAGCATACAAATGTTAACAACACTTTTATGGCATCCAATCTAGCTATGGGAGCAAAGGTTTCATTGAAATCTATTTCTTCTATTTGATCTTACCCCTTAACTAGCAAACTAGCTTTATTTCTAACTACTAATCCAGATTCATTTAATTTATTCTTAAATATCCATTTAGTTCCACTCAACTCTTATTAGAGGATCTATTAGCTAACTCCCACACATCATTTTTAAAAAATTAATTCATATCTTCTTGCATAACTAAAATCTAAAATTCATCAACTAATGGTTGATTTACACTAGTGGGTTCTATCACAGAAATGAATGTTGTGTGGATAACCTCCTTTCTAAGACCATGCCTAGTTGTAACCTCTATGGATGACTCTCCTAAGATAAGCCCTCTAGGGTGACTAGATGTATATATCCATTCCTTAGGCAATGGATCCTAAACTTCTTCTTTATTTCATACTTCAATATTATCTACTCCATGGGTTATCTCTTCTTCATCATCTTCATCATCTTCATCTATCCTAGCATTAATAATCTTATCTAATTCATCAAATTTAATGTGGGTGAATTCCTCAAAAACTAAAGTTCTTTTATTGAAAACTCTATAAGCCTTACCTACTGAGGAATAGGTTAAGAATACTGCTTCATTTGCCTTAGCATCAAACTTTTCTAAGTGAGATTTTCCATTTTTTTAACACAAAATATTTACACCCAAAAACATGTATATGAGATAAGTTTGGGGTTCTAACCTTAAGTAACTCATAAGATATTTTATTTAGTTTGAATCTATTGTTCACTCAATTCAACAAATAGTAGGTAGTATTTACTACCTCTACCTAAAAATATTTGCGTAAACCATATTCACTTAACATTGCCTTAGCCTCCTCCACCAACATCCTATTCATTTATTCAGCTACTCCATTCTATTGTGGGGTAGTAGGGCCAAAAAAGTTATGATCTATTCTAGCTTCTTGACAAAATAATTCAAATTTTTTTTATTTTTCAAACTCACCTCCATGATCACTATGAATAATTAAGATTAAACAACCTATTTATCTCTGAATCTCAATAGAAAAGGTCCTAAATTATCTAATAATTCATTTTATTTGCCAAAAAGTTTACCCAAGTGAATCTAGAATAATCTTCTATAATTATAAATCCAAATATTTTACCTCCTAGACTTGTTGTATTAATAGGTCCAGATAAGTTCAAGATTAATGATTTTCTTGTAGTTCAGTATGCTTTTCTGTTAATACACTATGCTCTTCACTTAATGATTCATGATGCTTATCTAAATCAATTTGATCAGTCCTTAAGTTTGAAATAATTATTAGTTAAATTGTTATGCTCTTCTTTTAAAGTGGAATATTCTCTTTTAAGGCATGTATGTTTCTTTTTTATTTTATTATAGGAATCATGAAATTATTCTGATAAACAAAATAATTCATCATATGATAGCTTGCATACCTCATCCTTGTCAGAATTCCCAATGATATCCATAGCAAGTAAGCACAAGTTGATTACCTCTTTTTTGGTTCAATTTCTAATCAGTCTGAGTTAAAGTTCACCCAAAATCCCTTTTGAAAATTTTGTTTTTCCTTTTTAGCATTGCTTTTCTCCTCACACTTCTTCTTCACCGGGTGGCTCTTGATGTTTGGGAAATCATAATGAATGTGTACAATATTTTTATACTTAAAGCAAACTACATTAGTAGAAAAATTATTTAATTTAATGATTTTACCTTTATGCTTATCAAAGTAGAACTTTTGCTTATGTTTTAAGAAGCATTTAAACTTTCTGGTCATTAAGTGTTATGTAATCATTTTCATCTAAACCATAACTGTTTCTTTCTGTATCCTCAAACTTTAGCGCTATTGTTCTCTCTTTCTTTCGTTCACCTACATCTGAATGTCTTTGACTCACCTTTTGCTCATAGTCAATTAGAGGTCCAAGAAGATTCAATTGAGTAAGCATTCAAGTCCTTATATTTGACAATAACAGTGACTTTTACATCACAAGCTTCAGGAAGGCAACGTAAGATTTTATTTACTTCTTTAGAATTAGAAATTTCTCTGCCTAACACAACTAATGATGTTATGATTTTAATAAACCTAGTATACATGTCAGAAATGATTTCACCAGGTTTCATGTGAAATAGTTCATATTCATGTAATAGTAAGTTTATGTGCGACTATTTAACTTCACTAGTGCCTTTATATGTAATACAAAGTCTATCCCATACTTCTTTTCCACTAGTATAAGTAGAAACACGTATATAATCCTCTAATTTAATATACAGAAAAATAGTTCAAATATTTTACATTTAATTATGTTAAATCACAATCTTCTATGGACTATTTAGTAAAAGGAATTTCTATTTTAACTCTATTCACCATACGAGAAGGTAAAGCATAGCCAAGTTGAATCATGAGCCACATTCCAAAATTAATGGATTATAAAAATATTGACATCTGAATTTTTCAAAACTTAAATGAAATATTATTAAAAAGTGGTGGTAGGTTACCCATCCGAAGTGTTACAATTTTCAAACTGTGTCATATGGATCTACTAAAGATGTTTAAATCTAAAACAATGAGAACTCCACTCTGATACCAATTGAAAGTGCTTATGGCGCACCAAAAGAGGGGGGCGAAATATTTTTTTTAAATCAATTTGGAAAATTTTAAAACCTTTTACTTAAAAAATATATCTTAAAATATTCAAAAGTTATTAAAAGTTTAAATTAAAACTTCAAACAAAAACTCACAAGCAATTAATTTTTTTATACTTGTAGAAAATAATTTTTTTTCTTTATTGATTTTCAAAACAAAGATCAACAAAAATAATCATCAAAATCCTCTTTCACACATGTAATCAAAATTAAACTGTAGTGCAATAAAGTAAATTGCAAATAAAGTAAACTATAGGAAAAGTAAGGAAATAGAAACCAAGATTTATAGTGATTTTATTAAATTAACATATATATTCTCTTTAAAGATCTTGCTCTTTGTGAATTTGCACTAAATGTGTCTCTCCTTCAGTACACAGGTAGATAGAGACGCCCTTCTCCCCAAAATAGGTAGAGAATTACCCTTACAGACTCTTCAAACTAGAAAAATCTCCCTCCTTATGCCTCCACTGTCTGGTGGAGATGTCATCCCTTCTTTCACCTCCAAGCTTGGTGGAGATGCTAATCCTCTATTTTCTTCTAAGCCTGGTGGAGATGTTGATTCTCCTTTTGCTTCAAAGCGCAATGGAAATGATGATCCATCCTTTCACTTTCAAGCCCAATAGAGAAGCCAATCCATCCTTTTGCTTTCATACCCAACAGAGATGTCGAAACCCTAGTCTCCCTGGCTTGCATGTCTTTTGCACCAAAGACTCTCCTTCCTAGAGCTCTCCTCCAAGAATGAAACACAACCGGAGGACCCAAGTTGTAGGCTAGCCGGAGCAATCATGTGACCCCTCTAACACCCCTTAACTTCCTCTAGGCACTTTCCCTCCCTCAAACTTACCTTCTCTCTCTCCTTGTGAATGTGGACTCTCTCCAAGCTTTCCCTTAGAAAGATGATGACTCTAAATACCCAAAGACACTTGCTATAAGATATAATATGAGTTTATAAACAAGGCTCTCAAAAGCCAAAATTTTAATTTTAAGTCTTCTAATTGTATAATACGATGCATAAATCATACAGTATTATTATTATAATTCCATCGAAGATCATCTTGTATGATTATAAATGGTCCATAATGATTAGTTTAGATTAAATCTTAGATCACACTAGATGAACCAAAGTTCATCCAGAGAGCTCTCGGGTGGATCGAAGTGTACGATATTTGAATCATGTAGTGTGATATGTAATTAAATTAGATCCAATTGTATTCCTTAATTTATGATTAAATTAGGCAACTTAATTAATTTTTATACAATACAAATTACTTTGCACAATATGATCATTTTAATTTTTAAAATTCAAATTTAGCTAATTTAGGAAACATAGATTCGATGGTGGGGTTTTATCAAAATAATTGATTATATAATACGATTTAGGGTCATACATTATGATTAGTTATATTCTAATTTTAATTAATTTCACTTAATTAAATATTTTAATTAATTTCTATTCTAATAGATCATACAGTATGATTAGGATCATACAGTATGATTAACAAAAAAATAAATGTTCAATTTTAATCCATTATGTGTTTTTGTGCATGGTCACTAAGCCAACATACACTTAATACATAAATATACTCAAGAAAAAATGAGAAATATAGACTCTATAACATATATACTAAAGCTATACTTTCTTGAGCTAATTTTGCAGTCTTTGCTTGTTGTATATTGTACCTAAAATAGTTAGTAGCACACAAACAAATATCCAATATATAATGATGGAATAAGCAAATAAATATTCAATAATATTTGTCATCATCAAAATAAAAGGTTGTGCTCCTGGATTATAACAACGAATTAGCCAAGATCGACTATAATGTCAGAGGTTCATAGTTTTCTTCGTAAGGCAAATTATTATAGGAAGTATATTAAAGGCTTTTTAAAAATTACATCACCTTTGATAAGATTGACTCAGAAGGCATTATCTTTTGATTGGACATCAAAGTGTTAAGTTTTTAGATATTGAAGGATTGCTTAGTGTTGGGACTAGTTTTGATTATTCCACCTGGTGTTGATGGTTTTTCAGGTATTTTGTGAGGCTTATTTAAGAGGATTGGGTTGTATATTGCAGTAACATCAGAAAGTCACTGCATATGCTTTTACATAGTTGAAGCCACATGAAAGGAATGATCCTACTCATGAGTTAGAGTTGGTGGTAATTGTATTTGAATTAAAATTTTTGATATATTATTTGTATGGTGAGAGATGTGAGATTTATACAAATCATCATTGTATAAATTATATATTCACTCAGAAGGAACTAAATTTAAGTCATAGGAGGTGATTAGAGCTGATTAAAGATTATAATCTCAACATTATATATTAGTTTGATAAGGTTACTATTGTAACTAATGCTTTGGGTAGACAATCTATTGGGATGGCAAATTATTTAATTACATTTGAGAAGGCTTTTATTTGAGAGTTGCAAACATTAGAGTTGGAAGTTGTGTATCCATCTAATATGGATATATGAGTTTTTTCACAGATGATTGTTCAACCTTCTTTACAGGAGAGTATTAAGGAGGCTTAGAGATCAAACAATGAGTATGCATGATTAGTTAATTAGATTCAATATGTAAGGAAAGTTGAGCTACATATGGATGATCATGGTGTATTGATTCATGGAGGTCGACTTTGAATTCTTATTGGTAATGGTCTGAGGAGAGAGATACTGCATCAAACTCATTATTCTAGATGTATAAATCACCCTTGTATTAATAAGATGTATCATAATCTAAAGATGATGTTTTAGTGACCTAACTTGAAGTGTGATGTTATATAGTTTATTTTAAGATGTGAAACTTGTAAGATGGTTAAAGCAGAGCATCAAAGGCCTACTGATTAATTGAAACCTTTACCTATTCCTGAGTTAAAATGGAAGGAGGTCATGATAGATTTTGTTATGGGATTTTTTTGGTCAAGGTAGGGACATAATGCAATATGAGTTATAGTTTTTTTTTTTTTTGAAAGATGCAATTAGCATAAAAGAAAAGACTATTACAAGCTACTAAAGAAAACTATCACATTCCTTATTTAACAAAGAACTTAAAGAAGAAGGAATGCTACTGAAATCAAAGCTATCACAAACAAAATCTCTACTTAAGGAAAATGTGGCACACCAATCTGCCACACTATTACAACTTCTAGGAATAAAATGAAACAAAATATTATTAAAGTTGTGTAAAAACCAAAGATCCTTATTCCAGAAGCTCACTTTCTTCCAATTATAAGCCTTCATCGAGTCACAAATGAATTTGATAAAATTTACGTTATCCCTTCCACAACAACACCTTTGTAGTCAAATAGCCAGTCTTGAAGATTCTCTCTAATGAATAGCACTTATTGTATTTCCAATTGGGCTATATCCCAATACTTCATTTGTTTACCAAAAGCCATTAGGAATCTACCTTTGTCATCTCGGATAACTCCTCCAATCCCTCCAAGATTAGAACTTTGCAAAGAGGCGTTCACATTGATTTTAATCCAGCATAGCGGTGGGCGATGCTAGAGATTCACAAACTCCGAACAGAGGCTAACATCCCAGTCATCTAGTAATGGATTAACTCTTGGTTGCATTGCTGTTAATAGAACATTTGCTACAGTCGTTGAAACTGAATGTACCTTATCTCCATGCTTAAAAGCATTCCTATTCTTCCCAGAGAAGAATACCGCAGTCATGTAAAGACGAACCACACTTGGGTTCTTGTTTGACAGCCTTTTAAGTTCCATAATACCTTCCTCCAAAGATTGGAACATCGGAACATTGAATCCCCAATCTCTAATTTTCATAATAATCTCCATAAGAAACTTACACCGCATGGCAATATGAGATAAATTCTTAACTTCATCACAACCTCTAGCACAAGAGGTACTGTCACCAAGCTTCCTATGATTCAAATATACATTCATAGGGATTGCATCTTTACTTAGTCTCCACCAAAAGCAATGAATTTTTGGCTTAATTTTCAAATTCGAAAGCCATTTCATCATCACAATAGCATCTTCCACAGAAATCATTTCCAAACCAGCTAGATACACCATAGAAGAAATAGATTTACTCGAGTATTGCTGCATCAATTGAACATAATCTTCTCCCTGTTAGAGATAATTGGAACATGCATGATCAAGGAAGCCAAATCTGCATTCAAGAATTTCTAATAAGTTCCATCTTCCATCAATTAGTAGGCTACAAACCTTCAAATCATGCACACTCTCATGATCTATAAATGTAGGCCATTTATTCAACTCTCTATCTAGTATCCAAGCATCATCAAGTATACTGATATTATTACCATCATACACCTTCCATCTTATAATCAGCTTAAGACAAGTAGCACCATCAAATAGAATTTGCCAAGTCGGAGAAGCTCCTCTTTTGATGTTCACATTCCACAGCTTCCTACCATATTTAACAACAAGACTACGATTAAGGAGAGAAGAATGGTCCTGCATGAAACTCCAAGCCAACCTTGCTTTCAAAGCTCCAACTTTATTAAGGATAGAGTGAATACCCGCTCCACCCAACATCTTTGATTTGCACAATTTAGACCACACCACATAATGTAAACCGCCTACCCTTATCCTTATGCCAAATGAAAGTTCTACATAATTTTTCATGATTCAACAACACACATTTAGGAACCAAAGAATGTGTAGCCAGAAAAATTGGAAGAGATAACATTGATGAATTAATAAGAAGAATTCTCCTAGATAATGAGAGGCATTTGTTTCCCCAAACATTAAACCTCTCTAAAGCATGATCCATAATTTCATTGAAATCCAAAGATTTCAACCTTCACAAGGCTATCTTCACTCCCAAATACTTAAACTCCTTGACGCTTCTAAAGCCAAGCCTTTTGGAAATAATTCTTTTTCTTACTAAGTCAACTGATTTGCCAAATACGACATTAGACTTCTTGTTGTTTACTTTCTGCCCCGTCCATCTACAATACTCTTGAACAATCCCCTTCATATTATCCACCGCTTTGAGAGAAGCATTAGAAAAAAGAACATCATCAGCATACAATAAACCTGACATTTTCTCTGCGTGAGGCACAATCTTAATACCCATCTCCACACCCCTCCAAAGAATGGAATTAGATAAGATCTGAGAGCACATAATAAATATAAAAGGTGACAACGGGCATCCTTGTCTGAACCCACTCTTTGCATTAATCCAGTTGGACATCCTTCCATTTTAAAGAATAGAAAACCTGGACTTCATCACACATTCACCTATCAACTTGGAGAATTTGATTGGGAAACCAAACCAATCCAAAGTTTTAACTAAGGCCGGCCACCCCATACTATCATATGCTTGCTCCATATCAATCTTGACTACCATAACACCCTTCTTAGATGTGGAAATTTTGAATTTATGAAAGATTTTCTGGGCTAACAAACAATGGTTCGACATTGATCTTCCAGGGATAAAAGCTACCTGGTCTTCAGAAATAATTCTAGGAAGGCACCATTTCAATATGCTCATCAACATTCTCGCAGAAATCTTATAAATAGTTTGACACAAACTAATTGGTCTAAACTGAGAAGGTTCCATGGGATTATTTACTTTAGGAATTAACACAATAAGTGTATCCTTCCACCTTGGATTCATACAACCCGATTTAAAAAAACTATCAATTGCTCTCCAAGTATCATCTTTCACAATCTCCCAATAAAATTTAAAAAAGCATGCAGTCATACCATCAATTCCAGGCTACTTGTTACATGCCATCTGCTGTACAACTTCATAAAATTCTGAAAAAGTAAACTCTGCATCAAGCTTATCACCTTCCTCTAAGCTGATTTGCTGATTTGGACTAGGATCAGGCCATCCTGAAAGCTCACAATTTATGAATTTCCATTTTTTTTCTTTAAGTAATAAAAAAAAATCGCTTCAATGCCTTGTTTATCTTCAACTAACTGCTTATTCTCATCTTTGATTTATCTTATGATGTTACTATTTTTCTTAGCTGAAGCATAGTTATGGAAGAATTTGGAGTTAGAGTCCATCTCATCAGCCCACCTCACCTTTGCCCTTTGATTCCACCAAGTAGCTAGCCGGGTCAAAGTCACATTCAATTCATTCACCTTTTTTCTCAGCAATTTCAACTCTTCCAATGACAATCCAGCATCACTTTCTTTCAATTGTAGATTCAAGATCTCCATCTTCAATTCCTTCTTAAGATCACTTAAGCTCTTCAATTTGTTCTTGTTCCAAAAGTGCAAAGCTTTCAATGATCTCTTCATCTTCCTATTAAAGATTTCTGCATCATCTCCAAAATCAAGCCTCTTCCAAGCTTTGAAGACCACCTTCCAAGTAGTGGGAAACGTCTTCCACACATCTTCAAATCGGATGAACTTCATTTGAGGATAAGGACAGTCATTTATCTTGAAAACAATTGGGCTATGATCAGAGGCAACTCTTGCAAGATGCTTAACCCGAGTACAAGGACCACTTTGAATGGCAGCCGAATTTATCAAGCATCTATCCAATCTTTCCAAAATTCTCAAAGTTCCTTCTTTATTGTTGCACCAAGTAAATCTTGGATCGAGAAAACCTACATCATGAAAATCATTATTAGCCAAAAAAGCCCTCATCTCCTGAGGCCCTTGAGAGAAAACAAATCTCTTTTTCCCTCTCTTATCATCTTTAGTCAACAAAAAATTAAAATGTCCACCAACTATGGAGGGAATAGTAGAAGAAGAAAATCTTTCTATTCTATCCCAAAGCTCTCTTCTCACATACACATCCTTATTTCCATAAACAGCAGACACCTTCCACTCACTCCCATTAGAAAAATGAGCCAACCCCAACACACATTGAGAGGAGCTCTCCAAAACATCAAAAGAAACCACCCCTCTATTCCACAAAACAAGAATACCACCCAAAGTACCCACAATCGGATGATGGAAAATGCCCCAATCCTCCCCAATAAGCCTATTAACATCGCTCCTCTCAAATGAGGCCAACTTCGTCTCTAACAACCCAACGAAAAAAACCCCCATTATCCCTCATAATTTCCCTAAGATAAAGAGAAGCCTCCTTCTTCTTAGCTCCTCTACAATTCCAAAACAAAAATGAATCCATTTAGGTAAGCACCAGAGATCTCTCCCCACCACTCTTCCCCATCTTCAAATCACCCTTCCGTTTTCTAGGAATTGCTTCAACAGGACCCAAAGCTTTAAGTTCCTTCCAACGTTTGAATTTTAACACTTGAAGAACTTGTAGCCAAAGAATGTGTATCATCAGTTAGAGCTTTATAGTCATCTCTGAAATCAGACTTTAGATTGAAGGTTGCCCTGCAGCTCACTTCATTCTGTGTTACAATCGCAACTGAAGCATCATTCTCTACATTAGGCATACCCCGAGACATTAAAGTCCCACAATCCAAGGCAGTATTCAACTCCTCCTCAACCAGTTCCCCTTCCTCCATATGACTCCCATCCTTCATATTAATAACTTATTTCGGTACATCTGGTATAAGATCCGAATCCACTGCATATGTCCCACCAATAATCTGAAGCTCAGCGCCAACATCCTGCTGCAAAGCTAAAATACTAAACTTATTAGAACTCAGTCCAGCCAAATCACACCTGGATTCACCTCCATCTTCTTTGTCTTTCAAGGTCTCTCCCACATCAGCAACCAAAGGAAATTGAATTTGATTCTTATCTACCTGAATACTTTCACCATCTTTGCCGCAAGTAGACTTGCTACACACATTACCAAGTAGTACCAATTCTTCTTCCTATTTTTGAAATTCACATGCATCCAAGGACTATACTCAGAATCATTTAATATAGGAGCATCAGATTGTCTTGCTTTTTCCATAATTTTCCTCCACAGGATTACTCATTTCTCTATTAATTTGCTTACTATGCTTCTCCAAGCAAAAATCTTAAGTATCTTACCACAAATGAAACATAAAGAAGAAACATTTTCATACTCAATTTTCTAAAAAACAATTTCCATCTGAACCTTCATCCAAACACCATTAGGTAACTTAGAATCCAAGTTTATTCGGACACATATCCTCACAAACTCCCTTCTCCCCTATCTAAGCATATTGCCATCAGGTAGCATAGGATATCCCACCTTCGACGCAATCCTTGCTATATTCGTTTCATCCCAACAAAAAAGTGGCAAATGCAGCAACCTAATCCAAATAGGAGATGTCAACCCTTTAAAGATTTTTGAGAAAATTGTGGTGTCCATTTATCAATTCCCACAATGTGTCCCCCCACATACCATGGACCACCACTAAATACTTCTTTCATAGCTTCATTTACTGGAAAGAGCATAAAATCCAATCTAGCCTAAGGGATGTTAAGTGAAATCCACCAAATCTATTCCATTGACGCCTCAATTCAATGTTGCATAAAGAAAAAGGGATATTCTTACCAAATACCTTCACAACAAGGGAGTTTTTAAGGACCTCAACATTCTTTGCCACTTTACTTTCATCAAGCTTCACAATATCATCCACATTCTGGTATTCTTGATCTGCAACCTTGATCTTGATGTTTTGTGTCTTCCTCCAAGCATTAGCAAACTAACTCTTCTATCCAGGTTTAGAAGGAACCATAGTCAAATTTCCTCTACCTTCACTTGTTAGTGTTGTCATCACATCTTCCACCTCAGGATTAATAATTTTGCGATCAGGTGAGCATATCCCATCAACACTCTTCGCCGCTTAATGAAAGGGCAAAGGTGAATACTTCTTAGTAGCAGAATCCTCCATAATGCCTTCCGAACACTTATCATCATTTTGATGAACATTTTTGTTAATTGATTTCAAGGAATTCGCATTTATCACACTATTGCCTGGGATTGCATTTGAATTTCTTAATCTGTTGACAAAAATTTTCATACCAGATGAAGAAGCTTCAAGATCATTAGATTTCAATGGCGACATTACAGGAGACCTCAACTTCTGAGGCGTATTGCATTCAAAATCTTTCAAAATACCCTTACCCTTACCATCCACAAAATTCATCTTTTTAGGAGCATTACCACCATTATCTTTTATCACTAGAGAACCAATTGCAATCCTCTTATGCGAATCCGCAGCCTCATGATCCAAGCTAGCTTGAAGACGATTGATCTCTCCTATATTCTGAACAACCAATCCACCAATAGGGTGTGCCTTCGCTGAAGGGACCATCGATGGCCGACGGCCATTTACCGCCATCCCCTAAGAATCTGCCAAAAAGTGGAAAAAAACTAGGAATCCTATGAGGTAGATAGATCTAATTGAGAGGTTGGCATACTTGTATGTGTGTGAGATAGTCAGGATGCATACAATACTAAAGGTTATTATTTCTATTTGTGATGGTAAGTTCACTTTTGGATTGTCAAGAGGTATTAAAGATGGTTTGGGGACTAAGTCAAATTTTAGCATATATTTTTACTTGTGATTAATGGTTAGTCTGAGTGGTTTAAGGATTTATTAAGATCCAATGTACTTGATTTTTATGGGAGCTTGTAGGACCATATTACTTTGCTTGAGTTTTCTTATAATAATAGCTTTTAGGTAAGTATAGGTTTGGCACCATAAGAGGTCTTATATGGTAGTACATGTAGGACACCATTGTCTTAGATAAAGATGGGTGAGAGGACTTTGATGGGTTCTGAGTAAGTGGATGATGCCACTGAAAATATTAGATTGATTAGGGATAGATTGAGAATAACACATGATAGACAAATAAAGTATTATGATCCTAAGCATCAAGCAGTTTAGTTTTAGGTTGGGAACTTTGTATTTTTTGAATGGTATGAGCAGATTTGGTCGAGAAAGAAAGCTGAGTCCAAAATATATTGAGCCTTTTGAGGTGTCAATAGAGTTAAGAAATTTATTTACATGTTATTATTACGAGATCACATGTCTGATGTACATGATGTTTTCTATATACTGTGCTAAGGAAGTGGGTTACTGATATTGAATACAAAGTTCCTATGGATAAAATTGATATACAACCTAACTTAACTTATAGAGAGGAATCTAATAGTATTTTATCTTATGATGTGAGATAGCTAAGAAGAAAACATATCCCTCTGGTTAATGTTTAGTGGACACATATGACAGATAGAGAAGCCTTATGAGAGAAGCCTAAGATGAGACAGCTCTATCCATACCTATTTGATTGCTAGCTAGTAGTGAATGTTGCAGATGGCATTAGTCTAAAGAGGGAAAATTTTAATAATTTATTCAACAGTAATTATACTACCTGTAATAACCTTATTTGGATCTCATACGAATTGCATGCTTATATAGTATCTATAAATGTTTTTGAATTTTTAGAGCTATTTTTATGCTTAGTTTTAGTGGCCAAAATTTTATAGTTTTATTTTGAGTGAAACTCGATATGATGAAAATTGACCCTAGTCCATTCAATTAATATTTCTTGAAGAATTTAATATCAATTTTCAAACCATTTTCACCATATTATAAAGCACTTAACACTCTATTTTAGATATATTTTTGTCTATTCTTATGGCCATTGTAGGTATGAAAATAAGATGTTTCCTATTGGATTAGTCCTCCTTAAGGATTAGAACATCTTCATAAAAGTAGGTTTTTTGTGAAAGTTCAATGGATACTTGTTAAATCACTTGAACTACATAATGACACACCAAGAGTAGCACTGAACCCCTGGAAAAGGGTTCACTAATCTATATGGGGGATAATGCCTCTTCCTTGGGATATATGATACATATTGTGTCCTAGAGTGTGGCTCTAGTGAATGTGTTAGCCCATGTGTGTTATTTGGAACTATATTTATTTTCTATATTAAATATTCATTTATACTTTTGTAACTTACAACTTCAAACTTTAATGCATGCTCATTACTGCCATGTTATAATGCAAGTATTTATAGCTCCTTGAATTCATTCTCTAACTCAATATGCTCATCTTTCAAGGAATTATATGATTTTGTTACTTCAATATATTTCTTATTTAATTCATCAAATTCATCCAATAGAGATGCATGCTCCTTATCTAATTTAGTGTGCTTAACTTTAAAGGTAGAATGCTCTTTATCTAAAATATCATGTTGTTCTTTTAAATCAGAGAATTCTTTTTATCAAAATTGTATGTTATTTTTTTAACTTCATATATGAATCATGTTTTTGCTTAGAAATAGAAATAATTCATCATAGGATAGCTCGCATACCTCATCCAAATCAGAGTTCTCAATATTATCATTTGCCATTAAGCACAAATTCTTTACCTCCTCTTCTGGTTCTGAGGACTGAGTTTGCCCAGAAAGCTTTTTATGTCCTCAGCTTTCCCTATTTAGAGTTGAACTTTTCTTTAGTAGTGGCTCGTTAGATTAGGACAGTTAGATCTTAAATGTCTAGGCTTCCTGCACTCAAAATAAACTACGTCAGAAGAACCTTATTAAATTTGCCTGATTTACCTTTGTTCCCTTCAGGGCAACACTTATATTTGTGCTTCAAGAAGCTTTTAAATTGATGGGTCATCAAGGCTATATCCTCATTCTCATTGGCTCCTTAGTTATTACTATTGATGTCATCAGTCTTCAACACCATAGTTCTCTCCTTTTTCCTGTTACCAGCATCTAAAAGTCTTTGGCTCCCATTTTACGCATAAGTAATGAGAAATCCTAATAAAATACATAATTAAATCTTTTGTTTCAGAAATAGTAGTACCTTTGGCATCAAAAGAATCAGGTAAGCAATGTAGTATCTTGTTTACTTTTTAAAATTTTACAAGTTCTCTACCTAAAGCATATAATGAAGTGACTATCTTAGTAAACCTAGTATACATAGTAGATATAGTTTCACTAGGTTTCATGTGAAATAGTTCATATTCATGTAATAGTAACTTTAAATGGGTTTGTTTTACTTCATTGGTGCCTTCATAACTAATGCACAGCCTATCTCAAATTTTTTTGTTAGTAGTACAGGTTGATGCATGCATGTAATCTTCAAATTTTAAGGCACAGAAAAAAAAATTCAAACACTTCACATTTAGTTGAGCTAAATCCTTATCCTTTATACTCCATTCAGTAAAAAGGATTTCTATTTTCAAGTCATTCATAATGCGAGAAGGAACTATATCTCATGTTTTCCCTAACAACTTAATATTCTTTGCTTCAGCAAGGCCAGAAATGTCATTTGGAGAGTAAAATATAGTAATTTTACCCTTAAAAATATGCTACAATTATATTTATTATAGAAATTTGGTTAACTAAATTAAAATTTATAATTTAAATATTAGAATCTATAAAGAACTTTTTGGAGCATTTCTTTTTAAATTTCATTTGGTGTTACAAAAAAAAATCACTTTTTACTGAGGTTTAGTTGCCTTAAATTCACCTTTTCCAACACCTTCTCTTTTGACTTTTTGATTTCTCTCTCATTCAACAAGTTGAGTACACCTCTTCAAATCCTTTACCATCGTTTTAGCACATGTTTAAATTTTGTCTGACGAAGAGGAAGAGATAAAGTTTCTGGATAGCTTGAGCCATCCTTCCCTTTAATGAAATGGAATCATAATCTTCCCATTGGCGACCTTGATATTAGTTGTAATATAATGTCTAATGTGATCTTTGCTTTGTTCCTATTCTAGCCACTCTCAACTTCTTCTTGAATCTTATCATGAACTTAGAGGCATTCCTTCAATCACCAAACAGTTGTTAGTTGTCTCTATTCCTTACACCTCCTACTCTTTCATATCCAATAAGGCTTCAATTTAATATCTTCATCTCTACTTGTTTTGCTTAGGATACTCCAAAATGATGGTAATTTAATTATTTCACTCTCCTTATCAGCCTACCAAAATATCATTTTTTTTTTTGCTCACATCTTCTTGTTGTATTGCCTCTTCATTCTCTTCATCATTGGTTGTATGATGGTAGGGAAAGATGGTAATGTAGATCTTACAAATAACTTGAAATTATTTATACATTTTGATAGACATGCCTTTAAGTATACATTTATAATTATGCATTGTACTCCTATGTCTTTTTGTTATCTCTCTCTAATGTAATTTTTATTTTCGAAAAATTTAATATGGTCACCTTTGATTTTATTTACATCAATCGGGTATATTTTTAATATTTTTTTTATTTTTAAAATTTATAATATACTCTACAAATTTATCAAAATTAAAATTTTTAAATTATAATTAAATTTATTCAGATGGATTTTTTATGATCTTATTTATAATGATAAATATCTTTTATTCATGTGCATGCCCAATATCTTAAATATATTTTGAGAAATTTGGGTAATATTTTAATTTGAAATTTAATTAAAAAATGTTAAAAATAGACTTGAAATAGTAAAAATGTAAAAGCATCATATCTCTTTATTAAAGAAAATAAATTAAAGATATTTAATTTTAAATTTCATAATATATATTTTTTATTTTATTCACATGCACATAGTACACATGCAATTATATTAGACAACACACATGTATTTATTTTATCATTCAAATTGCATGCTTGATAATGTAATTCAAGCAAAAGTTGTTTTTTGGGCAGATAAATTTCTCCTTTGTTTGCTTATATTTAAATATTTTTCTGCAATTGATATAGATATAATAATAAATAGGTTATATATATGAATCATCTATAAATATGTTAATCTAACATATAAAATTGTATATCATGTAATAACTTAGTTTTAAACTTAAGAATATCATTGTTTTTATTTTTAAAAAGTTGTGCATGTATATTATACTAGTTTGTCCAAGTTATGTAACAACTCCCCGAAAACCACCAGCTCCCCTCACTCTACTTGCATTAACACTTCAATCCACACAAAATATAATAAAATAATACTAAAAAATATAATGAGCAGAAAGCTCTTCCAAGCCCTCCAACCTCAGAAATTAGACCACCTATTTAAACTTAAGGAAAATAGCTGATCATAACACCGCAGCGCAGGCTTGTGTAGCGTATCAACACTCTATAATAAATCATCAGTGTGACGCTCTTGAGGTGCACTACAACAACACTCTAGGTGAATTGACAAATTACTTAGTCCTTATAACTAAATTAACTACAGCATTGCGGCGTTCAAGTGATCTCACACTGTGACACTTATAATGGCAAATTGATGTTCTAGTCCAAAGGTCTTCCCATGCTATGGTGCATTGCTCTCTATCATGACTAGGCCACTTGGAAGTTGCAGTGCTCTGAACATTAGTGCTACATTGCTTTTGAAGATAGCACTTTGGTGTTATGCTCTCTGAATTTTGAGACCTAGTGCTATGATGCTGTAATGTACAGTGTTGTGAAGCTGCATTAATTTCACTTCATTTTTGCCTCATTCCTGAAGATTTCATACTCACAATGATGATTTGAGACATGTTTCATACAACATTTAATAATCTAAAATATAACAATTTCCAAACTAACAACCACTTGAAAAAATCAAAAAAGCAAAGGTTAAATAATTTGTCAAAAAAAAAATAAAGATTATTACTGATAATGAGACTCATTTCACTGGCGAAGTCTTCACAACATTCAACAAAGATCTCCATATCTAGTATGTACACAACCATAACTCATTTCCAAGCAAATAGGCAAATTGAGGTTAAAAATCAAACCATTCTTAATACAATAAAAACATGCCTCGAAAATGCAAGAGGGACAATGGGCTAAAGAACTACAAATATTCTTTGGACCTATCACACTACTTCATGAACTCTAACAGGCAAAATACCATACAACCTTTACTTTGACATAGAGGTCATCATCTTGGTCGATATTGATATGTCAAACCTTAGAGTATAGGCTTTTGATCCCAAGCCTCGAGGGAAAAAATGAAGTCTATGTCATTGGATCAAACCTTTATCATGACTAACAATCTCTAATTCTTTATCATTGTATTTTTTCCCCTTAATTTGAGGGAGAAAACTTAGACGACACAAGCGAACTGTGTTTTTTCTCTTACCCTAAGGTGAGTATTTATAGATTTGAGAAAGGGAGAATATAGAAAAATGTTCTAAATAATTTTTAAAATTTTCTAATTTTTTAGAATTTTTAAAGCTAAAAAATTTCCTATTTAAAATATTTAAAAAGGAGAAAAATAAAAAAAAAGTTGCCACCCCTTGAGTAGGTGGTAAAACTATTTCTTTTTTTGAGGGGCCTCCTGTACTCACGCCCCCTAGTGTGTGTTAGGGGCTCCTAAAAAAAGTCCAACTTTTTGCTCGGATGGTCTGATTTAGATGTTTTTGGGGTCATTGAGATCATTTTGACTTTTGGAATCAATTTTAACACTTTCAGAGCATAATGGGGATTTCATGGTAATATTGAGTAAAGTTTTTTATAGTTCTCACTCTAATTGGCATGTTGATTTCACAAGACACTAAAATTATAATTATTGGGATTTTGTTTAGTTTGCGACCCCGAGAGAAGGTCTATATGGCATCCATGGTGTGATTTCTCCTCGTAATTTTTCAAAATTTTAATTTGTACCTTATATCTAGATTCTTAAAAAATTTTAGTTACAAATTAAAATTTGAAATTTACAAGATTGGGCACAAATTTTATGGCATATTGAATTAGAAACATTCAAAATCAAATTCATGGCCATATG
The DNA here is from genome assembly GCA_019925795.1 of Dendrobium chrysotoxum. Lineage (NCBI taxonomy): Eukaryota > Viridiplantae > Streptophyta > Magnoliopsida > Asparagales > Orchidaceae > Dendrobium > Dendrobium chrysotoxum. Next base: position 10,821,880 of record CM034304.1, on the reverse strand, counting down.
AGATCTAATTTTAATAAACTTACAGTCAAACTAAATGCATTGACAAAAAAAATCCAATCACATAAGAGTGGTCAAATTTGAGCTCAGATTAAGGGCCCAAATCGTATTGCATAACAAATTTTTTTCCAAATTTGACATGTTATAGTGAATCTGGTGGCTCAACGAGATGGAATCAACAACCTAAGAGCACTTAATTCCAATGGAGTTCTCCAAAACTTTTCCATATTTATGTGGCAAGCCACTCTAAAAAATCTAAAATAGGCCCCCTCTCCCTACATGAGGATAATTCTTGGTTAGAGATTCAAGAGAGATATGAGGCTTGAAGAATCCTGAGGTTCCACACGAGCACCACCTATCATGCCCTAAGATCTAAATTGGAAGAATTATCTATTTTATCTTTTTAATTATTTGCAAGAGCTTCTATAAATCATTAATATAAATTAATATTCAGCGAAAGTAACTAAAATATCATACACCAGGAAAATATTTCACTATATTCATTCACCAAATTCACATTTACAATAGCTAGGAGATCACTAACAAGCACTAATCTATTAATAGCTTTTGACTACAAAAAAGATAAAATATAATATAAAATAAAATCAAAAGAAGAATTTGATGATCTCAATCAATCTCAGTCCACACCGTCCTGACCCCTTCCATGATCTAAAATCAGTAAAACCACATAATGAATTTATAAAGCCCAACAAAAATCTAAACTTGCTAAAGCTTTTAATATAATATCTAAAGAGTTAAAATGCATGCTTATCTTAATCAATATAATCATTGGTATTTAATATCATCAATGCTTAAATCACTTGTATGATTCAATATAATAAATAATAAAAAGTAAGAAACATCATGTTGAAATCCATAAATCAATGACAAGTCCAAGAACATATATACATCGAAAATTAATAATCAGTAATCAATAAATCAATACTGTAATGCGAACATGCAGGTTTCAATATCATTATGCCATCAATCTTATCTATCTTATCGATTATTTTTTCTTATGAAATTAGCATATATAATGTATACACATTTCTCTATCTATCTATTAGTTCTATCAAGGCTATAAATACTATTAATGTATGGATTGCATTAATGTATGATTCAATATAGGTTTAACAAGGTAAGACATCCATCTTTAATGTTGTGTTTTTATTCTTTTATCTATATGCATAATTATCATTAACATTACAACATCTTTATTATTGTTTGATTACATGTAACTTTCAATAATCATTTAAGAGTCATCACCCTCTACCCATCGGCGTAATTCGGTCATAAATTACAAACTGCAACTAGGATAACACTACAAATCATCTTTAAAGAAAAACTCGTCAACCCACCTTCGTGCGCGGTGTATTATATTTTAACAGCCAATCTGTATTAATTATAGTATTATAGTCAACCTTCTTTGTTTACATGTATATACTACATTTATTTTATATCAGATGTAACAATCTCCCTTCATGCATGAAATGCAATATAAATTATTCCAATCTATAAATCTAGGAAAATATATATAATAATCAATTGCTTCAGAAAATCATAACTTTCATTTTAATAGGTGAAATTCAATAATATTATAGTCAAAATATCCATATAATTTGTCTCTATCGTATACGAAAAGTTACACGATAAACGTATAATAAATTAGGAGAAAATACATTTTTATCAATTTAGAAGAGATTAAATTCGTCAGACTCAAAATCATTGAAAATTAAAGTGAGAATTGGGTTACTTACAACGATTAGAAGACTTTTTATAACAGATATGACAGATGAAAATAATAAAAAATCAGCTTTTTCTCTCCCCCTCTCTCCTATTCCTCTCCCTTCTCCCTTTTCTTCCAGAGCAGGCCACGACCAAAATGGGGAGGGGTGGCGGTGCTCGAGTTTTAGTGCTTATAATTTATAATAAAAAATATATAATAATATTATCTCCGACCCAGTGTTGCAATGCCCCAACTCGGCACTGCAATGCCACATGCTTAATTCAAAATTATTATATAATAGAGACTCAAATGTCATGGGGGCTATTTCTGGTGTCATTGTGCTCTTAAGCTTGGTGTCATAATGCTCCAAAGCATAGAGCTGAAGCACTCTTCAAATAGAAATTTAATTTTCATTTTAAAATACTTTTGCATATTTTGGGTTGTTACACCACCGCCAGTGAATCCTTGTAAGTCGACTGACACTGTAGAATCTTCATCTCCCCATTACAATTGTTAACCTTTTCTTGGCTGGCCAATATCGTCAAAGCTCAGCCTGATCATTACCACTGTCAACCTTCGCCCAACAATCATTGTCAGACTTTCTTTGCTAGGCAACCGCAGCTGACCCTTCGCCTAACCACCATCATCGAACCTCTGTTTGACCTTCACTACTAGACTTTTTCCACTATAGCATTGCCATCGGACCTCCTCCCAATTCTTGAACCTTCACTAGGGTGGCACCGCTTGATCTCCACCTAACCATTATTGCCGAACCTTTCACTACCTGAGCGTCATCGTCAATCTTCCACCCAACCACTAGACCTTTGTTTGGCCATTGTCGTAGGACCTCTACTAGACCGTCATTATCAGACTCTCATTGCTCACCATCTGCTATTGAACCTCCTCTCAGCTACCGATGCTGGATCTTTGCTTAACCATCATTGTTGAATTTTCACAGCCCGGTCGTCGTCATCAGAGCTTTGCCTAGCCACAACCATAGGATGTCTGCCTGACCACTGCTACCGAACCTTCGCTTGACCACTGCCACCAGACTTTCATTGACCGATTACCACAATCAAACCTATTGCTGGCCGGCCGCCGCAGCCTGACCTCCTCCATCATACCACCGTTGTCGAACTCGTGATCATTCAGCCTCAAACATCCATTTATACCCCTTTCACTCTTTTTTCTAATTCTTCAAACTCTTATAATTTTACTGTCTCCAAGTCAATGGAAGGACTAATCTTTATAATTCACACATAAATAATGGAACTATATAAGTTGGGCTAGGTCGCGTGGTTTGTTTCCTTTCCGGAATTTTCATATAAAAATTCTTTTATTCAAAGCTATGATGTAAAACTCTCTCACTCTACCGCTACGAATTTTTTTGACTCAACAATAAGCTTGAGCTAATAAGTCATAATTTTGATTATCACCTTCTATGATAAATAAATTATGAACTAACCACATGAAAATATTTCATTATAGGATTTGTAAAGCTTATTTAACTTGTCTAAGCTTAAAAACTAGATATATATATATATATAAATAAAGATGAATTTATTTGATTTAATCGTTTGACCCAGTGGAATAGAAAAATAAAATTTAATTTAAACCTATAAAACATTTTCAAAATGTATTGGAAGTAATAGATTTTTTAGTTACCTAATTTAAAATAAAATCAAAGACGCCACTTATCTTGGGAGGATAGGAGATCATTCTCCGCTTCGCAAAACCCAAGTGGCCAAGTCACTCTCCACAGAGAGATGGTGGATTTCGACGGGAGAGTCCTCGGCCGTATTATAGCAGCGGTGGCGGCCGCTTTCTTCTTCCGATTGATCACCGGCCCCGGACCCGCCCTGCTGCCGGAGGAAGAGCCGGAGGGCGCCGGTGACCAGGAGGCCCAGTCAGATTCTGGCAAGGTCGTACCGGTGACAATCCGGTGGAGTGGCATCACTTGCTGCCTCTCAGACAAGCGCGGGAAGACAGTGAGCTCCCCCAGCTTTCATATCTCCTTTTGATCTAAACCCTTTGCCAAGCACTGCACACTGCGTCGTCTCACCAGCAGGGCGCGTATGCTAGCTTGGGAAAGCTTTGATTTGCCAACGTGTCCCTTTCTTTCGTTTTCTCATTCTTGTCATTCTCTCGAATCTTGGATGCTCAATTGCACACTTATCCATACATTAGAAGTTGGTTTATGCCTTTTCAGACACGATTTCTGCTTACAAATGTAAGCGGGGAGGCAAAACCCGGGAGATTGCTTGCGATCATGGGGCCATCTGGTTCTGGAAAGACTACTTTACTCAATGTGCTTGCGGGGCAGCTAGCAGCGTCACCGAGATTACATCTTTCGGGCCATTTAGATATCAATGGAAAGTCTAGATTGAGTGGCGGGTACAAGTAAGTTTCTTTTTCTGGCCGGTTGCACTGTTGAGCATTTGGTTGTTTTTCCTGTTATCAATAGAGTAAATTGTGTTGCAGGATTGCTTATGTGAGACAAGAGGATCTTTTCTTCTCACAACTGACGCCGAGAGAAACACTGTCTATTGCTGCGGAGCTCCAGCTGCCAGAGATTGCGTCAGTTGAGAAGAGGGATAAATATGTGAATGAGCTCTTATTCAGGCTGGGCCTGGTAATTTTGTTATTCTCCCTTGAAATTGGATCATGTGTAGTGTTTCCTTTTTTTTCATTAATCTGATGTACTTCGAACAGAAACAACTAGAATAAAATATTGGACCTATTTTAAGAATCAACTTCAAGGTGTTGGATTACTTCCTGAGCATTCGTATTGGAGACTAAATCAAAAGTTTTTATTTTTCACTTATAGTTACCGTATGCTAGTAACATGCTTGCACTGTGTTTGTCCCTTTATAAATTTCTCTACATATTTCATACGGAAGAAATAAATTTAAAACTACATAAGAATATGCTATTGCAAATTATAAAATTTTCAAAATAAACACTCACGCGCACTATGTCATGTACTTTTGATGTCGTCGTTCTATCCTCAACGCTTATCATTTAAGGCAGAGGGTATTCAATTCGTTAATGTTGAATAAGGATAACATTTATTTCTTGCATGCACTAAAATATTTTATTATGACATCATATTTGACCTAAAAATTATAATTTAGTAAAATAACTAATTGATATTTAAAAATTACTATCACCACACTCTCTGTTTCTCTCTCTTTATATATATATATATATATAATACATTTTAGATTGTTAGTTAGTGAGAGACTGAAATGAAGGAAGAAAATCATATACATCAAAAAATCCTTTGAATAGATGATTTGACTTGAAAGATAAAAAGTAGCATGAGATTGTATGAGTCTCTTTTTTTTATTTTCAGTAAGTCATCCATCTCTCACCTCATTAATAAACATTTTAAATAAAATAATTCTCAAATTCTTAAGAGAACTTCATTTCAAAATGAAACATTCTCCCTTTTATCCCTCTTCCATTTAGTATTTTTAGAATATAGATTTCTTAAATGAGTACCTGCTCTTACCTCATTAATATTATATTTTAAAGTTAATGAAACTTTAAAATTTTTTATGAGGTTCATTTCAAAATGAATCATTCTTCTTACATCTTTTGCCTCTCTCCCTTAGTATATAGTACTGAAATAGATAGATAGTAAATACTTTTTTTCTAAAAGGAGAAAAAAAATCAATTAATATGAGACACATTTTGAAATGAAGATCTGTTCTTATTTTAGAATTTAAAGATGATAAAAATTTTTCCTGTCCCCTAACATTTAAAATATGGATATCGATGGATATGGATATATAAGTGGGTAGAGAATATATGTTAAAGAGAGAGGGAGATGAGGTAATGAATTCTTCTCATAAAGTAAAAAGGTCTTTTGATAAATGATTTGACTTGAAAGATGATGAGTAGGAAGGATTTTAGGAGTCTCACTTTCTTTTTTCTTTAGTGAGCTATCTCATATCTCACTTCATTAATAATATAATTTAAAATTATAAATTCTCAGAACTATGGAATGCTTTGTTTCAAAATTAAGTCATCTCCTTTATTGCTTTTATATTAGAACTTTTATCTCCTTCTCCCTTATTTTTAAGCATATTGATATATAGATGATTGGGGTTTTATCCAATAAGTGTGTTATACTCATCTATGGCTATACATGAATAAATTGTTTTGTAAATTTGTGATGTAAAAATTGTTTCATTATGGATCCAAACTATTTTTTTAACCTTCTCCAACAATGAAAAATAGTAATATATAAAATATCCTATTTTCATGGATTCAAGCTTATATAGATTGTAGATACAATCTTACTAACTATTTCTTTTTTCTCTGGGCATTTTATATCCACAAAATAGATCAACTGTGCTGATTCTATTGTTGGAGATGCCAAGGTTCGTGGGATTAGTGGTGGTGAAAAGAAACGGCTATCACTAGCTTGTGAGTTGATAGCAAGCCCATCTGTTATTTTTGCAGATGAACCAACAACTGGTAAAAACTCTGAGCTCTGTTTGTGGATAAACTACTTTCTATCTATAAACAACCTGCTATTACTTCATAACTACTTAAATTTGCATGGATTTTGAGAACCTTGTTTAGACAGTTAAATGTGTCATAAAGACTATCAAAACTTATGTTTCTAATGACATGATTGATGATTAATTTTATTGGTTTTATTAATTGATGCAGTTATAGGATTTTAGTTTATTTTGATTAAATTGTCTTAGGGTTTATCTTAACGAGGGACATTTATGTCAGCTAAGGGCCTTTTCTATAGAAGGAATCTTTGGACTTAATGATGATTATGGGAAGAGTATTAACTAGTTTTCTCTTAGGCTGCTTGCCCTTCATCCTTCTCCTGGTATTCTACCTCCTCTATCTCGCTCAGGACTCTCTTTCTCTTCCTACCTCTTTTACGTTCTTTTTCATCTCTCTCGCACTCTTTTACCTTCCTCTTCATCTCTCTCGCACTCTTTTACCTTCCTCTCATAGTTTCTCTCTTCTATCTCTTCCATGCTTTGTTTCTTTTAACTTCCTCTCTGCTGCCCCTTCTATCTCAGTCTCTTTCTCTCCAACATTTGCTACAAATTCATAAAGAAATCAATATTCATTGATCTCTTACCCAAATGCATCAATTTTGATATTACAGTTAAGGAATTTACTCATTTAGGAATGAAGAGCCCTTAGCTCCCTCTAGATTGAACTTTATCATCTTCTTATTGTGTTTGACATTAGATAAAGAACCGAGTTCTACAACCTCACCACCATCACCAACATTACTACTAATTGTATGACCACCAATACTTCGCCACCACACCCTTATAACTATCATCACAACCTCATCTCGTGTCCGCCTGCACGTGTAGGACAACCTAACACACCCAAATTATTAATTGATAATTCTCAACAATATACCTTCCAGTTTTTCATTTGCAAGCACAACTTGGATTTTCCTCAAAATTTTCCCAACACTTCAAATATCCTGAATACACATCAACTACTGTTAAATGAAAAATACACTAAAATTGGAATACAATAATAAATTCGTTACCTCCTTCTCTAATTATCTTCTTCCTCTTTTCTTCTTTCTTCTCTCTTGTTTATCTTTTCATACTCATTTCTCTTCTCCCCATTAACTTCCCTACTATCACCCTTACTCCACCCTTACTCCAAACAGCCAACCAAATAGCCAAAACCACTTCTCCCCTATCTCCCTTCTTCCTCTATCACTTGTCACTCTCTTCTCCCCCTTATTCCCTTACTGTTCTTCCTAACTTCTCAAAATTATTTTTTTTAATACTTCTTCCCATTTCCACTGGCCAGCCCCAGTCTTGCGCTACTCGAGCACTTTCAAAGCACTTAAACTCTTTTAGCTAGCTCCACAAAACCCCATTTTCAGCTCTTGCGCCTACTTCGGCCCTTACCTAATTGCTCTAAGCTCCAGCACCTACTTTGGCCTGCTCTAGCACCTACTTTGGTTTGCTCCAGCACCCACTCCAACTCCAAGATGAAACCACGGGCTTCAATTGGAAATTCAGCTCATTTTGGAAAGAAAATGCAAAATAACCTAAGGCAAAGGCAATTTCTTAACTCCCAATCCTTCACATTTCTTGCTCCGTTCGACGAGTAGAACATAATAACATTAAATTTGTTGAATTTCGTGAAAATTGAAATTTTAGGTATTTTCATAAATTGAGTTAAATGTGTCAAGTACCTGATCAAATTCGAGTTTTACACCATGGTCTCTAGTGAATTTTTTTTTTTTTTGTAAGTGTCTAAAAGTATGTAGATCTCTATTGTCATAGTGAGTCACATTGAAGTGAGTTACAATTATATTTATCTATTTTATGGTAACTCACTTCGGGTGAACTCATTTTCTTTGCTTGTTTAGGCTTCTGAGAGTTACTTTTTTCCTCGTCACATTAATTTTTCATGTTTTTACTATTATTATATGTAAAAGTAATTTTCTAATACTTAATTTGATTAATTTAATATTATTATTTTGTTAAAATAGCGGCCTTCCAATGACCCGGTTAGGAGAGTAGATGTATTAAATTTAGCTTATGTTAAGAAAGGTAGAAGTAGACCTAATAAATCTTTAATAGAAAATATTAGAAATAAATTTTTTTATTAGATTTAAATGAGAATTTGACTCTTTATAGGACACAATGGAGAAAAAAGATTCATGTAGCTGACCCCACGTAGTGGGATAAAGGCTTGATGTTGTTGTTATGATGTTGTATTAACAAATGCAAATTGAACTCACTTCTAACATTTTTTAAGGTGATTTTCAAGATTGAGGCTCATTTATTCAGTTTTGTATGCATACATTGAATCATTGAAAAAAACTGGCCCTCAGAGCATCTGACTTCTGTATTGTGTTTATTGTACTTAAATTTCCATTCTTTTGATTCTACTTGTAAAGCTTTACTGGGAAAGTAAACCAACTTATGATAAAAAAAGTTTCATTAACCTGTAATCACCTGAGTCCTTTAAATCATATATATCATCCTTTTTCATGTTGCTATTAAAATTTTCATTCTATGAATTCCATTACTGCTGTGAATTATCCTTGATTTTTCCCCTTTGATAGATACCAACATTATTTATTCGTTTATGTAGGACTGGATGCGTTCCAAGCTGAGAAGGTTATGGAAACTCTTCAACAGCTTGCCCAAGAGGGTCATACTGTGATATGTTCAATACACCAACCTAGAAGTTCAGTATATAACAATTTTGATGACATAGTGTTGCTATCAGACGGTTCAGTTGTTTACAATGGTCCTGCAAAAGATGAACCCTTAAAATACTTTGCAAAGTTTGGGTAAACAGCCTTATATTTTGATCAATCTTCTTCAAATATATGTTTAACATTTATGGTAGATTAATTCCGTTTTCAACCTTCAGTAGCATTCATTGTATCTGCTTTATGAGAACCGTATAAAATTAAGCTCTTGTTGTAGGTGTGATGCTACTGACTTCTGGAACATTATGGGGGACATTATAGTATGGTGGATAGCAAATATATTCATTGAAATTTTGTAAACGTGGAGTATGCTAAATACTTGAGAAGATGCATTTTTTTGTACTAATTGTTAGAATAAAAAAGATGTCTATAATTATGATAATCATAAATTTATAGAGTTTATATTTTCTAGGTTGTAGGAGAAGGTAATTGAAGTAAATTTAAGAAAAATTGTGTCAGGATTAGAACATTGTTTCAATTTTATTTCAAGAAAGTCAATAATAGAAGCCTTTTGTCTCAATGTAAAAGTATGGTTTTTGTAGCCGTTTTAAGAAGCTGATTTGATTGACATTGAGATGCAGAAATGGTTGTTGATGATACTTTGAAATTGTTTTATCAGAGCCAGTATGGAGTTGCCAAATAATTCCTAACCATTGTAGAGTTGTATCAAGGATTAACATATGTTTGTATCTTCTCATATTAGTTAGTAGCATTCTTTCTCATGTAATGCACATATGTTCGGATAAAGTTTTTAATTAAAAAAAAAAGAAAGAAAAGAAAAAGAAAAGAAAAGGGAAAATAAGTAAAACAGAAGCACGTCAGCATGTCGTTGAGTCGAACGTGCACATTGTGGACAACCACTTGTATAAAACAACAGAGAAACGACCGAATGGGGACTTACGCTCAATTTCGATCAGAATCCCGACGGCTCTCGTTCACGACACCTCTTGAAATTGTTCCCAGCTGCTCTCGTTCACGGCACCTCTGGACTCTCGAACTCGAGCTTGCTCCCGATTGCGGCACCTACATGATGCCGCACCCGCTGATCCAACTGACCTGCGCCGACATGATCGGGTCGATCACAGCCTGCACGCTTCGACCTTCGACCCGACTCTCGCACTCGACCTGTAATCCGGTGCTCGTTTCCACTCGAACGGCACCAGTCAATCCCGCCTCCCTTCATATCCAAACAAGATCGAGCAATCTCAAACAGTAATAGGTCGTCAGCCTCCTAGGTCTGAACAGTAACAGGCCGTTCACCTCCATTTATGGTTGAACTAGCCCAGCCGATCAAGCCATCCACCTCCCTCTATGTTCGAACAGAACCTGCTTGAGCGCTCTTCACCCGTGTCTGAACCCACACTCGAGCAGATTTCTACGCTCAATTTTCGTGTTTCTTGCCCTCGTGTTTAAAACAATAAGTTAGAGGAAAGAGAGGGTATTTTATAAATATTTTATATATAAATAAATAAATAAGAAAGATGTCACAATCGTCAAATTGGAGGAGTTGAAGACCAATTCTGGGACTAGTCAATGTCTCGAAGCCCTCGGCCGTTGAATCCTATCCGACTAGGTGGATTTGAAAGGATAAGTGCCCTCCCAATGATGCCGGTGAGGGGGGGGGGGGGGGGGGTGACGCGGCGACGATACAACACGGGAGCTGCAGAAACTGGTAGCCCACGCATAACCCAAGAACTCCTTGGGAGGGGATCACCACCTGAAATCCTTCAGGATACAGAAACCTAAAACAATAGAGTAAAACTCAAATATTATTCATATCTAAAATCTCTCTCTATTACAAGCATTGCTATATATTTATAGACAAAGGTAGCAACCTATTAGGCTACACACAGCATAAGCAATCACTAATCCTATGTAGCCATACAAACTGCCATACGAAATTAAACTAGCATGAAGTTAAGAGAATTAACAGCTCAGCTCCGGCGTCATACTACCGGGGTAGGAGGAACTTCAGGCTCATAAGAAGATGTCTGATTGTCCACCCTAAGGAGGTGGGTTGGGTTGACTAAACCAGTCTAGATATTTCCACCCGGTGTCATTCTTTTCGTCTATAAGAGACTTCAATATAAGCTGGAATCGATGATGAATGGGATAGCAGACAGACTCAGAATGCGTCTTTAGTAGCACCTGCAAATGGCACTCTTCAAGAGTTGGGTTGAACTTGACGCTAAATGGATTAATCATGCAAATATCATCTTTCATTGCGAGCGCCTTCGTGAATTTGGTGTCAGAATGCGCGAAGGTACCAAGGAGGTCTTCATGTTCTAGTTTGTTCATACTAATTCTATTATCAATGATGGAAAGCACACTCATCGCCTTATCAGGAATGATATGCATGACTAACTCCGGTTGGACATCCTTCTTGCGCTCGTCGTCATCATATGCGGGTTGATCAAAGTCAAGAATTCCACCGAACATGTCATCATCATACACGTCATACACGGGTTCATCAAAGACAAGCAAAGAAGATGATTTCGACAATGGATCTTCAAATTCTTCGAAGCTGAACTCGATCGAGGGTGGGGTGGAAGACTGACGAGGTGGTCCTTCAAACATGTCGTCATAGGTGGAAGAGATCTGATCATCTGAGATGCCCTCGTCGTCGTCATCGATTCTTAAGGATTTAGTTGGAACGAGAGGTCTTGAAGTCGTCGAGGCAGCTTACTTGCCCCGTAGTCGGACGCCATTAAAGTCCCGGGCAAAGGGGCTCAAGCTCCTTTGTTCAATCCTTGACAATCTTAGTTTGAGTCCGGCAATTTCTTGTAGAAGATCTTCAATTTTAGCTTCTTGCAGTGGTCCTAGATGATTTCGGCGAGGTGACATCTTGTTGAGGAAACAATCACCACTTGGACTGAATTCCAAGATACAGAAAGATGCAAATAAAATAGAAATCTTCAAGAGAACAACAATCTTGATAGAAGAACCAAATTCCTGAATAGTAGGAGCGGAAAACAGCCTTATGGAGAAGGTAATCAACGAGCAAGCAAACCACAGTTCTTCCTCCTTCCAATCCACTATCCTGTGGTTCTTGCTGGCTGGCTGGAAGGCACGGAATGCAGCAAGAAAAGGCTAGTTGCGGTGGATGAAGGATCCGGCGGTTGGAATCTTTCAGTCCTCTGGAGGAAAACGGTGCCTGAAGATGCTCCACCTAGAACAGTCGGCCTAAAGGCCTTGGACGCGACGAGGATGTCAATTTGGACGGTTGTGAAAACAGGACAGCAATCGGACCAATTTGGAAGGCAAAAACTGCTGTTTTTGATGGCTTCTTCGCATTTCCCTTGAGGTTTCTTTCTTCCTGGATGAAGAACAATCTCCAATAGGGATTCAAACGGGAAGCTTCACCTTGGACGTGATACCAATTGAAGTGAAATACTACAGCAAGAAAGAAAAGAACAGCATCTTTCACGTGGTTCAGAATATTCAGAAATGATGTATATTTCTGCAACTCATTAGAAATTAAAGCCACAGAACATAGCAATAGAATTTTTGCACTGTAATCAGAATTAGCCTTCTTATTTTTCTTTACTAAGAAAATCTCTACATAGATACAAGAACAACCATCAAGAGACAATGCCAAGCTCCTCTCACGTTTCTCCTCTGTTTTCTCACCCAGTTTTATTTTTGCTTCACCTTGGACGAACCTCCAACAAAACAAGAAGTACTCTCCTTGTTGATCCTTGTAGGTGAAAGGCAACAAATGACACTGTTCTGGAACAGGGGAAAGGCAAGAACGAACTCCAGAAGAACAAGAACTGTTCTTCAGCGAAGGCTCCACGCCGAAGATGACTCCCGATCGCTGTAGGAACTCAAAAACCTGTAGATAAACTATAGGAACCACCACCACCTGCTATAATGCAGGATACAGAGAAAGAAGAGCTTGCCGGCTCTGATACCAAATGATGCCGGCGAAGTGGGGGTGACGCAGCGACGATACAACACACGAGCTGCAGGAACTGGCAGCCCACGCATAACCTAAGAACTCCTTCTTGGGAGGGGATCACCACCTGAAATCTTTCAGGATACAGAAACCCAAAACAATGGAGTAAAACTCAAATATTATTCATATCTAAAATCTCTCTATTACAAGCATTGCTACATATTTATAGACAAAGGTAGCAACCTATTAGGCTGCACACAACATAAGCAATCACTAATCCTATGTAGCCATACAAACTGCCATACGAAATTAAACTAGCCTGAAGTTAAGAGAATTAACAACTCAGCTCCAGCATCACCCAACCTCCCCTCATGGGGAGGGGACGTTGAGAGGTTGCCGAAATTTTCAGAAAAATAAACAGCAACCAATTGAAAACCCTGAAGATTGATTTTAGGATCAAGCAATGTCTTGAAGCCCTTGGCCGTCGAATTTTATCCAGCTGGGAGGGTTTGAAAGGGCCAGTGCCCTCTCGACCTCCCCTCGTAGGGAGGCGACACCGGGAGGATGCTGAATTTTCCTAAAAAATCTTAGAAAATAATCCGAAAGCTTTAATTAATTAAATTAATTTCAAAATTAAAATCTAATTAATTAATAATTAATGAATCAATTTAAAATAAACTTAAGATTTTAATTAATTAATTAACTAATTAATTAAACCAATTGATTAATTATTATAAATTGAAATTTAAAACTTAATTAACTAATTAATTAAATTAAAAATAAAATCAAAACTCCAATTAATCAAACTAATTGATTAATTTAAAAATTAAATTAAATCTTCTAATTAATTAAATAATTGATTAATCAATTTAATTAATAAACTAATTAATTTAAAAATAAAATTTAAATCTTCAAATTAATTAAACAAATCAGGTAATAAATTTAAAACTTAATTAATTTAATTAATGAATAAAATTAAAACTTTAGTTAATTAAACTAATTGAATTGACTAGTTTAATATATATATATATATATGTATATATAATTTCATTAATAAGCTGAGCAGTTAATTTAAAAATAAATTTAACCAACTGATTAATTAAATTAAAACATAATTAAAAATAAATTTTTGTTTAATTAAATACCTAATTAATTAATGCAATTAATTCAAAAGAACAATATTTGCTTTAAACAAACCTAAATACAGACTCACACCCACTAAATCCAAACTCCTAAAACTAAAAACATCAAAACTCTGAACAAAATTGCAAACTCTGCAAACTAAACAAAACTCTCAAACAACTAAAACACAACTCTCCAAACTCTGACTCTGTCAAACTCCTTCCTATGCAAACTCCTGTGCAAGCTTTGGATGCCTGCAAACAAATAACAAAGGTCCATGCAGGGTTGTAAACAAAATGCTAGGGCTATAAACAAAATATTAGTACTGTAAGCAAAGCTACTACTGTAGGCAAAACTAGTACTGAAACAAAACAAGTACTGAACTAACAACTACTGCAAGAAAAGCTAGTACTATGAGTTAAACACTAACACTAGAGGCAAAACTACAGTGTGCAGTACTAGAAGCCAAGTGCTAACGTAAAGATGTTACTGTTTTAAACGAAACACTAGTACTGGTGTCGAGGAAATGAAGAGTACAAAACTAAATATTTACTGCTAAATCGCACTAAGCTAAGCCCGATAGGTAACTTCTAAGTGAAGCAGTAAAACCTATATAAACTAATTCGCTGAGAGCTCTTCCAATGGAAGTGGAAGAACCCTAAATTAAAAATTACAGGCAATGTCTAGTAGAGCTCATAAGTCCTGCTTTAAGTAGGGTGTTAGGGAAAACTTCCCAGGACATATAACATGTCCCTGATAAACTACAGACAACTTTCAATGAATGCTGTAAGATCTACTCTTTGGAGAACTTCCATGAGAAGTATTACACACTCCAACTAAACCTTAACATATAGACCACTTCTAAATGCAGAAGTCATAAAACCTACATAAAACCTACGGGCAACTTCTAAGAGGAGTCGTAAGCCCCGATCTAAACCTAAACCTACGAGCAACTCCTAAGAGGAGCTGTAAGCCCCGTCTTAAACTTAAACCTACGGGAAACTCCTAAGAGGAGCTGTAAGCCCCAATCTAAACCTAAACCTACGAGCAACTCCTAAGAGGAGCCGTATGCCCCGGCCTAAACTTAAACTTACGGGTAACTCCCAAGCGTAGCCGTAAGCCCCAATCCATACCACACCACTATAACACCAAAACCTATATTTAACAATTTCAGTTTACTCAGGATCCCTAAGAGGAGACAACCCATGGCTGTTGATCAGATTCCTTGAACACTATGATCAATGATTGTTAGTGCTGGTAGATTGAAATCTATGGTATTTTGGGAATGACAGAACCATGAGATCTTGATCGGGTTTATCTCCTTCCACCATAACTAAGATTAAAACACTTAACACTTTTAAAGTTAATTCATCCTTAATTGAGAGTTCTTTTCTACATGATAGGAGGGGTAATTAACTATGTGGGCTTGCGCTCATGGGAGGTAGGAACCCAAAACTAAATAAACCTCGATATAATTATCGGCGGAAATCTGGTTAATTAAAGATTCAGTTTACCTCAAGGAAAAATGGAACCTTAAGCCTAGAAAGCAGAGTTTGTGCCATAGTGCCATTTTTTTCTTGAGCGAACAACATAAAGAAAGAATTGAGAGAAAATTTATGTGAGTCACTGATCTAGTACTTTTTATGAGATGCTTTATCACCATCTGATCGAGCCTATGTATTAATATCATAGTCAAGGGATTTGATCATGTGCAGTTGCTTGAAATCAACAACTCAGCTTTCTTAGGACAATGCTCAAGGATGTTGATTCAGTATTACCCGATGGCTAATTTCACCTTGAGGATTGATCTACTATTTCCATCCAGTGATAATCGATCAAGCTGATAACCTTTTGGTGATTGACAACCTCTGCACAAACAGCCCATCGACAACTCCAAAAGACTATGATTGATTGTTATATGTTATCTTTTCAACTGTTTACTTGTAGTCCTTCCTGTCAACCCCTCAGGAGCCAACATTTGGCCACTTCCTCATCTTCTAGTAGTTTGCTACAGTGGAAGGTTGGCATGGAAGAGTTGGTTACATGGAAACTTTTCAAGATGCTATGTGGGCTAGAACTCCATTTTCTTCTATACGATGTATAAGACACTTTTTGGGATCTAATAAACCTTCAAGTGTAATGGACGATTAGGGAATAAAACGAAGATTAGTCTTTCTATCTGTTGAGTTACTGTTTCATATATTTTCTCTCGTCTCTAGGCTATCTCTGTTTTTCCTTCTTCACAATCTGTCCTCTATAGCAACCTCACTCGTCAAAGTTTGTGGTAGTTCACTCGGCATTAATTCTCATGGCAACAAAATCAACTATGAAAAAAAAAAGTATTATCATGTCATCATATGAAATAAACATGGACGATTAGGGAATAAACTAACATGAAACATAATAAAATCATAACTGTAAATTATGAATGAAGTATTATCCATAAAATGATCAAGTCAACAAAATCATTTTACAGGAAAAAAAAAAGAATGTTATCATGTCATCATACAAAATTATCATGAACTATTAGGAAAAAAGCTAACATGAAACATGATCTAAACATAACATAACATAACTGTAAATTATGTTTCTCTCATATATATCACATTAAGAAAGAGTTAGCCACGCTCTTGCATCATTTGCTATTGCACAATCATCCACACAATTGGCTTCAAATTGCTCATTGCAGTTTGTTGATAAGGAATTGCCTTTACTTTTGTCCATAAATATTGATTCTAGGCTCAAAATCTTATCACTCTATTTGCTTATCAACATACTGGTATCAGCCACTCCTTCTATACATCAGTTTTTTTTTTTGCTTTGTGGCATTTCTCTAATATAGTAATGAGTGAAAGAACCTATTATATCAGGTACGAATGTCCAGATCATATGAACCCTGCTGAGTTCCTGGCTGATCTAATATCAGTTGATTATAGCTCCGCTGAAAGTGTACATTCTTCTCAAACAAGGATTGACAAACTTGTTGCTGAGTTTTTAGAGAATGCCCTCGTAATTGAATGTGTAAGTTCAGTTGATGCTTGGAAGAATTCCAAGATTCAAACAAAGTTTGCTCGAAAATCCTTAACCAAACATCAATCTGGATGGTGGAAACAGTTCCGATTGCTCCTTAAACGAGCATGGATGCAGGTTTTATCATTTCCTTTTTCTTAAAACTATTTATCATTTTTTCCTAGCATAAAATAAAAATTATTTAATTTGTTATAGTATACTAAAATGGTGGGTGGGGAGGGATGAAGGGGGTGGGGGGAGTTTATGGCAGCTGTTTTTTATACTTATTAGTGCGGAATGTAAGTTTTTATAACTATGAACTATCCTTTAATTACTTTTATGTATAACTACTTGTTCTGAGTTCAATGTTTTTGTACTTAGGCTTTTCGCGATGGGCCTACAAATAAAGTAAGGACAAGAATGTCTGTTGCATCTGCAATTATATTTGGATCTGTTTTTTGGCGGATGGGAAGATCACAAACATCAATACAAGATAGAATGGGACTTCTTCAGGCATGTTTATCCTTTGTTTCTTTAATTTTAGAACATGCTAATTGAAGAGGACATCCAACTTCTGACACGATATGATTTAACTAGATCATCCAACATGCTTAGTTAACAATGAAATAATATTTGATCTTTTAAAAATATCAAGATTTTTCTAATATAACTTTTATGAATAAAGTTATTAATTACAAAATTATATCATATGTAACAAGTTTATTCTTTGAAAATATCTACATGAATGATCAAAACAAGAAATTAGGAATATTTTAATATAACTTTTTTTATAATTTAAGTTTTAAACATGTTGACCTCTACTAAGGCAGCCAAAAAAAAGAAACAAAAAAAATGAAAATAAAAAAAAATGCTTAAATGATTACATACTTGTTGCAATCGGCGCCCCATCCCTCTGCAAACGGCGCCCTCAGTCACTTCTCCCGCGTGCGAAGACTTCGCCTCGATCGCATCCAAGTTCGCCTCTTTAAAACGAGGCAGAATTCCTCTTCTTCGTCGCTCTCCCACACACGCGAAAAGCCCCGCAATCTCCCCGTCCCATTCTCCATCTTCTCCTTCCACGATCGAATCCCTGACCCGAAGCCGCAAGCACCTCTGCCCTAGCCGACCTCCACCGCAGCTCCTTCCGATTTCTCCAAGCTCAACCGAGCCCTGCTCTACTCGACCCCTTCCCTGTTCGCGACCCGTCGGCCCACAGACAGAGTGAGAGAAAGAGAGAAAGAGAGAGAGAGAACGAGTGAAGGAGCTCCCCAGCCGACTCCCCTCCTCTGAAGGCGTTCCTTCCAGTCGGATCGGAAGTAGCTACGGAAGATTGCTCAGTGCAAGTTTTCACGAGTCGCCTCTCCGCCTCCTTCACTGTTCCGACTCCGGCTCCCTCAACGACGTTCCCTTCACTGTCGGATCGGAAGTAACAACAAGAGCTTGCTCGTTTGAGAAGGTAGCCATCTCCCTTCGCACGCTTCTTCGGCAAAATCCCATAAATCCTGTTGCCAAACAGATCCCTAATCCTATCCTAATCCTTCTTTAATCATAATTAGTTTTGTTTGATTAATTATAATTATTTGTAATTAAGTATTGTTAATTATAAATAATTATAAGTAATTAATAATTATGATTAAGTTTAATTTAGTATATTTAATTATTTCTAATCTTAATTAAAAATTATTTATAATTATTCATAATCAATTTTTTTTATTAATCATAAATAATTATGAATAATTAATAATTATGATTTATTCTAATTAATTATATTTAATTACTTTTAATTTTAATTAATAATTATTTATGATTATTTATAATTAATTATTATTAATTAATTATAAATGATTATAATTAATTATTAATTATAATTAATTATAATTAATTATATTTAACTAATTTTAATTTTAATTAATAATTACTTATGATTATTCATGCTAAATTATTAATTAATTATAAATAATTATGATTAATTATTAATTATAATTTATTAATTAACTATGCTTAATTATAATTAATTGTAAAAAGAGACCTTTTCTCGCCTCAATCTACGTGCCAACCCCGCCGGTCGCCAAGGTATAACTTCTAAACCCTAAAACTCCGAGAGCCCGCTTTCGTGTAAAAGACACTTACAAACTTTTATATAAAATAAAACACCTAAACTTGCTTTTCATTTACTTTAGAAGAAGGATACAGGTGGGGTGGACACTTGCGTAGAGAAGAAGGGGTTAGAAGCCGAGAAGAAAGGAGGAGAAGCTCGCAAGCTTTCCTAGAAGGGAAGGAGAAGAAGTGGACAAAGCTCGCAAGCTTTTCCAAACAAAACCCTCAGGTTTTAGTCCAAAAATAACATCATATCACTCTCTTTTTTCTTCCAAAAACATGTTATATTTATAGGCAAACCATAAGGAAACCAAACAGCCATAGCACCTCCATCTAAACCAATTAGATTTAGGGAAATGAAAGACCAAAGGTCACCAAACAGCAGCCATAAAGTTCAGCACAGGAAACAGGACAAAAGACCACAAAAATCCAGCCAAAAAGGCCACGTAAACAGCCCAGAAGTCCACGGAACCAGCCAGGTGGGAAGGAGCCGAAGGGGCAAACCAGCAACCAAGGCAGCAGGCACAAGAAGCCCAACAGGTCTTATGGGGAAACAGCAAAAACCACCAAAACCGAAGGGTTAAGAGGAGAAACCGAGGAGGCAGCAAGGGGAAAAGAAAAGCCACACTCCATCATACCTTTTTACCATTAATGAGCTTCACCAATACTTCATACCTTTTAGAATTAATGAGCTAAACTTCAGCTCACAAAAATAGAACTCCAATATCAGCTCCCAACTGAAAATCAGCAACCACCCAAAATTCTCATCTTGATTTGACCCCCCCCCCCCCCTGCCTACATCAATAGGGCACAAAGCCCTCTGTTAGCTAAGGCGGATTCAAATTTGTCCCCTTAGACAAATACCCACCCCAGGTCTACAAGGTACCCTTGGACGAAGCAACCCATGGCTGCCGACAAGGATCCTTCTGTCAGGTTGAGTCGACTACCTCCTCTAAAAGTAGACCAAGGACCACGATGGCCCGGGATGACGGAACCATGGGATCTTGATCGGGTCCATCATCCATTCCCCCACCATCCGCTTTAAGTGCAAGATGGTGAAATTTCTAATTTTGAATATCAAATCTTCAAACTTTCCACATCCTAAACCCTTGCTGCTACTATATGTTAGACTAACGTATCTCTACGTATCTGATTGACGACTAGCCTTAATCGAAAGTTCTCTCTCGTTACCAGGAGGGGTAATTAACTATAGGGGCTTGCGCCTATAGGAACCCAGAACTCAGATCATAAAGTCCTCGCAAAATGAGGGCGAAATCTCTGGGTAGTGTCTTATCTAAAAACCCATCTGCCTTCCAAAATTTACCCCGAAACTTAATTCGTTAAAACTCCCCCTGAAGAAAAACAAAAGCAGGCGGAGGCCGGGGCCGAATTTTCGGAGCCCACAAAACAATAAGTCCTACATTCACAATTTCCATTTCTAGCAGAACGGATGAGAGCTCCTTTGTGAAATAAAGAATATCGGTTCGAATCTTAGTGGAGGCAAATTTTGAACTTTCTTTGATGGGCCGGTGGGGCCTTGGCACATAACTGAAAATTTTAAGTAATATTGTTATTTGGGCTTTCTTGATGGGTCAGTGGGGGGCCGTACCCCCAAGGCTCCCACTATAGCTCCGTCATGTTTCCATGTATAGAGCATATAGTTCTCAGGCAGTTTTAGGCACGTTCTAAAAATGTTCATGAATAGACAGTTTAAGGAAGCTTTCTGCATGCTGCTGCCACCAATAGTTTGCCATGTGTCATACAAAGGACCCTTAGGCAGTTTTAAGTGCATAGTGTCATCATGCCATGCTTAAGTGGTTGTGAAGATGTGAAAAAAGAAATCTTTTGGCTGCGATTTCCAGTTGGTGCTATAAATAGGATCACTGGGGAACGAGAATGGAGTTCCAATGTCAGAACTCTATTCTCCGGCTATTCGCAATGAAAGAGAGTCAGCTTGCTCTCAAGAAAAAATGAGAAGCCCAAGCAAGATTTCCATCCTACTTGACATTTAGAGGAACCTCTCTCAACTAGATCTGTGTGGCAACACCTTGCTTTCTTCCTTAATTAATACACCTCATTTTACATCCTTTCTATTGTCCTTTACTTCATCTTTTTCTTGATGATCTGAGTTTCGACTAATCTGATTATTGTGATTCCTTGAGCGTATGTAATTCTCTTGCATAGTTTGACACGAGCTATCCAAGTTTGTGTTTCTACTGTAAAACAGTGGCACCTGAAGTTGCATAGCAAAAGGTACTACGGTGAACCCATAAACACTACAATGGGAATCAGCTGTGAATTTTTAGTCTAACTTGATGGTTAGTAATCTTTTGCTTTAAATTAAGAGCACTTCAGTTTATATACTATTTCATCTATTATATAATAAGTTCCCTCAGTATGCTGCTGCACTAAAACCATTGTTAGATTGGTCGATGAGACATTCCCCATTTTTGTCCGTTATTGACGATCTTTTTTTGTGCTTTATGGGTCTTGCAGATTTGGTTTTATACATATAACTAGGCACTTATTCTTGTTAAATTTGGTTCATCCACTAAAAAATGATGTTTTCATAATGGATCAGGTCCTTCTGTAAAATGTTTAAGCCAATACATGTTATGATTAATATTCCGCTATTTCATAGTTCTCATGGGTGTTCTAAAGGTAATGCAAGTCAATGCATTTAAGATGTACAATGAAGTTGTGTTTTTAAGTGGAATTTTAATTAATCTTTACCCTTTTTATATAGGTAGCTGCCATAAACACAGCGATGGCAGCACTGACAAAAACTGTAAGCGTATTTCCTAAGGAACGGACAATCATAAATCGAGAACATGAAAAAGGATCCTATGCTATGGGACCGTATCTACTATCCAAATTGCTTGCTGAAATCCCCATAGGAGCAGCTTTTCCATTGATGTTTGGCACAATCCTATATCCTATGGCTCGTCTTCATCCTTCTCTATCTAGGTGAGTCTCTTTTTGCTTCATGTGGCATTTACAGCTATAATTTCATGTATTTTAAAGCAGAGGTTTACCAAGAATTTGGAACAAAAACTAGTTATGCATGAGCATGTTAGCTGGTAGTTTCTGTGTAACTTGATTGATTGAGAAGTTTGGCAAGTTTCTTTTTAAATATGAAAGCTTTGTGAAATTTGTGTTGAAAATTAGTAAAGTCCTGATTCAAATTACTGTGAGCAAACAAGTGAAAAAATAAAGTGCATAAAACACACAATTTTATACTGTCTGTTGTTATCAATGTAGGTTTTATGATGGTGATGAAGGCTTTACATGGGAGATCCGCTGCCTCTATTTCATTTATCTCTTCAATAGAAATCTAAATAATAGCGCCTCTTTTATAATAAAAAAAGTTAGTGTTAACTACTATTACATCAGAAATTTCTAAAATAGTCTTAGTAAAAAACTTCAAAATACTTGATACTTTCTTACTAAGTCATTTTTTTTAGGGTATTAAATAGGCTCCACAACTTAACAATTTGGTGCCTTGCAATAATCTATTTTGTCATGACTGTGCTATCTGTTATAAGTATGCATTGCAACAATTCTTTTAAGTAGTCTACATTCATTATATTTGTATTGATTATGCTATACGTTTGACAACTTTCACATTAATGATAGATGGCAATCTTCTAAAGAAGTTTTTCAGTAAGTATGATTTAAGAAGTATGATACTCTAAATCCATTGAGAATACCAATAAAATGTGGTAGTCTCCACCCTATCTGGTTGACCAGGCAAACTCTTAAAGATCATACATGAGGACTGCTTGTGAAACTCTACTTATAAAACTTCAAAAAGGCAGGCTTCGTTGTGGTTATTATTAGGGCGTCAAATGAGCCGAGCCGAGTTGAGCCGAGCTTTAGCATGTTCAAGCTCAAGCTCGTTTGGCAGCATCCTGTTCGAGCTCGGCATGATAGGAATCGAGCTTTTGTGGCATTTGTTGGAGCTCGAGCTCGTTTAAAAACCCCTGCTCAAGCTCGGCTCGTGTTCAATTTAGAGCTTGATTATTTAGGCTTATTGAGCTGCTCGTTAACAAGCCTCATCGAGCCGCTCGTTAATAGGCCTCATTGAGCTATTCGTTGACAAGCTGGTTGTTTGGCTCATCCAGACAAAACGAAATCGTAAATAAAGCCAACTAGCATGCTGAAGCTGCCCGCTGTTCAGCAAATGGCCATCACATGCTTTTTTTTGTTTTTTTAGAGCAAAATCACCCCTGTCCGAGCGGTGTGGGACTAAACTCCCACAGTTTTTTTTGGGTTTGCTGATACCACGGAGGAGAGAGAGAGAGGCAGCGGGAATTTTTTGTCGGGCGAGAGAATGAAAAATGTGAAACGGAGGGGGGAGAGAGAGAGAGAGAGAGGCGGGTAGGTCTGACGGGAGTTTAAAAAATAATATATATATATATATATATATATATATATATATATATATAAATTAGTTAAATAATGTGAGACTTAATTATCTTATTAGTCAAATAAGATATAATATTTATTTTTAATTAAATAAGGCATAATCGAGATTCTTAATGAGCATGTTCACGAGCTCTAAGCAATACTATTTGTGAACATAAATGAGCCGAACGCTGGTTGTTCAAGCTTGTTTATTTAGCTATCGAGTATTTATCAAAGGTATTCAAGCTTGTTCATTTATCTTATCAAACGAACATAAACGAGCTCTTATTGAGCCAAGCCACGAGTAGCTCGTCGAACGCTCGGTTCATTTGCAGCCCTAGTTATTATCGGGAAAAAAAAATTGGTTAGGATATTCTAATTAAATTTTTGTTTGGTTGAATTTGAAATATGTTAAATTTATTTTTAGGTGAAACACAATATAATAATTGATTGATTAGTCATATTTTATACTCATCTTAAATCAAATCCAATGATTTTAAAAATCCATTCTAAATTCTAATCAAATTTTGACAAGGATAACCCGATCCAATTTCTTCATAATCATAACTTGGATTTTTGTTCAGATATGCATGCTGAAATCTTCGAATGAAGGCACCTCTTAAACCCTCCAATGCATGCACATGCGCACTGGAGGACGATAAACAAAAAAGAAAATACATGTGAATCAGCTTTGATCTATACTATTTAGAACTTCTATTTTTTTTTTCAAGATTTTAAACTCAAAATATTTTATTTCAGATTTGCAAAATTTTGTGGCATCATCATAATGGAATCGTTTGCTGCATCAGCAATGGGCCTAACTGTTGGAGCCATGGTTCCCACAACTGAAGCAGCAATGGCGGTGGGGCCATCACTTATGACTGTATTCATTGTCTTTGGAGGCTATTATGTAAACGCTGAAAATACTCCTGTGATCTTCAAATGGATTCCTCACATTTCTCTTATTAGATGGTAGTTCTCCAAATTTATTTATTTTGGTGATCACCCTTTCTTATTTACATTTGCATAGGGATTTATGAAGTAATGAAGATCTATTTTCAGGGCATTTCAGGGACTTTGCATTAATGAGTTCAGCGGCCTCCAGTTTGAGCATCATAATTCGTATGATATTGAAACCGGAGAACAGGTATGGCTGTAGGCACATGCATAATTCCATGCCTATGAATAAGTTTTAATTTGGAAAACAGTACTTCTCACTTTAAATGTGGTCTTATGAGTCAACCCTATAATTATTGTCCAACCATAAGCAACTTGGTGATAGCTCTAGTAAGGCCATCATCCGGGTGTGACCATCCTAACACTAGTACACTGAATCCTATCAGAACTCCACAATTGAGCATGTTTGTGTGGCAATAGTATTAAGATGTGTGATCTCTTAGGAAGTCCTCATGTTGCACTCTCTTGACCTTCATTTTATGGGTGCTAGTTAGTCTACTTGTTAAGGCCCTTAAATGTAATTGTGAAGGTCTTGTGTTCAAACTTTGCCTGCTCCATAATATGTCTCATCCTGTGTTCTTGGAAGTGAGCCAAAAAAAAAATGTTAGGCCTTTGCCGTGGCTCTCTATACAAAGCGCCTCCATCAGTGCTTGTGGTTCAACACAATTTTTTTTGTATACCATCAAGAAATCTAGAGATAGGTGTCTTAGATTTACATGAATTTTAAATCTCTACAAATTTGGTTAATATGTTATAATTGCTTTTGAGCCTTGGTGGATTATTCAGCTCGTTGAGCATATTGATTGTTGGAATTGCTTCTTGGTGTCCAATCCATTGTCTTTCTGCATTGCAGTACCTATAAGAAATTTGATTCAATTTTTATATCAACCTTCTCATTAGTTGTGAAGTTATACCAATCTGCCATCCTTAATAGCTCACTATTAGCTCTTGGTAGGAATTGATCAGCTGAAGATTTTTGCACAGCAAAATTTGGCTGAATTTGGGAAAGCTGGTGCATCTTGTGGTTATGCAGGCTTTTATCCATTTACTTGCAGAGAGTGCTTACTTGTATGAATAGACTGAACCTTTCGTACCCCTGAAATCCATAGAATGGAAGCAGAAGAAAGATAAATAAGGTACTGTGGGCTCCGAAAATCCGGCCCCGGCCTTTCCCGCGTGCTTTTAAGGGGGAAAGTTTTAATGGAATTAAGTTCCGGGATAAATTTTGGAAGGCAGATGAGTTTGTAGATAAGTCACTACCCAGATATTTAACCCTCATTTTGCGAGGACTTTATGATCTGAGTTCTGGTTTCCTATATGCGCAAGCCCCTATAGTTAATTACCCCTCCCGGTAACGAGAGAGAACTTTCGATTAAGGCTAGTCGTCAATCAGATACGTAAAGATATGCTTTATCTGGTATATAGTAGCAGCAATGGGCATTTGAAATTTGAAGAATTTGGGAATTTGGAAGATTGGAAGATTTGGAGATTTAATATTTAAAATTGAAAATTGCACCATCTTGCACTTAAAGCGGATGGTGGGGGAATGGATGATAGACCCGATCAAGATCCCATGGTTCCGTCGTCCCAGGCCATCGTGGTCCCTGGTCTACTTAGTCAGAGGAGGTAGTCAACCCAACCTGACAGAAGGATTCTTATCAGCAGCCATGGGTTGCTTCGTCCAAGGGGACCTTGTAGACCTGGGGTGGGTATTTGTCTAAGGGAATAAATTTGAATCCACCTTAGCTGATAGAGAGCTTTGTGTCCTATCGATCATATCCTATTGATTCATATCTCAAGGATTTGATGCCACTAAGGAACGTATTGGCTCTGGCCATAACCGTTATTTCTTGGTGCCATTTGGCGGCAAAACTGCTGGTTAGAGGACACGTATCACGTCCTTACTGGCAAGAGATTGTTTGAGAATGGATCCTAGTGATATTCTCGGCCAGGCATTAGCTCTTTATGAGCTGAAGTATTTTTCAATTTGTCCATCTGGGCAAACTATTGCGGAGAGTGGATGAATTTTATGCTTTAAGTGGTTGATGGTTAGATTTCAATTTTAAATATTTTGGAATTTCGGATGATTTTTGAAATTTTAGGTTTTGGGTGGCATTTTGAATTATTTGGAATGGACCCCTCCGGTTAAGATTAACATTCAACACGGCCATCATCGGGGTAATGGGGTTATTTCATTTGTGGATTGAACGTTGTCAACTCTATCGAGCTGTCGACAGAGGATTGGGTTTCGTAGGCTTTAGACCCTTGTTAATGAATTTCTTTTGTTAGAGGCCTTGAAGGCCTAATATGAACTATAAAACAAATATTTCGGTCATTATCGTGACTGAATATTTGTTTGATAGTTCGAGCCGTGTCGACTCCTATCCACTCATACTAGAGATTCGGGCTCGAACTCGGGTTTATTTGTTGACCCGCGCAGCATCCCTAGATATCACGTGTGTACCAATAACACTCTCGTCGGGGCCCATGCAGGTATTTGGGGGGCATTTTATAATTACTTATTGAACCTTGTCGACTCCTATTTACCCACTTAGGAGGATCGGGTTCAAATTTATTGGCCCGCACAACATTCCTAGACTTCACGTGTGCTCCTACAACATGCTCGTCGGGGCCCATGCGGGTGTTTGGGAGCATTTTATAATTATCTGTTAAACCTTGTCGACTCCTATTTATCTGCTTATGAGGATCGGGTTTAAATTTATCGACCCGCGTAGCATCCCTAGATGTCATGTGTGTACCAATAGCACGCTTGTCGGGGCCCATGCGGGTTAAGTGATTGCACGTGTCCCTTTTTTTGTATATATGTGTATACAAATTAAAGTGCACATGCGAGGGACATTTTTAGGACATTTGACTGGTCTCCTACAGCAGCCCACAGGCATTTACATTTGTTGTAGTCATCCGGCATTTTGTTCATGGATGACTTTTCGTGTACACAGCGGGTCTCCTACAAGGGCCTGTAGGTACTTGCATTTGCTGCATTCTCTATGCATTTCGCTGTGGTTTTAGTCCCCACAATACATCCACTACTGCCGCAGGTAGATGTATTCATTCGCAGGCTGAAATTGACCACAGGATACTGCACTTACTGAAGTCTTTCTGTATCTACCCATAGATGGCATGTGGTGTGTACATCTGTATTCGTAGGGAACTTGTATTGTAGATCTTGTACATTTGCCCGTGGATAGTTTGTCGAATCTATAATGAGCCTCCTTCAGCAGCTTGTAGACATTTACATATATTGTATATCAGTCACTTTTATTTGAGAGGATCAATATATTTCACCTGACATTGAGTTGCTATTTACTGTGCAAATGCCATTGTGTTTGTTGCTTTTGAACATGATATAGAGAACTCATTCATCATCGATCGTTATTTGTAGTTACTATTGATATGCCTGTAGCTTTTGCATCATGAATGATGCACTCATCGTTTGTTGTATTCAACAAGTTTTTTTTTCTATTTTTGGTTAATGCTTGTGTCTCGGTTTGTATGGCAACCTCTTAATATTGAATGAAAATCTTATATCATTGATTTCCAGCATGTCATTATATCTCCCTCTGATTGTTGCTTGGGGATGAGTCATAGTTGTGCTTGCAGGAGTTTGGTATATCGGCTCATGTTTGTGAAACTTGCATATTCCGATTCTCCTCGTAGTGCTTTCATCCTTCTATATATAGACTCGTTGATTGACTGATATGCACACTATAGTTTCCATATTGACTGCATACAGCTTAAAGGTCTTGCAACGCTATTGATGTGAAATGTACATGCAAGGATGAGTAACTTAAGAAGTTTGCACGCTTAATATTTAGAGCACAATAATTAGATCTTTAAAGTGATTTCAAATGACTAAGTAAAATCAAAGAGAGGTAAAATAAGCTTAGGCCAAATCACATGCATAGGAGTTAAGATCATAAAACTAGTCAATTAATATGACGTTGCATTCATGATTGGTTCCAACAGGAAATCCCTCAATTAACAACGAGATGACTTTCTATGCAGGTATCCACCTACTCAACTCTCTAACTTTGCTAAGCTTAGCGGAGAAGTTAACAAGATTCTTTGTGAATCAATTATAAACCACCATTGAGCAGCGACTAAGAAATTAAGAGATTTGGAGGAGAGTTTACCCAAATAGACGGAGGATACGAAGTTCCGGGGGCTGTAGGAAGGTTTGGAAGGAAGTAGGTGACCACCAAGATCCTTCTTGAAGGCGTGATCAGCAACCTGACATGACCGAATAGCGTTGGAAGACCTTCTGATTGGTTGGACAGCCAGAAACAGGTGCAGATTTTCACTAGACAGCAAACTGCACTGTTGGAAAATTGTTTGGACAGCTCCTGGATGGGCTAGGGTGTTTTGTGCCCTAACATGTGGCCTTCCGAGGTGTAGAACAGCAGGGTCTTGCTGTTGGAAATGAAAGATTGGCAGCAGTAATCTCAAGAGATCATGGAGAAGAGAAGAAGGGGGCGGCTAGGGTTGAGGAGCTGTGAGGAAGATTCAAGAAAGCTGAAATTTAATTCAGATTTTGATTAATTTGGGAGGGAATTAGTTTAAAAAAAATTCAAATTAAATCATAAAGGAGGGGGGCGGCAATTAGGATAGATTGAGGGGCTTAATTGGTGGAGTGGGATTAATTAGAAAGAGGAAAATAAGGGGAGAAGGGTGGGGGGGGGGGGGGGGGGGGGGGGGGGGGGCGGCCATAAGGGAAGGGAGGAGCATGTCTAGATTCAATGTATGTGGTCCCCAATGGAATTATTGCTCTTGTAATCAAATCTGAAATTTTAATTCAGATTTGATTTAAATTAAGAATGTTTCCAAGTGGGGTTCAAGCTTTCATGGGAGGAATTTGAAATTCAAATAGATTGAATCCAAGATTAATTTCTTTCCTAAATAATGTGGAGATGATTTAGGAAAGTAATTATGAGAGGTTTGAAATTTGAAAATCAAGTTTGGGTATGATGTGGCCGGCAGTATGGGAGTGGAGGGAGATGGGCGGCGAGGTTGGGGAGGGCCGACCGTGGGGGTTGGGTGATGCCGGCGGCTTGGTTGGCCAAAGGTGGCCGGCGGGTGGGCTAAGGGGAGGTGGACGGCTTGGTTTGGAGGGGAGGAGGGTCGGGTGGAGGTGGCAAGTGGCGGGATTGGGTGGCTGGCGGTGGTGAAGTTATGGAGGGGCGGCGGTGTGAGGCGGCCTAGGGATGGGATTAGGTGGCCGGTGGTGGTGGCTCCAAAGGAGGAGGGAATTCGATGCAAGGAGATAAAAAGAAAAGTAAGATAAGAGAACCGCGAACCTTGGAATCCACCAAGATTGACGGGTATTGCAAATAACCTCCTCGGGCTTCTCCCCTCATGAACTCACCAAGAGATCAACATGAACTCACTAAGAGATCAACAAGAACATAAAATTTTCATTATCAATAATTCATCCCCAAGTACAAAACAACTAGCCTATAAATAGGCCTCATGAAAAGAAAAGAAATAAAAGACTAAAATGCCCTTCGGGCTACAATACTACATGACCACCCGTAAGGGTATAAAGGGAAAAACAACAATATAAAATAACTAATACATCAATCATATAAATAAATAACTCAAGATCGTAGCCGTTGATCTCCGATGCCCTCATCAGCTATATGCTATCAAGTTATATATATTCATCTTGCTTGTTACATGTTGGTGTTTGTATATTAACTATTGCCATGGCCATATTTGTTGAAAGTTCACACCGTTACTGGTGAATGAGGCAATATCTTCATTGTTCACTTGTTTGTAAGCAGCTCATGTATATAAGGATTTCAGCATAAGTCCTCGTGCACTTGCTTGCATGGGATTTGAACAGGCACTTTGCATTTAAATAAAGTGACAACCTCTTATCATTCCGTTGGAGGTTTGATATCATTATTCAAATCAAGTTTTTGCTCCTTTCATTTGTTCAAGTTCTCTATTCAAAGTCAAGTCTTTGTTGTCCAAATCGAGCTTGAGTGGATGTTCAATGTCAAGGTTCTTTGTTTTGTTCATTCAAGTGCAAATCAAGTCCCTTGTTGTTCAAGTCTTGTTCATTTGATGTTCAAATCGAGTCCAAGCCTCCTTTGGTCCAAATCAAGTTTTGACTTGAGTTTAAATGTTCAAGTTCAAGTCCCAAATCTTGTCCAAGTATGAGTTCAATTCAACATCACTTAATCAACTTTGATTTAGGTTGGATTTTATGTTCAAGTCATGCTCATTAATTTATTTAATGTTCATTTGAGTTCAGTTCATGTGGTCTTTTTGAGTTCAAATCAGGTTCAAGTGTGATCTTCTGTTCACCCGAAATTTTGGCAGCCTCCTGGCGTCTCCCCCGTTTAGGGGAAACTACAGCAAACTGGGCCTTCCCACCACGCTAAGAAAAGCGTGTATGGTAGGTGTCCTCGGACACCGCGGCTGTATTTTCTTCATCCCCCCACCACGCTTAAGAAAGCGTGTATGGGTCTTCAAATGTACCTGAAAAAGAAGAGCAGTTGTTTCCCCGCAGGTACAGAGCCGCCTTGGTTGATTACCCGCCTTGTTGTAGGCGCCGCACTGGGGTTCCTTCCCACCACGCGAATAAACGCGTGTATAGGGGGTTTTTCGGTGCACCGCGAACTTCGAGAGCGAGAATCTGAGTTTTAGAAAATTCATACCTTCGTGGGGTCATCGGTGGAGGCACATGGATCGAGGCAAGGGAGGGCAGACATGCTTAATTTATAGTTAGTTATAAATTATCTATAATTAATTATATTTAATATATAATTAATTATATTCAATTCATAACTAATTATAAATTAATTAAATTTAATTTATAATTAATTATATTAAAATATAATTAATTATATTAAAATATAATTAATTATATTTAATTTTAAAACTAATTATAAATTAATCAATTTAATTTATAATTAATTTAAAACCAATTATAATTAATTATATTTTAATCTATAATTAATTATATTAATTTAAAGTTAATTATAAATTAGATTAATTTATTTTATAGTTAATTTCAAACTAATTATAATTAATCATATTTAACCTATAATTAATTATTTTTAATTTTAAAATTAATCATAAATTAATTATTTTAATTTATAATTAATAATAAACTAATTATAATTAATTATATTTAATTTAAAATTAATTATAAATCAAAGTAATTAACTAATTTTAATTGATTTTAATTAATCACAATTAATTACTATTAGTAGTAAGTAAATATAATTAAGTAAAATTAATTATAATTAAGCTAATTAAGAAGGATATTAGTAGGATTTAGCCTAAACTGCCGTCGGGAAATAGGATTTACAGGATTTGGCCGAAGAAGCGCACGAAAGGGTGATGTTTACCTTCACAGCAAACAAACTTCAGTTGCTTCTTCCAATCAAAATGTCGTGGCTTCCGATCCGATGGGAAAGGAATGTCGTTGAATGGGCGAAGTCGAGCAACAACGGAGGAGACGAAGAAGCACACGATAGGGAGAAAGTTACTTCACAACGAGCGGCTCTTGTCACTGGTTTCGATCAGAAGGTCGTAACTTCCGATCCTAGAGGAAGGGAAAGTCGTCGAAGAGGCGAAGCCGACCGGCCACGAAGGTGGCAAGGAAGGCTAGGGCTAAGGATTCAGTTGAGTAGAGAAAGAAGGCGTCAGTAACTAGCTGCGGGGATTCGACGGGAGAAGGCAATGGTCGTGAAGTGGAACCCCTTGAACGAAGCTCTCGTCTTCGTTTTATAACCGCAAGCAGGCATCAAAGCTCGAGGTTTCTGCGCATGAATAATGGGAAATGACGCAAACGGTGCCGAATGAACAGTGATTCAGCAACATTTCAGCAGATTTTCTGGATTTCGGCGGAGGTAGGGATTTTTTAATCCTCTCTTTTTCTTTAATCTATATCAGAGGTCAACAGGTACTTATATTTAAAAATAGTTTCTATAACCATTGATATTTGTAAAATCAGTCAATGTATGCAAACCAAAGTTTAAATAATATCATATTTGACTGTTCTGTAGTGGGCATACTAACTCTAGAAATTATAAATCAGAATTAGCCAGGTTCTGGTTCCTCCCAACCTGTCTCAACTTCTAGCTTCCAGATTATTTACTAGAGAAAATTCATCGTTTTGTTTTTAAGAGTCATGTTGAGCCTAAGGCTTCATATGGGTCGCAACTGTTGATGAAAAATGAAAAACTTTTGATAAAATTAAGTTTGAAAGCTATTATTGCCTGCAAATTTTTGCTCCCATTTAAATATATCTTATGTAAACATGCTGTTTATAGCAGCTCTCGAACTGCGGTGCAATACAATCTGGAACATACATCTTAGGTGGGCCCATTCAAATGCACCTTATGCTCTCATGACTGTTCAAAGCTTTGAAGCCTCAAGTTTTGCATGGGAAGCCAATGCTTGACAATAAGTTTACTAAGAGCATGGCCATTGAATTTGTTAAAGGTGTAAAGCTCATTATGGGATGTGTTAAAGGTGTAAAGTTCTCCTTTTTCCTCAATGGAAAACTTTCTAATTGGATTCATGCTGGATGCGGTCTTCGGCAAGGATGCCCTTTTTCACCATACTTATTTATCATGTGCTCTCAACTTTTGTCTCATGCCATTAATCAGAAAGGAATTCATTTGGGTGTTCAAATTTCTCAAAGATCTCAAAAACTTTCACATCTTCTTTATGCCGATGATGTATTGATTTTTGCTAAAGCTTCTACGAGATTGGCTCTTGAAGTGAAGAACATTGTGACTGATTTTGGTAAGTGGACTGGGCTTAATATAAATGCTTCCAAATCTCAAATTATTTTTGGTAAATCTGTTAATCCTCCAACAATGAAGAAGATAGGAAAGAAGTTGGGTTTTAATATTGTAAAGGAATTATCTTATTTGGGTATCAAAATAGCTCTGAGAAGATTAAAGAAGCAAGATTTTCAAACAATGATTGACAACATTTATCATAGGCTCAATGCTTGGGGAATTAAGCATCTATCATTGGCTGGTAAGCTCACTTTAGTTAAATCTTCCCTCTTGACGTTGCCAAGTTTTTTATCAACACATTCCCTTGTTCCAAAGAAGGTTTTGTCACAAGTTGATCAACTTTGTAAGGACTTTATTTGGCACAAGAATTGTGATAAGAAGGGTTTGCATTATGTAGCTTGGGATGTTCTTTGCAAACCGAGAGATGCTGGTGGCTTGGGTTTGCACTCAACAATCCAACATATTGGTCCTTTAAGATCAAGGCTTGCTTGGAGATGTCTTCAGCAAAATGGGAATTTATTACATAACATTTTTACTTCTAAATATGGTAATAATGTCTTAAAAATGGAGAACATAAGCCTGGTGCTTCTTCTGCTTGGCGAATTTTGTTAGATGGTGGAAGATCCCTCAAGCCAATCGTCAGGTGGCGTATAGCTGATGGAAGAAATATCAATGCTTTGAATGACATCTGGTTAATGGATAGAAGCTTCAGCAATTGGCCAATGATGTTAGACTGTGTGGGAATGGAGAATCTAAACTTAAATCATTTCATGATGCAAAACCGAAGCTGGAATGAAGAAATGCTTCAGCAGTTTTTCAATGAAGATCTAATTGCTTTGATTTTACAGGTCCCTATTGACTATGAGGCTGATATGGATTATGTTGAACCTTTATACCATCTAAGTGGGAAGACTATTACATCCATGGCATATGATGAAATGATGAAACATTGCACCAAGGAGGAAAATTCCGAATTTGCAATTTGGCTACAAAATCTGAAATTAAACCCAAAGGTGGAGCTTTTTTGGTGGAGAATGAGCAGGTTTGCTATTCCTACTTTTGAATTCTTAAAGTATGGAAGATTGGTGCTTAATGATGAATGTCCTAGAGATTGCAAAGAAATAGAAAGCTATGAGCATATTGTGGTACATTGCAAATTCATTAAGGAGGTTATTCTCCGATTGAGAGCTTGGGGATTTTACATCCCAATTTTCCAATCTTTGGAACATTGTTTGGAAGAAGTTAGGAGACAATCTTCTCGATTTCCAAATATGGTTAGAATTTATTTTACTGCAGTTTTTCTATCATGGAAAAATAGGAATGATTTAGTTCATGGGAAAACTAATTCCTCTACGACTTTGGTGGCTGCTAACGTTTTGTTTCTTACAAATACAAAGTTATATCCATATCTAGACAACTGGGGAGCCAATCTCCTAAGGGAGTTTTCGATTTCTTGGCACCCTCCGCCGCTAGGATGGATTAAAATAAATGTTGATGCTGCTCTTACGAAGTCCAATCAAGCCGGTATTGGAGGTGTTTTTAGAGACCATAAAGGCAGGCTTTTATTGGCTTTTGGAAGGACAAAGCTGCATTGGGATGTCTCTCAGCTAGAATTGGAGGCTGTCTTGTCCATTAGAGACTTCATACAATCTTGGATGTTAGAAAGCAAAGGTGTGATTATTGAAGGAGACAACATAAATATTATAAATTTCATGCAAGATTCTTTGAAGAAGTTGAAGTGCCATTCCAATAACAATTTTAAGAAAGATTTTTTCTTTCTTAATGATTTTAATAAAGTTTTTTTCAATCATGTTCATAGAAGTTGTAATAAGG